>WBMW01004498.1:0-71002 GCA_013396635.1 Penelope pileata | reverse complement strand
CCCAGACAAGCCCGGCTCCTGTCGGCTCAGGGGGCCCGCGGCTGCTGCGCTGACCGAATGGCTCTGCACAGCAGGTTAAGCCGCAGTTTTGGGGGTTGGGGTCTGCGACTCCCCCGATATCGTGTTGCACTTTTATACGGCTTTTGATTGCACAAATTTTGCATGCATATGATGTCTGATGATATCCTAACAGAAAGGGTGTCTTGCGTTTCACCACAGGCTTGTGGCTAAACTGGTGGACAAATTATTCAATCAGAACTCACATCAAGGCAAATAGTTGACTGATTAACTGGGACATTCTGGTCAATAACAGTCTAATCAACAATTTGTCAATTAACACTGTTATTGATTAAGAAAATTAAATTAATTAGCTGTCTTATCCCTCAGACTTTTATTCCTATATCCTGTTCATGTCAAAAAAAAAATCATATAATTAATAGATGGAGAGAAACATAATAAGACCACATTCATTCCAAAGGACATGACAGAGACAAAATGGATTTCTTTAAGACTTCAAAGTTGTTCCTGAAAAAAAATGTAGTCCGATTGAGTCTATATTTAGAATTGCAGCAATGACTTTTAGATGTGAATTTCTAAGTTTTCATTGGAGATTTAAGGATAGAACATGTTAGATATGTTTTAAGGGTCACAAATGAGCAAAAAATTGGTAGCTGGTAATCAAAAATAGAAGTCGATGAATCCAACAGGAAGTTAAAATAAATAACAATGATCAGAAAACATACAAGATTTTAAAGTGTGTATCCCTTCTCTTTGAGGTGATCAGGGAATGGCATATAGTCCAACATAATAGGTATCTGTCCTGAAAGCAAGTTACTTTCAGATTAAATGAAATTTCCATATGATTCTGATGTAATTTTTGTTCCACCTGATTTATGAAGTTTTCTGAATGAGATAAAGTTAAAACTATGCTCCATACAGAAGGAATAAAGAACTGGTAATCGTTGCTCACCACGATTTTTCTGCATCCATGTTTTCTCGTAAGCAGGAAGACTTAATGCAAAGGTTACTCATACTCAGGTTATACACCTGAGTAAAGTCAGGAGAAAATAGTTTTTGCTTCTAATGGTAGCCATTACCTATCATTTGAAATCTGTCTTGATACAGATCTTATAATAATAACCAAAGGACTATAAACTCCAATTTTATTGGAAACTAAACAATTGTAATCACTTTCAGTTTTTTTTAAGAACTTTTGCTAGTCTGTTAAGTGAAAAACATTGCAACAAATAGCTGCACAATATTTGCCAGTGCATTTCCTGTTACAGAATACACAAGATTTTTTAGCCTAAATAGCAGTTACATAGCAACTTGACACAGAACCATCGATTTGAAAATGCATATACAGCTAATCAGTTACCACATGTACAAATTAAATTATTTGAATTACAGAACTGTAGAAGAAAACCCTTACCTCTCATATCCTCACAGATGCCTCTTCTGTCAAAGCTTTGAAAGAGAATAGGCCTCCCAAAAACGTCTCCACAGAGTCAAACAAAAAGCTGTTGAGGAGTTCATCCAGTGTGAAGACTTTGTGAACCCCAGTACAATTTAAAAAATGCTAGTAGTTTTAAGCATGTCAAGTAAATTCTAGTTTCAGCAGAATTTCTATTGACTTTGCAAAAGATGTAGACTTGCTCTAGTGCTTGCCTTTTCTTCAGGAGGGAAGAAATTTCCAACTAATAACTTGATATAGAAACCATCTAGAAATTACTTCTGATCAGTTATGTTCCCTTTGTCTGTTAAGCGCAAACAAATACTCAGATCTGTTATTCTCTTGTGATTTCAGTTGTGTTCTTTGAAATTACATGCCAGCACTGTGAGTGACATATACACCTCTGGTAATTTGTCATTGATAGATTATTATTTAATTACAGTTTCAAGATGGATTTCCTTGTACTCAGGAAAAGCTGGCTTTACAGTTTTTATCTGGAGGCATAAGGTAACTGTAGATGTGTAAGTGCATGTCTCATATCAGAAAGATAAAGATATTTATTTATATTACAGTAACATAGAAATATAAATACTTTTATCTGCCTTACATACAGATATGTTGTTAACCCAAAAATTGAAACATCTATCTAGACCAAAAATACTGATGCAAATCAATACACATTTCAGTAGACTTGTATTGATATATGTGTGTTCAACACACTAACATCTGATCCCATGACTTGTAATAACAAATCAATCACGTGCCGCAAAACTGAATAGAAAGACTGCTATGGACAGACTTGAAAATAAAACTAAGACGCACAAAACTGATTAACACTGCATAACCTTCAGATCACTTGAACTCCACAATCTCTGTACTTTTTATTTAGAGGGAAGCACAAGAAAGTATTTCTAGGGTATTACAGGGACACAAAATGAGAGGGTATACACCCTTATTTAAAAGATGGCTGAAGTAGGAGATGGAAGACCATCATTTACATCTGCTTAGCTTACAAGTATGCAAACTAATCTCTAAAAATATTGCACTAACCACCAGGTAATCAGATATTTATATTTTTATTCAGGTATTATGGAAACATGCCCTCATGTAGAAAATAATATGTAACAAAGAAGTCTGGAAAACCAATAAACAAAAGACAGCATAGTTCTGTAGCTGCCAGCTAACTTCACAGAAATGTCACACTGGAAACCTGTGCAGGGCTCTGAGTATAAGCCATGTCTCTTGTCTTGCTTAGCAAGGTCTACTTTAAAGGTCTTTAGGAGCAAAAATCCTGTAATTTTGATAGGATCAATGGAGAACTTCTGTATCTCTGTGACTTCTGATTTTTCACAGAATACTGCGACACCCACACCTTTTATTGAATCTAGCAACTTTGGTTCCAGTAGCGAGTGGTTCAATCTCATAAATAATTTATTAACTGGGGTACACTCTTGTAAATGATATCTCTTGGAATAAAGTCTTAGTCAAAATGAATATAAACTGTACTTAGAAAATGATGATACTGGATATATAACCTGAATCATCACACCACTGATCTGATGTGCTTTACTTTATTTTTTTCTTTCTTTCCCTTTTCATATAGCTAATCTATAAGGGAGAATTCACCAAAAACAAAAAACAAAAACAAAAACCTCAACAGAGACGAATTTTCCCCAATCAGGGGCTATATGATCTAAAAATCAAGACCACGTTGACTCAAGTTCATTGCTTGCCTAGGCAGCACAGCCAAGTAATTACTAAGAAAAGAACATTTCCCAGTGAATTCATTTCCAAGCAGCAGCCTGCTTTCTTTCTCTCTCTCTCCATTTTTATTTCCTCTTGCATGATGCAAAATGAAGAGTTGGGAGTGAAAGAGCTGACATATTTTCTCTTCACAGGGAGGTGTGATTTAGGGGTATTATTTCTACTTTTGGTATACTGTGAACCACAGAGGTTTGGAGTGCAAGGGTTGCACAAAATGTAATGAGTCAAATCCTTAACAAATATTTACATCACTAGTGCAAAACTAAATAAACTGTAGGTCCAGAGAACTGTAACTTTTCATAAAAAAATGTAAACTAACCCCCACAGGACATGTCAGATTCTCACACATCATATGAAATTCAACACAAACATTGAGGAGTATGTATGTTTTGCAGCATTTATTAAACTTGCTCCTCTACCCTTCCTCCTTACAATTCTTCTAATAATGCATTATGTGGCCCAAGATTATTGGGTTTCTGTTGGCTTTTTTAATGAAAAGGTCACAAAATATGTGCCGTGGAGACGTGAGAAAATTACATAGTTATTAGGAGAGAATACTGACCGTATACTGTAACACAGTCTAATTCATTTGCAAGTTACCTTCCTTCCAATACTGATTTCTGTCGAATTCATATCTTGCTTCTTTCCAAATTTTTTCTGTAATTTTATACTGCATTAAAATTATTCAATTTATCAATGGTATCTAAGAGGTTAATAAAAAATTATAGCATGCTTGTTACTACCAATAAGTGATTATAAACAACTTACTGATGTATGGACTCGGTAATAAAGAACTGTTTATTAAAACATGTATTCATCTTTCTTTGACTTTCTAATTGAAGTCTATAATCCCCAAACAATAATCTAATCCCATTTATGAGGTAGCCTTAGCTCTCTAAGATGTTTATAATTTCTGGAATGCTGCAACCATGCTCCTCAATTTTTCACATCAAAAATGTGTTTATCCCACCTTCATTTGTATCTCATGCCTAGTTTCCTCTGTCTACTCACACTACTCTTTTTCACCATTCTTTTCTGAACAGTCATTGTGCTTCATTTCAGCCAAGGACCCCACTTTTATTTATACTGGCCACCTCATCCAGAAGTCATTCCATCGTGATGAGACAATATCTTTGCTGGAGATGGAAAAGAAAAATAATGAAAAAATACAAATGCGTTTGAGATTAGAATGTTGCCAGCAGCACAAAATAGTTTATAAACTGGTCTGGTAGCAGTCTGAAAACAGTAGGTTTCAAACATAGTTTTAACATAAGAAATTTCCATAAACACCGTTTTATATTCATAGAACATACATGACCATGCCCAAGATGTTTTAAGTCTTTTGCTTTAACATGTGAACAGCAATGCCTAAGTTATCATTTTCTTCATGAAAAGTATAATGGTGCTCTTTTAAGGCACACTACATTGTAATTACTGCTTTGGTACTGCTGTATACTTTAGGGAATTATAACTCAGAACAAAAGTATCTTGCTTTCAGTTGCCGAACAGGCAATTAGCTTGCCCCAAAATTGAATGTTCATATGCCAGCAGCCCCACAAAGAAAGAACAAAGGTCAGTACATCATATCCTGAGTTCTCTCCTGTTTCATAGAGCCTGAGGCTCCTTTCACACATACTGCTGATGTGCGTTTGTCACTGAAAAATCAGAATAATAAAACAATATGTTCCTCTCCTGCTTGTCACTTTTCATATTTTTTTCCACCAAAGGAAATTTGCAGTAATCAGCTGCAGCAATTTGAGGATATTCAGCACAGAGGTTGCCTTCTCGTTCCCACCTTTTGTAAGGAAGGTACTTGGTAGTGCATGATTGAGGAGTATTTATCCTGAGCTCTGGCATTTGATCCTATAAGTCCCTGCATTTTCACAGGCTGGGAGGAGCTTCCTTCACGAGCAATACATTTTCAAGCGAATCCAGCAAAACAACATTTTAGTTGAATGTTACAGATTTGTCATACATTTATAAAATTGAAACAGAAATGAAAAAGAAACGTCTGGCAAAGGAAATAGTTAAATTTCTTGGGAATAATGTTACAAAAATAAAAATAGTATGAAAAAAAATTCCAGGCATCAATCACCTTTCCTTGCTGTCCCCTAAGATTTCTTGACAGTGTGTCTTGGCAGAGAAAGAAGTCCTCCATGCCTGACTCCTACCTTTTAGTGTTGACCTCTAAAACTAACAGGGGAAGCTGGCAGTGTAGCCCTCTTCACCCTAGCTGTATTGCCTCAGGGACCATCTACATATTATTTTTACTTTTGCCTTTGTTAAAAATTTCTCTTCCTATCTTTCCTTTAGTCTCATCCTTTCTCTTCACCTTTTCATGCAGTAGAGATGAAGGTTTCAGATTTATACTAAATATGTCACTTACTAATGGTCCTTCCTTGCTCACTGGGACTAGTACCTAAGCCTAATAATGCGGTTGCAGTGAGTGGGATCTTTCATCTTTATTTTGGGTTTACAATCCCATGGCTTTCCTCAATTTCAAATTCCTCATCATTCAAATTGTTCAAATGACCTTCTTAATGATTTAAGTGTTTTCAGGACTCCTACTGTGGAAGGAATACGACAATGACCTACACGAGAGGCCTGAGCATTGTCCTGACTTACCTTCTTACGCTGCAGACAAGGACTCTTGTGAATTAGGGTCAACATTGGCTCATCGGCCTTCAGCAGAGGCTAGACCACAGGCGTATCTGTATGCAGCCTTTTGATATGGAAAAAAAGGCAATCTCTCTATTGTGGAACATGTAAGAGATCTTAATAATTATAGAGAAATAGCAAGAAGAGTTAACGTTTTCGCTTTTCAGTTTGGTACATTTACAGAAGATGAAATACATAACAGCTTTTATATCACACACATTGGCCAAACAGTATATTTGTCATTTGTTCTCACAGAATAGACACCCTGAATGTGTTTATAGAACAAAATAATTGTTTATTCCCGCAACTAAGCACTTCTGGCTCAACAGGTTAACAGTTATCCCCTTTTAGTTAGACAAATGTCATTTCAATAATTCTCTTTCTTTTTTTTACTCCCTTTAGTCTTTAATAGTCTCTCTGTCAAGTTCTTGCATACCTTCCTGTATTTTAAGGTCAATATTGTCCATTGTGCCTTATATTTGCTCAATAAGGTTATGAGACATTACATCAGAATATCTATTTTTCTCACTCCCTACAAAGCCAGGTGTGTATTCACATGCCTCTCCTCATCAGTGATACAGACCTAATGGGAGCAATTTCTAGCTTTCTCTTAAGATTCAAAATGGCATGATTACTCAAAATAATCAAACAAGCAGTTTTTGAAATCAACTTCCTGAATTAA
Source organism: Penelope pileata (assembly GCA_013396635.1). Classification (NCBI taxonomy): domain Eukaryota; kingdom Metazoa; phylum Chordata; class Aves; order Galliformes; family Cracidae; genus Penelope; species Penelope pileata. The sequence continues at coordinate 64,445 of WBMW01004498.1, read as the reverse complement.
CAAAAATGAAAGCTTTACTTTTTATCAGTTACTCTAGGGTATTGTTCAGGAGGAATTTGTGATCCTTTCTAAAAAAAATAATTGTGCCACATTGTCAGAAATTTACTGCATATGGCTATTTCAGTGTGTTGCCACAGACTTTCAGGAGGATCAGATGAGAGCAGGCAATTGCAATTGCCATCAAGAAAGCAGCAACTTCTTTTAGACTTTCTGCAAAGTGCTGATGTGTCCACAGATGCAGTGAACAAGCAACTTGCTCTCTGAACAACTGAAGCAAGCTGTGTCAACAAGACAGAATTTGAATTATTACATGCTGCTGTTACATCTGTGGAAGCAGAGGAAGGGAGTGCATGATTATGGCCTAGAACTTGTAGTTAGGGAGGGAATAATAGTAGCTCTTAAGCACTAATTTTTGATGGAAAACATCTGCTTCCTTTCCCATCCCCATGAAACAGACACTTAGGAAATGTTCCCTAATGGGATCTTTCTGAGCTGGGTCATTTCTCTCCTTGGGATTCTCAAGCAGTATTTGGATCCTCTGGGAAATCATTAAAATAATCAGTCTGGAAAGCATATAGGTGTCCCAGGAAACCACTTCCACATCAGCTCTGAAATGTGGCACATGGCCTCTAGCCACATGAAAAGAGGTGCCAGTGTTACACTAGTGCCTATTGCTACAGGGGCAAGCACAAGCAGTCCTTCTTTCCCGGGAGGAAGAGTGGAGAAATCCAGGCTCCTGCACTGGTTACATCAGAATCCATCACAGCCCACGTTGATACTAATCATCTTTGACTTCAGCATGTAAAACTCAGAGGTTAACTAAACCCACATAATGAGTGGGAGGTGACAACTGAATGCTATTAATATAAAAATGCAAACTTATTTCCTACTGATTATAAATATCTCTTCTTTTTCCCAGGCATGCTTTCTTTTCAGGCCTAAAATTCATTCCTGTGCTTCAAGGTAAACCATAAAACATATCATTATGCAAAAATGTAAGGAATGTGATGCAAAAGAATGATGGTTTTGCTTAGCCACCGTGTTTTAAAACTTTCTTATCAGTACATTTAATCTACCATACAAAAAGTGATCCAGAGAACGTGAAATAATGATTGAAAGAGAATAAGGCTATTACAGAAGAGGCAAATTTTCATTTCAAATCCAAATTTAGTCAAAAGGGTGGCAGGATTGATTTCATGGTCTCACAAAGCAGCAGTCATGAAGGAAGAAATGTGGATCTTGCATTTAAAAAAATCTCTGATTTCAGAAAGCATAAACATAAAGAATGGTCCCCCAGCCCATGTTTTAATCTTTCAGGTTTTGAAAGGAGATATATTTGTATATATAAATAACATGTGAATACATGTATATATATGGTATGTATTCTTACAGGTAGGAATATTAACAAATCTTGCAGATAAGCATGTAAAAGTATAACAATTTTTTCTTTTATGTTCCTTAATGATACACATTGAGGAATCTTTTATTGTATCGTGTGAGTTTATACGTAACAAGTAGATAAATTAGGTGAAGGAGATAAGAATTTCATTTCAAGGTGTCTTTATTATCATGTGTGTAGTATGTATCTGTTTAAAAATGCCTGTATATAATAAAGCATTTTATTCACATTGTGTTTATGTCAGAGTGGTTACTATAATTGTGTTAAAATCCCAAAGTAACTTGGTTCAAAACATTTAAGGGCTGTGGTAAAAGCAGGAAAGCAAGTCTTAAAGTTTCCCTACATAATGTTAGAAAGTATGATAAAGTGTCTCTTCACAGCTAGAGCATCCAGCCATTACGCTTCATAAATCCAAATCTGTATTGCTCACATTTATTTACAATATTTTGGAAGAAATCTGGCACATGACCAGAAATACAGTTTAAAAAGCAATAAACGTCAGAGAAAAAAATCCCTTCTGTCATCAAGTGATAAAAGAAGGAGTTTGCTAAATATGTAGTGATGAATTAAAATATTACAACTAAGACAAAGCCTATACATAATCTTCAAAGAGAAATTCTGGAGATGAAGAGATACTGTTGTACAAGCTAGCTGTTCTGTAAATAAGAAAATAACATGCTACAATGAGCCATCTGCTTGCTCTTAATACAGACAGTTGGATATTCCCATACTGTATGCATTTCTTTACTTAAAAAAACAAAAATGTACTTAAGAAAAAAAAACAAAACAGATAATTGTGGACCATATACTCTGAGCAGCTAGTCACAGAACCTCCTCCTGAATATGTTGGGCTACCTCAAACAACACGATAGTCAGATTATAGAATCACTGTGCTTCTGACCTGAGCTGGTTCAGGAGAATGCATGTGAGGCAGTTCCCCTGATGAAATTGTTTTAGAGTGCAAAAAATAACTGAATCTTAACAGGACACAATAAGCAATCATAAGAAATGTGTGGTATAATGTGAAGAAACAGCCAAGTCTGATATTCCAATATGTGCTAGAGTACACATTGAAGCAATGTTTTGACCCAATAGATGAGACCCACATATCATGATGGCAAAACAAGTCTTCCTGTATTTCCTGTATTCAGAATGACTTCTTATATTACTAGACTGACAGGCAAAGACATCTTTTCCCTCTGCATTTTATCAGAAAGGGTTGAAATTAGACTCTATGTCTGAGCATTCAAAGTACCATCTACTTCCATGGAAGTTCCATGGACCACTAAGTAGAATCGCAATCCTGAGATAAAACTCAAAAACCCCAGAGAAGAAGCAACTGCAGAATACAACTTTCTTTCCATTTGCCCATTTCTTAGTATGTCTGATGTCAATCACACTATTAGATGACTGTTTTGCTGTAGGCATGTTTTAGAACTGCACAGGAACAGAAGTCAAAACTACGAATTCCCATATGTTAACAAGGCTAGTCAACACCGAGGCCATATTTTTGAACATTTCAGTTCCCATGCTTTTCTGTGGTTTCAGCCCTGTGTTACATACAAGACAAATGATAGAATTGTACAGGGCAAAAATCATTGAATTGCTAATGTTATAAGATTCCAGAAGCATGTATAAATTCACGCCCAACGTTACTGCATCCTATGAATCAGAGGACACTGCACTTCAGCTACAAAATTCATGAATATTTTCCAATTATTTTTCTATGTAAACAGTTTCTGTTTCTGTCACAGAGGACAAAGGAAAAAAAATCTGTGCAGTAATGAACGGAAGACAGGCATTCATGATCTATCACACTCCATTAAGATGAAAGCTTACACGGAAGAAATATGCCCCCACCCCCAGGACAGTACAAATGCCCGTGTCCAATGAGATCAAAACTCTGACAGCTTTTACACTGCCTTTTCTGATACCATAGACAATGCTGCCTTGACAGGCTTTGTCAAAACCCTGTCCCACAAGAAGGGCAATAGGACAAGGAACTGGTACTTTGAATGCTCAGACATGAACTAGCAATTTCTGTTCCCTGGAGGTATTGCAGAAAGTCATTAAAGAATGTTGGTTACTTGAGCACAATGGATCCTTGAAGGATAATCCAAAAAACAGATATGAATTTGGAGAAATATCCTAGATTCCACAATTTCTTCAAGGTACCCATCAGAGGGATATTTGAAAAGTCAAAACGGAAAATAATGGCTTTTGCCTTAAGAAATTATTTAACACTTCAAAAGTTGATGGAAGTAGAGTTGGCAGACAGAGGGAATAAAAATTCCAGTCTAAAATATATATATAAATTTTTAAATGAAAAAAATTATATGAAAATGTGGGTGTGAAAATCTACTGCTGTAGAACAGGCTCCAGCACCTAAATGCCAAAAAAAAATATGATTTTTTTTTAAGTAAGGGAGTAGCATTCAGACAGTAGAAAAAAACTTTACATTTATTTTCTTTCTTTATTTTTAACAGATCATTAACTAATAATGCAATACATTTCTGAGTCCACCATGGTCTATGAAGCCCATGTGAAAATAGGAAAATAGCTCTTTTAAACTGTGGTAGACAGTTGTCTTTTCCCTATTAATCTTCTTACGTCTACCAAAAATATGTGTCAGATGTCATTATTTCCTCTCTTTTCTAGCAGTGTAATAAATATTCTGATCACAAGGGCACCCGTTTTCTTCCATGCTATATTGTACCAAGTGAACGTGAGGGAAATGGCTAGTAACACCAAGTTCAGTGCATTGCTACAATTTCACATGAAAACATCTCACAGTTGGGTATTGGAGTATGCTAAATATTAAATTAACAGCACTGAGAGACAATTATGCATTGCTAAGGATGCTTTTAAACATCTCTTTTCTACGTATCCCTTTTCAACTGTGTAGTAAAAGATTTTTCCACTGGAAATCTACCTTGCAAGCCTTACTGTGCAATATTCAAACATGAGAATTTTGATGGAGGTTATCACAGTCTTCTGGATATATTCAAAGTTAAACAAACAAACAAAAACAACAAAAAATCCCCAGCTAAACAAACAAAACCACAAACTAACAAAAGAAAAAAAAACACCTAGTTTTAAAAGTACATGAATATATACGTATGGGTGCTTGTGCATACTGAAGTCTTTCCAGTCACAGAAACTGAGACAAGATGATTTTTTTTTTAAACTCCATTTACTTGTGATCAGTTATGAATCCTTTCAGTGCTGTCTTCACAGGTGAAGATTTTGTTTTGTTTGCTTCTTTAAATTCAATTTTTATCTTCCTCCTGGGAAAGATGCATGGAGAACACTAATCTTTGAGCAGAGACAAATTATAGGAGAAGTAATAAAAATACACAAAACAGTAGATGTTATAGAGTTTACATCAAGCACTTCTTTTCACTTTTTATCCTTAGAAATAGAGAAGGGGCAGCCAGTGAAATTGAATTGAAATAGTGAAATTATTGCCAGTTAGAAGAGATGACTAGACATTTTCCAATACAGCTTCTTGTTGAAGATTGCACCATTTTCTGAAGAAATTGGTTCCAGACACTTTTCCATACAGGACATTAAGCTCCAGTTGTTGGTGCAGTTGTCTTGCACCAACTTTTTTCTCCTGCAATGGACTGATCTCCACCCATTAATGCAAGGTTTTGTTTCAGTGAAATTACATAAGCAAAATTTTCTCTTAAAAGAATCTCAGTATTTCCTCGGCTCTCCAGAGCAGACCAACATTATTTTAGGTGATGCGAATGACACAGTTAATGTAATACACTAAGATCATTGAAAGTGTTTGGGTAAAGTCACACTTAGCTCTCACAAGAGTCTCAATATATTTTGTCAGCTCTTTGGCAAAACGTGAAAAAATATGAAATTACTATGAGAAAGCTTTTGTTTTACCTGGTCTGAAAATCAACGGCAAGTATAAAAGGACATATAATATACCTGTGCCGGAGTTGCAATTTAATGTATTTCTAGCATCTATTTTCTTTGTATGACTAGGCACACTCACACTTTTCTTTTTTCCTTTATTACCACAAGTATTCAGTCCTTTGTATGAACTATGTGTTACTGTCACATTTAATAAAGAAATTCCACATAAAACAACTCTCACATGTAAGTTTAATGCTCTCAGTTTCAATTCCTATCTCTAAAGGGCTGTGAACCCACTTCTTTCACCTTCCACATGAGGGTTGGAATCACTATTCTATAGACTTATGTGAGAGCAGATGCTCTCATGCCCTCCGATTGTGATTGTTCCACTTCAATATTAAATTTAATTTTGTCATTCCATAGTCAGTAGACCAGAAAGAGAGGGTGAGCAGACAGAAACACGACCGCATAACTTAACTGCTAGGGCACTTACCCGGAAAAAAAAAGACTTTCCATTACTCTCACTGCTACAATCTATGCTTAAATTTATAGTGCTTAAACATCTACTGCCATTTCAAGTATAACCAAGACTTCTTAGACAACTACTCTTAAAAGAAGGCATGGCAAATATACTTATAGGCCTTCCTCTTTGATCCACATCACATGGAACTGTTTCAAAAGGAGGGATGAAGACTGAGGAGTATCAGGAAGCTCAGTGGTTGAAGTATGAAGTGAATTAAAGAATTAAAAATGTCCACAAGACTACCAAGAAGAAGGGAGATATTTAAATCATTAAACATGTTTATAGTGGAAATGGATTCTAATGGCTTATCCATGGAGGAAATGATAGTAATAATAAGTGGATATTCCTTTTTCTATTTTACACAAACACAGTCTAGAAGTATCTTCAAGAATGAATCCCAACAGGTGAGAAAAATGAGGTTCTCTTAGTATCTGTTTCATCAGGCTTTTAATTAAACTAAGAAGTTTCCTATTAGTTTCATGCCTCCAGGTCTTTATCCATACAAACCTAAGAGGTGCAGTGACCTTCTGAGGTTAAGAACACAGTTGAGCTGGAGACATTTGACTGTCTTAACTTTGCAAGTAGGAAGAGCTAGTGAAAGGTATGAGCACTTTCGACAAGTAAGACCTACAGCACCATGCTTTTGTCACCATGTTTTGAGCTAGGCCAGCAGGCTGCTCTGAACCACTAGGCAGAGAACTTGCCCAGGCTCCCTGCCATGATGCCCAGAGGGTGTGCTAATTTGGATGTGTGTAATGGCACAGATAGGAAGCTTCCAGCCTGATGTCAGATAAAATAGACATCAAAAGGTCTGGAGAGGTTTTGTAGATCTAACCCAAGACAACAGCATAGATGTCGGTTATGATATTTCATTCTGAAAATGCAGGTGGAATAAAAAGCAACTCTGATCACCACTATCATTTCTGAAAGCAGTTCAAAATGTATCTAGAAACCTTAGTTTCAAATTTATGTCACAAGAAATTATTGCATAAAATGCAAAAAGAAAAGAAGTCACTTACCTCTTCCAGTTGTCCTGTTGGCTTCCTCACAAAGTATTTTGTATTGTGTCAGTAGACTTGTGTCTAATCTCTTCAGCATTAACTAAATGCAAATGTTTTCCTTCATTTGAGTTCATTGATGTGGAGATGAATATTAAGTCAGCCATCAGTCTCCCAAAGGCTTCTTCAGTAATCTCCTTAGCCTGCATACTGTCTTAACCTGTGTACAAAACAAATGATCAGCATAGCAACAAATTCCTAAAGTAATGGGGAAGTAGCACCATATATTTCTTATATGTCTAGACAATAGCAATAGTGTTTGTTTCTGAATTACAGCATAACAAACAGAGCCATATCCAGGTTAATCAGTAATAAAGCTGAACTATTAAAGTGAATCTCAGTTAATTCATAGGTTTTCAAAGTATTTTAGGCTAGATGGATTCTAGCCAAGGCTCCAAGCTTATGAAACAGTGATTCATGGCTAATAAGGGCAAATGCCCTAGAGATACGAATATTTGTTACCCCAACATGCTGACCTTTTCCCAAAGAGGCAGAAATTTAATTATCTACTTTGAAAAGCGCAATTATAGAAAAAGTCAAGACTTGATTTATATTCAGTTTCTGCATTTTTCACTGATAAATAAGTAGGGGAAAAGAGAAAATGAAGGAATATTTTTAATAACCAGCACCAAAATTAGTATATGTATGTATGTGGTTTTTGTGGGTAGTGGGGAATGTTTCTTCCCCTGCTGTGCACTTAATTTTTGCGAACTCTTATTTGGCTCACTTTATCTCATAAGCCACATAATGCAAGATTTTCGTTACAACAAACTCAAAACTCTTTTACAGAAAGCTGCCTCACTGCTCTCTCTCTCAGCTCTGGTTGGTATTATTCTCTTCACTGGCAAGAAAACAGCTGGACAAAAGGTGTCAGTGACAAATCCCAAGTGTCAGAGACAAATGTGCAGCGCTCATCTCCCAGTCCTAGATTCACCACCAGCAGACACCACCTTGTTGCTACTCCAGAGGGTCTTGCAGCACCTGTTGCTTTCACCTTGAGTGCAGGTGCCATAAGTGGTCACTGTCAACAATCAAAAAATTACACTCTGTGAAAGTTGATTCAAAGACGTTTCTCTTCTGTTCATCTGTATGTGGAATTATCTGCATTAATTTTCTCCTTGTACTATTTTTTGGCCTTCCAACACTTTTTGGTCTCCACTTTTCTTTTGGCCTTCCATGCCTTTTCAGTCTTCCACTACATTTTGACCTTTTCAGCCTCTCTCTCTTTTTCAGCCTCGATATTTTTCTGAGCTCCCAATACCTTTTCGGCCACCCATCCCTTTTCAAACTGCCCTGCCCTTTTCAGCCTCTACTTTTCTCTCCTCCTCCTATCTCCTTTTCAGGTTCATGTTTGTATTCAACCTCCACTTTTCTTTTAGTCTCTTACCTCTTTTGGGAATTCCCACTACTTTTTTGCCTCCCATGATTTTTCAGCCCCTCTTGTCTCTTGAAGCTCTACTTTTCTTGCAGCCCCACACTCCTCTTCAGCCTCCATCCTGTTTGCAAGCTCTACATTTCTCTGAGCCCCTCAACCCTTTTTGGCCTCCCAATACCTTTGGCACTTCCCCACACTTTTCAGCCTCTCATCTCTTTTCAGTATCTATTTCTCTCTTGTCCTTCCACTCCTTATTGGCCTCAGATCCCTATTCCGGCCTCTACTACTACCTTGGCCTCCCATCCCCTTTCATTCTATCACTTCTTTCAATCTCCATTTTTCTTTTTACCTCTCGCCTCTTTTCAGTCACACCCATCTTTTCTCTGACTTTCTTATTGCCTCTCACCCTTTGCAGCCTCTACTTTTCTCTTGGTCTCCTTTCCCTTTTTGGCCTCACACCTCCCTCCCTTCTTTTTTTTTTTTTTTCTTCCCATGCACTTCTTGTCTCCCATGTCCACTACTTTTTGTCTTGGAATCCCAGCACTTCTTGGCTTCCCACCCTTTTTCAACCTCTCACTCCTTTTTGACCTCCCACTTCTTTTTGGCCTCTACAAACTCATAAAACAGCCAAAATTTTGACCCTCTGTAAATGTGCTGATTCAGTAACTATTTGTCCATGTTTAAGGCATCTACAACAAAAAATAATCAAAAAGCCTTTTTAATTATAAATGGAAAACAATCTGAATGCAGATTAGCTGAGACTTTCATCAAGTGTACTTCTTTAAGAATGATCTGAGCACCGATCTGCTGCATTCACATGGGATCTCTTGGGAATGTGTCTCCTGTAAGATCATGTTTTAATTTGCTCAGGTAATATTTTTAGCAGTTTGATGTCTTCCTTCCCCCTTTCCCACCAATGAAATAAATCATATTGTGGTCATTAAGGAAACCCATTCATCCAGTTCCATTTACTATAATTCTGTCTGCTACCGTGTAGCCTAGGGCTATTGATCAAGCATAGCATTCCCATCCAAGAGTGTGTATGTGAGCATGTGTTTAATTAGAAACTTAATTATTGCAATGACAGCATAAAAACTTTTAGACACAGGAATTCTTAGACAACTTTTCAGCTTTTAAAAACATAGATTCTCCCTTTGGCTGCAGATAGCTTATTTCATTTATACATAGATTATTTTCATAATTAAAATTAATTATGAAAAATGAATTTTATATGAAAAAATCAAAGGAATTTTTTTTAGACTTTTTCTCCAGTAGGTTATGAGCTTTCCAAAGGTAGAAGCAGAAGTTATTTGAACCATTACATGTCTCTGCAATGTTATAGGATCACACAGTCACAGACTTACAGATACTGGAAGGCAGCATAGGGCTATGTCCAGTTGAGTTCAGATTGTTTGTCACCAAAGATGAAGACTCAACAACCACTCAGGGTGATCTGCTCCAGAGATCAACAATCACAATAATAAAGTGATTTTGCATGTTTACATGGGATTTTCTGTGTTTCATTTTGTACAAATTTCTTCTTGTACTGTCACAGGGCACCACCGACAATAGTCTGGCTCTGTCCTTACTCCCTTCCTCAGGTACTTATAAACATTGATAAAAGTGTCAAAAGCCTGACTGGAGTCAAGGCAAACAACATCCATCACTGGCTTCAGAGAGTGATGTGCTAGTGAAGGCTTCCTGCCTTAACCGCATGCATAGGAGAGAGCCACATCCAGGGCACAGTCTTGGGTCACTGCCTGCTGATCAGATATAGTGCAGCGATAAACTGAATGACATAGCAAGTGAAAGTGTAAATTAAATAAATAAATGTAATAAAAGGTGCTGTAAGGGTTGCTTGATGAATTCTATGAATGTCTTGGTTTGATCTAAAACCTTAAAAAAGCAAATTCAAGAAATTGGGATTATTTTTTTCTTATTTCTTGGTAATGATACAGCAATGTCAAGATCTAATATACAGGTAAAACCTACAAACTTTCCACAAAGGCAAAGCAAGTTTCCACAGCTTTCACCTAGATTATCAGAATTAAACTCGATATAATAAACCACCTTGCTTGACGTCTTTCAAATGAGATCTTTCTCCCATTCTTCTTCCATTCACTTTTCATGTAGACTTTACTCGCTGACTTTATTTCCTACTTATTTCATCCTAAAATGCAATTTTTTTCCTGATAGTTTTATACAGAATACGACCATGCTTACTGTCAGAACAGAAACAGTCCACTCTACTCTTACAAGGCTTCAGCTGATATGCTTCTCCAAAGATCAAAGGAATATCTGTAATAGTTGTGCTTTGATTTGAGCATTACCATGACACTTCTGCCAAGATGCTTGCACAATTATCCAGTACTGTACATGCTTTTCTGTTTCATTACTGATTATGGATGAGGCAGATAGTACTTAGTAACAACACTTTCTTGACCTTTCCAATTGTTCCTTTTTCAGTGTGAAGACTTTTCACAACCTCTTTATGTTCAGTGAAAGGTATTTGCTTCTAAAACTATTCTTAATAAACTGGTTATTAGTCTTATGTTACTATTATATATAATCTCACAAATGCTGAAGGTTTTTATTACCCTGTAAATGAATGAGTTTGAAGGTGGCTGTTATATTTTGTTTGGCTGTGGTTTTGTTGTTGTTGCTGTGTTTTTTTTTTTTTGTTTTTTTTTTTGAGGGGGGGGTTGACTTTGTAATAGTATTTTCAGTTCATTTCTCTTACCTACTGCCTGTAATGAACATTGCAGTTCTCAGTCAACCCACTGAAACACATTACTGCTTACTCTTTATAATGTAGACAGTGTTTCAGTAGTACTTCACTTCCATTAACTGTAAGGTGCTGTCCAAAAATCTGGCAAAGACTAAAGCACAGATAGTCTCAAGACTTGTTCTTTTCCTAAGCAATGTATCTCTGGTCACAGCAGTTAGAGAAAAAGAGGAAGAGCTTGTGCTCCTTTCAGAAATATCTGTCTACTTAATTGTTTAGTATATTTTGTAAGTGATTAGAAATTGTATCTATTCATCTACCTCCCCATTCTTGGAAAGAAGGCTGTCCTTATCACGTGAATCACATTTTTAGTGTCTTCATCTCCAGAAGTCTAGCACCTCTATAGAGGTTCTAGAGGCTCCTCACTTGGATAGACACTGTAGAGTGCTGTTCCATGAATATTAAGCTATTAAATTTTAAATAATCTGTCCTTCCCTTTGGTAATTTGTAGTATGACATAGGATTATATATAAGGAATACAGTGACTCAAAAGCGCTATTGTAATGAAGGGAATTGTATTGGGAACAGGATTCCAGGTTTTTGAAAGAAGAAGGTTACATTTCTGTTGCAGTCTGTTTTCTTACACTTTTTATTTTTTTTTCTCACTGCATCCTCCACTCACTGAGAACAGCTCCTTCACAAGAATATTTTTTCTGGAGTCGTTTCTCCAGGGCACGCAATGGTGACTCTTCTATTTTGTTCTTCAAATGTTCTTTTTTACACTTCCCTCTGCTTCTTCCAATTACATTATATCTGAGCTAAATTATTTGAATCCATGTAGTTTTCATCTGCTCTGTTGTTACTCACAATTAGCTTAACAAGTTATCACTCATCCACAGTGGCTTTAAATAATTTATATTTCAAGTTTTACTTTGCAGTATATCCTCCCAATCTTTTTGTAAATTATTCTTTTTTTTCCTCAGACTTCTCTGCTCATAAACATTGGCAGTCTATTTTACTTGATACATTTCTGATAATGTTAAATTGGACCATTTACATGTTAATGCACCCATATTTGTAACCAAAATCCATCCAAATGATTGTGGCACATACCATACCAATTTTAGTTAATAAAATTCAGTCTGAAGATCTTCCTTGCAGAGTTGCCTGTAACACATACTGATATAAAAATGAGTTCTACATAAAACTCTACTCCTCCTTATTAATGACTGAATAAATTATACAAATTAAAATTCCCTAGATATCACTGCAGTCACTAATCTAATGTTCTCAGCTATCTCTGAGTGTGCTTCCCTACCCTGAACCACAGGTGGTAAACACATTTTCCTTCCCCCTCAATACTTCAATTTAAACTGACTCTGTCTTTCCACATTTCACTTCATTTTTAATAATCCTCATCAGAAACCAAGAAGAGTTATTAACTCACAGTGCCACTTTCCTCTACCAAATATTTGGATGCAGAGAGTGCCTTTCACATTCCTAATGTTATCACAGTCACCTCTAGATTGCCGAGGTGACTTGGCAACTCATATTTACCCAACGTTTTGTAAATAGTCTCAATAAAAAGAAAGTATTGTAACTATTGTCAATAGAAGGACTACTGACACTTTGTAAAGACTTTATGTGCCAGTTTGTTGTTATTTGTAGATTCTAGGGACCTCAGTAATCAACCTATAGCCAACAGTGTTAAGCACTTCAGAAAATGCTGTTCAGCTTGCTCACACACAGGCTCTGCAAAAACACTGCAGAGCATTATTAACTACGTGTTTCAATATATACTTTTGTTCTCTGTCAAAAGTTGTCTGCCTCACACCATTCAGCTGTAGAGCCTGAATAAATGTTTTGGTGAGAATTTTGATGAAAAATTAGTTTATCTCTTAAGTCTATATAATGGAAAAACAAACCCTTCAAATCTTCTATGAACTGATTTAAGACCAACATTTTTAATGTTGCAGTTTTAACAAAGAACAGGACAATCAGCTTTGTCTCTTTCTCAGAAAATCATCAAACAGCCTTTCCAGAAAGAGATGGACGAAGATTTTGGGCTTCAGAAAGGGAGATTTTCTTTCTTACAAGACCTTGGATCTCCGTTGCAGATTCGTTCCTACATGCGTGATCAAAATAAATCTGAATTAAAATATCATCCAGCTGCAGAATGGTAGGAGACTGATTTCCCTTAGGTTTGCTCTCCATGTCATCAAAATTAATTTTTCTGTTCTGTCTCATAGCTGTATGAGCACCACAGCTTTTTCTTGTACCCTTGGCAGAATGGACTGGGTGAATACGGTGCAATGAACAGTGGATTACTTCTCTGCACATAATTACGGGCAGAAAAGCAAATTATCAAAACATTTCCTCAGCTAGAGGTACTACTTCGAGTATCTCACCTCCAACAGTCACCATTTGTCAAGAATCTAGTAGAAATGAAATTACCTTGGAAAACCTGTGTCTTTCCATCCCATATAGTTAAAACTGGTCCATGGGTTCAAGTGTTAATAAAAAACAGCAAGAAAGCAGACATGGGCAGCATGAGAACCCAATCATCTTTTTATAGGAGGCTAGTCTGAAGAGTAAGAAAATGAATTATCTCTGTCCAAGATACACTTAATAGTGTACCTGAGAGGGAGCACCATACTCAGGAAGCCATTTTTTCATACCTTTTCCTTAAATTCTGTAATGTCAAAAAAACCCATGAATATGTTCTGATTATTTGCTTGTCAGTGAGACAGTACCTCCTTACTGCTTCCTTCGTATGCAGTGGACCAGAATCTATTTCTTAGGAGACTTAACTTCATGACTAGTTCTTATGCACCTGACCAATACTAATGCACCTTCAACTGTGGGAATGAAAAATAAGTATCAAAATCATGCATTTCCTCTCTTCTTTCAAGGATCATGAATTTTGATTTTCTGCCAAATACCAGAACTGTATTCTGGATTGTGAACTTTAAAAAATAACCTAGATTTCTACCTGTTTGAGTAAGACTTGAAACTTCAGAAGGTAGAAATGAAGAATGATTGTATGGGGAACTGCACATCTCAGGATTGTGCCTACACATGGTCTAGTTTGAAGTAGTATGACCTGTCCTGATGCACTAAAGCACTATACCAGAAATGTACGTGGTCATAAAAAAAATAATTATACAGATAAAAGTATGTTTAGAATAGCCCATAGTCTGTTACAGAGGATACTCCTTCCTCTCATTGTAGCATAGTATACCATAATCTCCTGTATTAATCTATACTTCAATTAAATTTATTTACCAAGTATATGTGCTCAGCTATGAAACTGAGCAGCAGGCAACGAATCAAGAACTCAAGATAAACAAATGTGAGAAAAGTCTTCTTTCTCATCTCTTTTGTCAATCCTCTGGTATTCAGCAGGTCAGACTTTTGTACAGCTATGAAATAGCAAATGTTCATCTGAAAGCTAGTACTCTCTCTTCACAGAGAACGTTTCTCAAACTCATCTTGACACTGCTCTTCCATGCTATCCACTGAGTCACACTGCACAGTTTGCCGAGTATGTGGTTTCATTACATAGTATATTTGCCTTGATTTATCTTGCTCTAGGTGAAAATACACAAGTTTACATTTTATATCAGGAAGCCATTTCAAAACTGTAAAAAAAGAGAAGTTTACCTCAGTCTAACACAGCGCTGACTGGCATGAGAATGTAATTCTTGCTCCCAGTCTGTCCCCTCTTAAACTGTTAAAGGGAAAAATGCAAAGGATATGTTTTTCTTCCAGAAAAAAATTCTTTTTATTTTTCTTGTAGCATTTTTTCTTTTTTTCTTTTTTTCTTCTTTCCTTTTCTTTTTTTTTTTTTTTCTTTTGTTCCAAGTACATACTTGAAAAAAAAAAGCCTCTCTGATTTCTCCCTTTCCCTCATATTACTTCCCCACTTCTTACAATGCCTTCTTTGGGAAGTTATTTAATATGTTTTAATTTTAAGGATACTAAGGTCTAGAACAACTAGATTGATTGACATGGGAGAATATAAAAAAAAATGTATCTTATATTCATTAATAGTTCCTCTCTGCCATTCATTTTTTCATATACTCACTTTAATGACTTCTCTGATATTTGCTTCTAGTTCTTCTTCCTTCTGCAGATTTAAAAGACATCTGTTAAAATGTTGAATCAAATCTTCCTTTATTCTCTCATGCCCTCCAAAATTCATCTTACTGGTGTACACCCATGACTTCATAATAATTGATGAAGTGCATTTTCTTTACTCTGATCTGTTTTGAAGTCAGAGGGATCTCAATTTGAAGTGCTTTTTGCAGACACAAGACTTAGAAACGTATTTTTTCTCTAAAAGAAATGCTGAAATCTTATTATAGGCTTTTCTGTCATTAGAACTTTAAGAGAAATAGAACTGTGGCAAAACTCATGGTAAAATAGAGTAGGTGGTAGAACTGTTCCTCCTAGCCATATTCTATGTGTTAAAAAGGAGACAAGAAACAAGGGAAACAACAATAGAAAAGCACAGCTTGAACAAATGTACCCAGTAAGTCCCATTCTCGTGTACTGTTGTGTTGGAAGCATCCCTCCTGTGAAACAACCGTCTAGCTGACATGGTCAGCTGTCATGGTCCTTGGCTGACAGCACATTTTCTCACATGTATACGTACTATTATTGTTCCATTGTGTGAAAATAATATTGTTTGAATTTGCTTGAGTTACCAGTATTAGCAAATCATACCACGAAATACATTTGGTCCATCAGTTCTGTCAGTAAGGTGGGGCAGGGACTGTGATGTGGAGGTGTGAAATTTTCTTCATGTATATGTTTTGGGGACATTTTGTTCTTGCTCTTCATTGTCTCACTTTTCCTGACTCCATTCAGAACCTTGCAAATAAGTGCTGAATTGTTCAGTACTCCCTAAATGTGCTAAAATGAGTTTAGTCCCAGCCTACATAGAATGTTGTTTGTATTTACTGTAATCCAAATCTTCTCCACAAGAGATGATCATGGATCAAAGAGCAGCCAGCAGTCAGAAGATATTTTATTTCCAAATCTTCACTGCAGAAGATCAAAAAAACGTCTTGATTAGCAGGCTTTACATAAAATTCAGGTGAACATACTGTAAGCGGGCTTTACATGAAATGCACACACAGAATCTCAGAATCACAGAATCATAAAATAGATTAATCCAAACAGCATGATATATTCATCATAAACACGTGACAACTTTTGACAGCAACATGATTATCCAGCTGTTATATGGCTTATTGTACAGAATAGTTTTTCAATCCAAATAAGTTCACTTAAACTGTGCTTGCTTTTACAGTATATTATTAAAAATACTATTTCCATTAAATAGACAATATAAAATGCTTTTCAGGTATGTTTATGGGATATCTGAAGATATAATAAAGTTCTTTTAGTTCCAATAAATATTCTTAAAAGGCTGTTTTCTGCAATGTTTTTTTCAATACCAGGTCCCATACTAATATATGATACTATTAGTAGGCCATCTTTAGCTCAGTTTCTCCACCAGCTGCATATATTTTTAATGATTCTTCCCTTGTCAGAATGAGTGAGATTTTACTGGTTGCTATACTGAAAGTGGCAAGCAGTTGATAAAGTGCTCCTTGGATCTGCCCTTCCATTCATCAATTTCTTGCAGGTGTACAGTTTTGTTTTTAAACATTATAATTCCCTGTCAGATGAGATGTATATAGGCTTAGGGAGTCTAGTCAATAAGCCATAAATTCTGTAGGAGAATCTTGATGTTACGATAAAGTTGGGGTACCTTCTCTCTTTTCAGCTCAAAACACCACATTATTATTTTCACATTCATCTATATGTTCATGGTCATAATCAGAAAAAACTGAAGCATAAAGCCGTCTATTTTTTTCTCTGCAAAGAAATGAGTATCGTTCTTCCCATTCCTACACCTACACAGCAAGAGGCCCCTACTTATGGTTGCGGGTTTTGTGCCTTGCTTATTTTCTGTCTCTTTATCCTAATTGGGTCAGAATAAAAGTCATATTTTCCTCTAAGTGTGTATTTTTAAGTAAAGCATTTTTAAGGAAAGGTAAAAGGAGAGGGAAATGGGTAATGTAGTAAGACTAGAGACCAGATGGAATTTTCCTGCATCCTAGGAGACTTGCCTAATTTGAGAAGAGTCATTTTAGAAACAACCTGAAAATCCTTCTAAAAGAACGTACAAGATCAATATCAAGTACTAATTAAGATATTTTTGTAGTAGCCCTATATATACGTTTAATTTTATATGTATCTGACACTATAAGTAAGCAATTAGCTGAAAATTGTTGTGGATAATTGTTCTGGAACAGCAGAAATGTACACATCCATTTAAATTTCAGTTTCCTGCCTTGACATGATTTTATACATTTGCTTGTCTCAGCTGTCTTCAGGCTGGATTCTCTCTCAAACATGTGACTACAGCATATGAGTATTGTATTAACAGGTTGGATTCATTTCTGTACTGCCCAATATAGTTTTGAAACAAAGCAGTACAGAAGCGATACAGCTGTGTTAATGCAGAGCTTTGTTAAGGTGAATATCTTTAAGCTAAGTAGTTATTTTTTTAGGGACTAATGTGAAGACATCAATACATGGAAAATCTATCACTTATGCCAGTGGTTTATTACAGTTGTTAATAACCTTTGCATCAAAACCGTTATTTCTCTTGTGAATTCATGCAGCTGTAGCTCACACATAGTGGCTCTGCTTTTTTCTCCATTATATTGCAGAGCAGTTAGTAACTAGACATTTTTCCATCGGGAGACATTATCAATATAATCAAAGTCATCTCTCAACCTGCTTTTCTACAAATTAAACAAGTCATGTTTACATGTCTCTCCTAAAAGATATGTAATTTTTTACTCAGTGCTCGGTTTCTTTTCTATGTTTTCTCTACGTCTCCCTTAGCTTTTTAATATTTTGTTCCTGTTGAATCAAACCTGTGGGCAGATGCAGTCAGGCTAATATTTTTCATCTACAAAGGTAAAAATCAGGCTTTTCCCCTGCTTGTTCTCCTTGTGCAGCTCATATCACCTTAGTCACTGCTTGACACTGCATAGCTTTGGGAAGTCATGTTGGGATCCACTACAAATGTTGTGCCTTCTGAATTTCTGTCCGCTAAGAAGCAGTTTTGAAATGAAGAGTTTATACTTTAAGCCAATACTTTACTACTATCAAACACCTCTCAAAAACTTGTAGGTGAAAAAAAAATCTCTGCTATTCAATCTAATCCATTGATTATCTTATCTTGTATAAACATCCTATGTCACTAAAACATGAACAAAATTAATGGACATTTGGCCATTTAAAGAGGCTCTGTACAGAGTGATATATAGGTTCAGGTATTTTTCAGTAATGCCACTGCTAAAATATTCAGAGGTTAGTGTTTCATTATATTGGACAAAATTTTAGTGGAAATTTAGTTTAGGAGCTTGAATTTAGTCCACATTCAGGAAATGTATCTTCTGGTACCTAAATTAGGAGTGTCATTGTTCTGCTCAGGAATAAACAGGCCGCTCAGAAATTCAGCACACCTAAAATTTCAATTTCTGCTTTCCATCTCAGATGGTAAAAATTCTACCATTGAAAACATCCACCTCACTGCAAAATTATTGGTCCCCATGTGCAGGAGTAGAGACAGATCTACGCCTACCCCAAAATGGGCCATCTCAGTCCTGGGTGAAAGGTCCATGTCTACACTGGATAGGATTATTATTCCATATAGGGTTTAATTCAAAGCACAGGCTATGCTGCTGTATGCTTCTATAATAAAATTTCAAGACTACATAGTGCTTGAATTATGGTGCAGCCCAATGATACAAAGGCGTAGATAAGGATGCAGAAGCTGCAGGAATTGCGTTGGAAGTGTGCAAAGAGTTAAGGGAGTCAAACCTGCTGCAGTTGCGTCCATATGGTACAGGGGTTGTTCTAGGATCTTTTCCCAGAGCTGTATCATGTTTTCTTCCCAAAAGGAATTTGCTGATTTGCTGTGAAAGACAGCTCAGGAGTCATTTTCTGCACAATGAGACCAGGAGCCAGGACTGAGTCAGAGTCTAAGGTACCTGATGGTACAGATTTAAAGGATTAGTCTGCTAGGCATCCCTGGGAATATGCTAGGCATCCTAGGGAATATCTAGTGTGCTTTAGAAAAAAAAAATAAAAACGGGAGGATTAAAGAACACATCTGAACACTAGTCTCCTGATCTCCGCATGCTTAATCATTATCTCATTCCCTTACTTTGCTTTAGTTCTCACTGACAAACTCTTCAGGTCAAGCCTGACATATCCTCAAAGACTTTAGACAGCCAGTGCCTCTTGCCTTCAACATAGGGATTGGTTGTTCGTCCGTTTCAAATGTAGCTGTGTATCTGTATCTCATTTAGTTTGGGCAAGTTCTACCATATGGATTATACAGTGATAGCAAAATTACTTCAGTTCATATTTAGTACAGACTACAGGTACATAAAAAATATTCTGTTTTATTTTGCTGAATAGATTTTTGCAGTGAAGCAACGGTTAATGAAAAAGAATAAAGTTCTCCCAAATTACTTGACAAAGCAAATTGCCACATTTACAGTTGCAGTATGACTATATTCTTTCTTAACTTTCTCAGTAGCTGTCACGTCTCAGAAGAAACATGACAATTTCTTATGTTATGAACTCATCATTAGTTTATTCTGTGGGTGAATGTATACCTATACCTTTTCGTTGACATAATGAATTCAATAGGTCATCTTCTTGTCATCTGTAAAAAAACAGTTAATTGCAAAATGTGGGTAAACTTATTTCAATCAAATTTTACTCAGTGAGGATCCTGCCTTCTCTGAGCTGAGTCCTGATATGTCAGATGTTATACTGGGAGAGACAGACCAAATATAATCTACACATGTTTTAACTCACCTCAGATATCCATACTGGATCTTTCCCTTTTAAAAAGTAGAGAATCTCAACTGTATATTGCAGGAACATGAAATCTGTATAGCCTAGTCTTTCCATTAGTTTTCAAATATCAATGCAATCAGACAACACGTAATTAAAAGTCACTAAAATATTTTTCATACGGACAACTAATTTTCAAAGAAAGTTATTGAGGTTCAGGCTTCTAAGAGTCTAACTAGTATTTGGAAAATTAACTTAAATTCTTAAAAATTACCAAAGTGCTTTTGGAGATTTCAGCCACGAGAAATATTCTCATATTCTAGAATGACTCTTCATAAACTGCAGAAATTACTTTTCACTGCCAAAATTGAATATATATATGTTACAAAATAAAGAAAAATAGCAAAATAAAGAAAAAAGTGACCATATCTGTCGCAATACACATAAAATATGAAGCATCTATACAATGTAGTGAGATGTTTGGATTATTTGCTTAATTAGATGTTTAATACAGACATGTTGCACTCACTAAATACAGAAATTGTGTAATAATAATCCAGTAGGGAGAGCTAGAGGGTAATACTTTTGCCAAACACTTAATAGAAAGGATTCAGACTGCATAATCAATTAGGGAACACATTGCTAATATGGTATGTATTTCAGAAGGACCTTTCCAAAAAGTCTAAGCCCTCTTATTTATATTTTGACTTGCATCAATTGTCTCAAGGAAATAAACCAAACTTTCTTCCCTTCAGTGTCCATCTGCTAACTTTCAAGTGACTTACTTTGCAGTTGTTCAGCTGAGGCCCTTCCACAGCTGGCTGTTGACCCTTTTGTTGAAATTGCCCTGCATCACAGCACAATGGTGGTGACACTCTGGATTTGATATGATCTCCACAACAGTGACAGCAAGCTGTCAGCTGAATAAGACAGTTTCTCTTGGTATGTATCACTGGTCACATTACAATAACTTTGAATAAAATCTGAACTTGGCTCAATCCTTGTGCATCCATTGCTTGGATACAGCTGGAAATTCATCTTAGTCATTATGTTTCCACATGGCTTATATTTCCTGTCAGCAGAATGTATAGATTCTCAACGTCCAATAAACAGTTGCAATAGAACATTGCTTGAAATTTGATGAAATCAAGATGTATTGTATGAAAATTCTCTAATTCATTATTTACCCTTATTTGGGCATATTTTATATTGCCTTACATTTTACATAGATAAAAAGATTACATCTGTTCATGAGATAGATAGATAGATAGTTACTGGCAGAACAAATAAGACTGCACAAGACAAGATTCTGCACCCCAGGTTAGTGCCTGCAGGTGCTTGATGCTGGTATTCCCCTGTTTACTTTCCTCTCTCCTCACAAGATTAAAAATCATATATCTGCAATGTGCTGACAGATCTTCCAAATCTTTTCAGCTCTTTTTGCATTGCCATCTAGGAAATATAAACCCTATTATTTCTTCTGCTCAGTTACAGCTATAAGGCCTACTTCATGAAGAAATATATTTTCTCTGAGTTCTTGCAAGTGCCAGTTGGAACCAGTTATGGTGTAGAGCAGAGATTCATGTGCAGAACTGTGTTACAGTGCACTGAGAGGCAGAACATAAACACTACACAAAAGAAATCTCCCACAAACGTCTTGGCTCTGAGTGATTGCTGAGCAGCACGCGCTAATAACAGCAGGGAAATTACTGAGTAGAAAATGAAGCAATTAAAAGCTGTACTGGGTTTGGCACATTCCTGAGACACTGAGGGCAACTGAAGAAATTTAATAATGCTACACTCTGCATTTATCAACACTAAAAATATCCACTCAAAAAAAAAATTCTAATATTAGCTAGTTCTGAAGCACTCAGATATAATCATTAAAGCATTAAATTGTAGCATAGACATTTGAGCAGCTTGAGTAATGAACATCATATAATAGTTATCCCAAAGGTAGAGATGTTTATCCAGAAAGTATATTTACCTGGGGAATTATCCAGAAGATAAAGAGGGAACAGGGCGGTTTGCAAACACTTGGGAAAACTAATCAATGGTCAGAGATCCAACCTTCAGCAGTGAGTTTTGTTTGACAAATGTTGTAATGTGAAAGAAGGAAAATATTAAAAGGGAATTTGAGAAATGAGGAGCTAATTAAACATGCCCTCTACCTGAAATATTTTGACAGTAATAAAAAATTCTCTGTCCACGGGTACTATCAGACTTTCTACCACGGTATTGTCTTTCTATAAAAAAATATAACCAAGTCCTCTGCTAACTGGGAAAAAGGAAAGGAAAGGAAAGGAAAGGAAAGGAAAGGAAAGGAAAGGAAAGGAAAGGAAAATTTACACTGCAAGTAAAAACATAATTTCAACACAATATTTATATTGAAGACACAATTTTCCAGGCAGAAATATATACAATGTACAGTGACATATGGATGACTCTGATCACTGTTACTCTTGATGGGATGCTAGAAGAGGTGTTCAAATAACAAAAGCATTTGTCAAATAGAAACATGACAGTGGACATGGGTTCATATTTTTCACTATAAAATCACAAAATAGAATCAGTATTGCAGGCACTGTTCTCAGCTTGCTAACCTTTCATTGTGAAGAAAACTGAAAAAAAAAAAAGCATGTCTGTGCCATTAGAAACTGATGTCAGAATCATTTGTGGCCAAATAACAATACAAGAGATGAAACACTGGCTGCAATTTGTAATTCTGAGAGCTACTATTATTTTGGGAAGAGTGTGCTATTGCTTACAATGGTAAGTGCAGCTGTCTTGTCGTAACAAGGTTAACCTGCAGTCACAGGAAGT
The DNA here is from genome assembly GCA_013396635.1 of Penelope pileata. Lineage (NCBI taxonomy): Eukaryota > Metazoa > Chordata > Aves > Galliformes > Cracidae > Penelope > Penelope pileata. Next base: position 41,771 of record WBMW01004498.1, on the reverse strand, counting down.
TGTCGGTCTCAATGGAGATGCATTGTGACTGGCTTTCCCCATACTCCAAGAGTCAGACCTGGACAGCTGAGACATTCCTCTTGCCCAACAAGTTCTTGGCAAAACGGTTACCACCACAGGCTGGGCCAGACCACAGAGCTCGTTTCCATTTGGTTTGATAAAATTAGAGCTAAGAGATTTATCATTTCATAGCCCCATAGCAGCTTAAATTTTAGAGGGCAGTGACAGATTCACACGAGAGCATTATGCTTGCTAATTGATATTACTGGTACAGCTGACTGGAAAATGAAGGCACCAGCGCCTCAACATTGACTAGACTCTGTAGAGAGACGTGAAACTGCAGTTCGTGCTATGGCTTGTGGGTGCTACATTGCTCAGTACTCTGTAAAGCAGACTTCTTGGGACTGAATAACACCTAAACAGCTGAGCATCTTTGGCCCTGGAGGAGTGTGGTGCTGTGATGGGGAACAGCAGGTCCTCATCAGCCTCCTGCCTCTTTTCCCTTCTGATGGCAACACTCAAGTGCAAATGAGGGTGAACAACCCTCTCACTCTCTCTTTCTCTTTGATAGTTGCCTTAGCACCTTTCATCCAAAATAAAAAATATACCTTTGCTGATGTTTCTTTGGAAATTATGCAGCTGCAAGAGATCACATAGGAAATCAGGCTGGCTTTAACTTGCAATGAAAACTGGTTAAAATTTATGCTGTTCATTTTTATTATTTATTACAGTCCCTGCCCGAGTATATTGATTTTGTGCCAACCTGTGTTCTTGTCACAGTTTTTGTCACACAAATGAGGTTCCAGAAATGTAATGCCTGTATTTCATGAAATACAGTCCTATGCCATTTCCAGCTGACCTTTTCAGTATTCTGCCTTCTGACGGGTTGGCCATTTCTGAGACAAGGGCCTATTTCGATCTATGTCTTATCCCCTGAACACTTATGTTTCAAAAGTAATTTGAACAGAGGTTGATATATCAATTTCTTTTGTTTGTGTTGGTACACAGGTTTTATAATCTCCCTTTCAGAGAACCAGTAAACTCTGAACAGGTCACTCTTGCAACCACACAGCCTCCATATAGGAATGAAATGCAATATACAGTAATAAATTTGGTATTAAAATATAATAACTTGATGAGATTGTTTTGCTTTCATCTCCAAGCAATTCCAAATGCAGATTTGAAAGAGCTATGAAACATGCAAATGGAACAACACTTTACCCAATTCAGTAGCCCTCAACTACAGATGTTTGAACAAGAGGCAACAGAGGCCACAAACATGGCTGAGTAGGTCCTACAATGATAAGGTGGGTTCTTACAGGCATCTGCTAAAGGCAGTATCACAACTGCAGAATGTAAATATCATAAATAACAGCTTCTGGTAATTACTTTTTAACTTTTCCAGCAGTAGGACAAGCAAAAGGCACGAGGAAACTTTCTTTAACAATCATACCTGATTTTTGGCGTTTTTCTCTTCATGAAAGAGCTCAGCATGAAAGTGTCTTTCACATGATTCACGAATGTTTCTATTCCATTTAATTATCACCTATCATACAGGTCACAGGAGCTGCTGACTCTTGATTTCTCTTATGACAACTTTACTAGCATCTTCCACAGTACACATTAATTTACTTTTAAACTTAAGAATACAGGTAAAAAAAAGACCTTGAAATTAAGTATCCTAACAGAATAATCCAGTTGTGAGAAATTTAACTCGAATTAAGGTAGCTGGGAGTATTTGTTGGTCCCTACGGTGGCTCTGGTAAGCCTCTGAGCCCACAGTCTGGGCCTCTGCTCCCCTGGTGACACTTTCCATCCATCTATTTAGACTAGTTGTTCCCAGAAGCACTAGCTCAGAGGGAGCTGACAGCTAGCCAGATCTCAACGCCACAGTGCAGGTGTAGTGACTATGACTCATCTGTGACAGATCATCCAGTCTTTGCATGCACTGTGGAGACAATTTGTGTATGCACAGTAAATCCAGTATGTCCAGAATGTATCTGACTTGCTACACACGCTCTTGTCACCTGTGTAGTTTGTGCGGAAGTTTTGACACATTCTGAACACATCAGATTCATAGTGCATGCACATCTTTTTCTGCCTGGAAAATATATGAGCTGTGAGAGTCTCAAGGATGCATGATGGAAAAGTAATCTTGAGAGATTTTTACCGACTAATGTCTAGCAAGTCCCTGCTATGTGTTCCCATAGTGGACATGCAGAGTCATTTTGCTGACAAATATGAGGAATTTTTGAAAAGAAACATTTTACCTGTGGGATGGGGTGGGAGGATTGGAATAAAGCTCTAGGTTTTTCCTAGTCTTGTTTTCAAAGAGAGCTGAGCAGTGCTAACTGGCATAAAGCAGTCGGGGAGCTGTATTATCCATCAGTGAGTATAAATCAGCATAGCGTTCATCCCTTCCCAGACGGGTGCCCTTTGAGCAACAGCATGCCATGTAACCACTGCTTTGTTTGAACGTTAGCCTCTTGCCACTTCTCCTGGGGAGCCACCGCCTCGCTTCCAGGCAGCACGAAGGCAAACAGGTACCCCCCAGAAACAGTGCAGGTACCGTAGTGCAGGTCAGCTTGAGTTGATCTGCACTACTCTGATCTAGCAAGGGAAAGAAACGGAATTTCTGCTGAGCCAGAATTCATCCCACTGTACCTTCCTTTTCTGGTACAGATTGTTACAGAAGAGCCTATTCTTTTTTTTTTTTTTTTAACAGAAAAATTACTTTGAGAAATATGTATTGGGTATAACATAACAGGTAGAACAATCAAACTGAGAGATCAGCTGCACCTCGTCCATTCTCATGACAAAATTAATAAACAGCCTAAACTCAACCACCTAAAAGGCTTTCTTAATTATACTGAATACTATCAAGTCACTAAACATGCAGACTTTTAAGCAACATGTATTTCAGCCCCTGAGCTGTCAGACACCTGACCAATTAGTTATCTTCACACACTTCAATGCTATTACTGTCAAAAATACAAGAAAACATGAGCAAAAAATATGAAAGCATAAAATATATGTGAGGCAAAATCTCAAAGAATAGGAAACTAGAAAAGCTTCTAGATCAAACAATTTAAGGATATTATGATTTTGGACTCATTTTCTTCAGGAAGGTTTTCTTAGGAGGGTTAAACATCATTTTTTTAGGAAAAGTTCATCTTAAAAGCTGTCACTTGTCATCCACAGTGCCCTGGAGGCTTCAGCAGAAGTCTAGACAAGAGATGCAAGTTAGAATTTTACTCAACATTTCCAAGACAGTCTCATAAAATTCAGGTAAATCTAAATCAACATTTGGGAAAGATAGATTTAATGAAAAACAGTACCAAGCTATGTAAGCGGCAGCCAAACAGTGAGGGTAGAAAGGTGGGAAGGGGAAAGAGTCTAATAAATGTAAGCAAGAAACTTTTTGAGTGACAATGCACGGTTATCTAGCCATCACCAAGTTGAGTACAAGCCGTAGCAAAGGCGTTCAGAATGTGATGTGTGTGTGATGTGTGTGTGTGCCTTCACTGACATAAACACATCAGTGTTGATTTGTCCCAGCTGAGTACCTGGCTCTCGAGCTCTCTTCAGATCTGCCGTTGTAGGGATAGTAACAGCCAGACAGTGCTGGACATCATACCATAAAGACAAGAATAGAAATTACTATCTGTAGATTGCACAACACACCAATACAATCCTACATGAGCCAATATGAATACTTAAACTTTCCCTGCAAGAATATCAAGGCATAGATTTCTAAACCTGGAAAAGTGTGAACTGAGCTCAGCTGGAGCTGAGTTCTGGAACAGGAGTCAGGGCCAGCATGCTCTGGTCCCGATGTTTTTTTCAGTTCAGGGAGTAGGGGGCTGCAGGCATAGGGAGAGCTGCAGGTAGAGGCTGTGGTACTGGAGGGTGAGGGAGGTCCTGCCATGGGAGTTCACAAAAGCTGTGAGGTGGGCGTGTGGAACAAAAGGTACCATCCAGCCAAGATTTCTAAGCGCTGGCATGCAGTGAATTGGCCAACAGCATGTTGTCTGATCTGTTGTTCTTACGTCCAACAGCCAAATCATATTAAAAAGAGCTCAGACACATTAACTATGTCCTAATACAAAGTTGCCTTGAAACAATGTCTGGAGCTGTCCCAGAGACACTATAAGAATACAGGAATTGTTTCATGTGATCCTGATGTGTTCACAAAACACTTTCCCACTTAAACTGTTCAAGCCAGCTCTGGAAAAGGCAAAATAGACAGATGCTGAGGACAGTCAGAATGCTCTGCAGAGGGAAAACAAGTATTGCCCCACCACACATGCTACAAAGCCATGAATAACCAGGCAGGAGGTGATTGCTGAAGGAGAGGGGCTCCATGCTAGCAGGGAGGCAACCCCCTAAAAGCAGCAACATTGCTGTCCACGAGACTCATCCCTACTCTCACTGCAGTGCCAGCAGCAGCAGCAGCAGCACAGCAGTTTCTAACATGCAAAATACAAGTAATTAACACATATCCACCTTATGTTAGGATTTATATGTTTAGTAGGAAGAATATGTTTACGTATATGGGGTACGTATAATTATGCTTCTTGCAGAAGAATGTAGAAGTCTGCTTTATGAAGTTTATTAAAGTACAATACAAATGTAAAACAAAACAAAAAAATCAGTTAAAAGGGCACTCCTGATCCACAAAGATAATTTTTTAATGAAACATTATTTAAATTAAATATCATTACAGTCTAGAATAAGGAGCTTGCAGTATTCATGAATTGTACTATAGGTTTCTTACATGTATTAGAATATCACGAGTACAAAACATCACATAGTTATTTTTAGTGGTGGGTTTTCAAGACTTTAATATATTCACAGCATCACATAGAAAGACAATAGATATCAAGCAGGTTTAAAAGCTTCCTGAGTCAGAAGCTAGACCCCAGAATTATGGTTTGGACTTAAAATAATATTTTAAATACTGAAAATCTTTATTTCTAGTGCTGGAAGCATAAAACTTCACAATTTTAGTTTTTTCCCATGAGCGAGAGCTGTATTTAAATCCTAAAGAAAGAACGGGATAATAAAGAATGGATGGAAAAGGAAAGAGGAAAGAGGATAGAGGAAAAGCAGAAGGAAAAAGAAAAAAAGGTTTTGAGTGTTTCAGAAAATAATCTGACTCCAGGAGATGAAATTTTAGGAGGAAAATAATCGCAATACAATACAAACATAAATCCAGTCCAGAAAGAGCAATAATTGAATATTGAGTATAGAATTGGGACACTGTGATAAGAATGATTAAAAATGTGTGAAAACAAATAAGTTAAATATCTTTTGTTTCTTCCAATCCTTTTGCTCTTCTGAGTTAAATGATTTCCAGAATAAAGAGACTATGATGATGTTCCCTCCATTTTGAAAGAGAAAGGAATAAGTATTTAACTCTTCTTTACATTTTAAAAACTTTTTCTATTCTGCATGTTTCAAATGAAGAACATTAGAATTGCTAATGACACTTCTTACTTAGCTAAGAATATGTCAGGTCAACTCAGCAACAGAGTGAGTCCAAGAACAGCAGAGTTGGAACAGAAATAGATGTAATTATTCCATTTTCAGTACAAAGTATATTTGCAAGATACTGCAAAGAACTGAATATTCAAACAAACACTGTTACCAACAAAAACCCCCAAAACTACCACCACCACATACATACTCCCATTAAGTAAAGAAAGGAAATAAAGAGCCAGTAAACTCTGAAAAATAACAAATTTCATTTCTGACATCAAGGAATAGGATGGGGAAATGGAGTTAACTACCTTTGTTATTGAAGGAGAAATATGATTACCAGTGAATCTGATGAATGTATAAATTTTGTTTCACGGCAGGTTACTCTAACCAAACCCAGTCCAGAAATGCAGTAAAGTAACAGTAAACACTGTTTAGTGGGGTATGTGAAATGACCTTAGGGATTTCTGTCCACAATTTACAGTTATGAATTCATGTTACCAAAACCAAGTTCTAAGCACTTGTAGTTCAGTTTAAATATTTTTCACTCAATCTGATAGAAATGAAATGATGGCATATAGTTTTGTTTGCCATATGTACATGTGTAATAAACACACATTGACAGCCACTGTGTGAAATTCTTGGTCATTTTACATTGTAAATACATATACTTGCCATCTTTCTAATGATAGACACCACATTTCACATAGCATAGAGCTTACACAGAGCACACTTCTCATTTTGCTAGCTTTTAATAATCAACAGAAACAAAAACATTCACCATAAAATTATACGCACTTAATTTTATTACGTATGGAAATACTCTATCCTCGGTGCTATGAATATTAGAGAGGTACCGGGTCTTATTCTGTCGGACTGTGTATATATACAATATTCCTTGGTGGGAGAAAACGTGGGTCATTATGGTCAGTCAACTAGGGTGAATTTTAAAAAGCTGTAATAGTTCACAGCAAGTAACAAGGGAGTTATCCACCTAAAGACCCTAGTCCCAAATTTAAAATAAAATTACATTGTACATATAACTTTTACTAATGCTCCTTCAAATCAGAAATTACTGCTCATTTTGTGCTGCCATTGATTTGAGAAATTGCACAGAGCCCCAGAGAACAGCTAAGACAATAAAAGTAAATTTTCAGGTAAATATGCCAGCACTTAATGTCAAAAGATTCACAGATTTCTCACGTTATGCCAACATTTCAGTATGGAGGTGTGATTGACAAGTAGCCTGCAGGTACCCTGTTCACCAGCTTTCAGTCCAAAATAAAATAGACTTTAAGGGGCAGAGAGAGTGATTTTTGGCCAAATCTTTGCCATATGGATCTAAGCTTAAATCACTTCCGATGACTGGGCACCGCCTTGTGGCATCTTTCCACGCAGGGGTAGCTGAAAGTTTACAGTCTTAAAAAACAGTGTTATGAGTATATTTTGACACTCAAACTCAATTTACCAAATGCAGAGCAAATTCATTTTACTTTGAAGCACTAGAAAGGATATTTCATTATTCTCTGATTTAATGGTGCCATTAAAGCTTGCCAGTTAATTATCAAAGAGATGATATGAGCATCTTTTATTGTTTTCCTAACTATAATGACAAAGTGTGCTCACATTTATTTTTACACTTTCTCCATGACAAGACCATGAAAAACAAGATGCTTTTGTCATTAAACGTCTGTTTCATTATTTCTTTGTTCAGTCATTTCAGATATGCCCTAAACATCAAGAGGAAATTTGAAGCAAACTTGGAAATCAAGACATGTAGTCTTGCTAGAAGTAAAAATCAGTACCCTCATACCCAAATCAAATTTCAGCACTCTTGGATCTCTTACATGTTTATAAGCAACTTAATTGACATACACTTGAAGCTTAATTTAAATTGGAAAATATCATTAAGGTATTGAAATTTTTGAAGGGTAGAAAGTATTTTTCAGGTCTACTGTCAGAGAGATGCTGAGGAGGGGAGGGGGTTGACTAGGTTGAGGTTAATTTAAACCTTAATCTCAATGTGAGTGATTAATCCAGGTTATGGTTTAGAGAGAAGATAGGAATATACTTAAGTTCTTGTTTTACTCAAAATGGTTCCTGGGGTCAGCCTCAGAAAAATGGCTACTTGTAGCCCCCACCCCACTGCAAGTGGCCAGAAGCTTAACGTGAAAGACTAGATGTATCACAAGGCTCCAGAAGGAAGAGATACTGAGCATAACGAGGAATGAAAATTACGTCTAATCTCTTTTGTTTTCAGTCATGCTAGCTGGACAGAATACACTGCTGAGATTTGGGGCTCTGATTTAGGTTATGTGTTAGATTTAAGACTTAATTTTAGGTGCCAAAATATGACTTAGTTTGAGGGCAAAGTTTCAGGTTTCAGTGATTTGTAGTCTTTAAAATTAAAACCAGGAGCCTCACTTGGACTTTGTTTTATCTGAAAAGGAAGAGGAGCTGGCTTGTAACAGTAAATTGGACTCAACACCTATACAGCATTATTTTATGGTTTACTGGATATTTATTTTAGTGATGTCTGCATTACATTAAAGTTGAAAGGAAATCCACAAACAAAGCTCAAATTCAGATGCATGCAACAGTAGAGTCAGCCATGGATTTACTAACTGTATTTATATTGATTAAATTTACATTCTGGAATTAATGAAACTACTTCTGCTGCTCTTACCTTATCACGATCCCAGGCAAGGCAGGAATACTATGTAAAAAGAAACAGCAATGTAAAATAACAGATTCAGGGAGAGAGGGGAGGAAAAAAACAACAAAACAAAAAATCTCCTGCTCTTTTCCTCTGTCACCCCCAAAGCTACATAATTTACTCCCAGTCCATAAGGCCCTTAGTTCCAGTGATTGGGATGATGGATGGCTCTACTTCAGCTGCAGCAAGAGAAGATACAGCAATGTATCACTCCACAGGAAAAAAAACAATAGCACAAACAAAGCAGCAGGACAATATAGTGGGCAGAAGAGCCAGGGGAATTCTGTGTTGGTGGAAAAATAGACAGCCCTACCCTGGAGTTATGTAAAACATAGCATGTTGTTTTTGCACTTATTGTGGCCAAGCCCATGTGAAAGCTGATAATGAGGGGGTTCCTGACAAATGAAGAAGTGGGAAGATCTTTTCCACTTGAATATTGGTGTTTTTGCAGGAGCAGAGGCTACAGTACACGTTTCATAGCCTTATTTCTGGTGATGTACATTTTTAAAAGTGAGCAAGATCAGTTTGTGGTTAATCTCTGTGAAAGCTAGGCGACTCTTCAGTTTACTTGTGAAAACCACTTTAAGCAAAATCATTCTATGAAAATCAATTAAAACATTTATATTTTACTGTAAGTTGGTGTTCAAACTTGAGTTCTATAAACCAACAATTGCTCTGCTGAAAGTATCATTGTTTCTACCATAACAACCAGCAACAAATGTAGCAAAGAAGGAATCCTAGAACTAAATATTACACTCTTTTCCACATGAAGAAAAGCACTGTTCCTTGGCAAAGGCAAGTGATGGCTTGAGGAATTTCTAAAGGCTTAAGTGAAATGCTTAAAAAGAAACATGAGAGAACTCAAATACTTTCATATTTATGTAACCTTCCAGCATATAATGTAGTAATGGTGTATCTGTTACAACTTGCAATTTAGATGATTTAGAGAAATATAACCACAAATAAATTTATTTAACATCATAGAAGTACAAGGGCACATTCTAATGCCTACGGAGAACAGAAAATTTTGAAGCTTGGTTTCGAATTATATGCTGCAGTAGGACAAGTTTTCTAATTCTTATAGGAAGTTAGGTTCAAGAATCAGAGATAGTAATATGAAGCTGGAATGATTTGTCATTGATAAGTATGCTTCTACTGCTTACTATTCTGACTTTCACTTTCCATTGTAAAATGTGTTTCAGTACCATGTAATTTTGTTGAACTTTAAACAAGGTTGATTTTTTTGTTATTCTAGTTGAATTATTTTAAAAAACAGCTCTGCCATTTCTATAATGAGGCCAAGTAAATAGATAATATTTCATCGACTTGAAAATTTTGCTGACCATTGTTTGAACAGCAATGACACTTAGATTTTTAAAGAGCAGCTCTATGAAATCTAAAAAAGTGATACAACTGATTATTGAATTTCTCTTTTGCTTTGCCTATATAATTCAACAACAGTTTACACAAACCAAAAATTTTTGCAAATGCAGGTGCAATTCTGGTTAACTACATCGGTCACTCCGAAAGTAATGCTTCCTATTTATTTCCATGGAAACTACAGCAGATACAAAAAGCACAACGTTATTTGATAGAGCAAATTCTCAGCTCCACAACACTATTTTTCAATATAGTCACCACCACTAGCTACGCAAGCAATGAACAAGAGCCTGCATGCCACGCTCATAAAAATCTGCACCAGCAGAGGTGACCCGGTGTCATTGTCGCCACTGTTGAAACGCATCACCCACAGCCTCACTGTGCTCACAGCCACTGTTTGGTCTCCATCAATGTTCAGCAAGTATCAATGAATATCAATGGGTGCAATTTTTTCTGCATGGAGGAATTCAATTCCACACCTTCGCTCCATCTGCACTTCCATGTCAGACGCCAATTTGTCAGATTGCCCTTCTGCTGCCATCTGTCACATGGCAACAACATGGAGTGGAATATTGGTGGGAAGGTTCCACCTCTACTGTCATACCACCAACATCCACCTCTGATGTCATGGGCCAACACGATAAAAAAAGGAGGCGTTACTTTTGGAGCTTCTCTTGTAAAATACCTGGAAAGTCAAACCTTACAGAGCACTGACAAAACTCTCAGACTGCAGGATCTCACCTGTCCTGGGAATTCATCAAAATCTTTTCTATAAGCCTTTTTCTTCCTTTCTGCAAAAGCTATAGTATCTGCAAAAGAAACAGAAAGAGAGCCTTGCATTTAAGGCGGCAGAAATACTACGGCTAGAACTCAGCTGCTCTGATCGCACATACTTCCCAGAACCTGTGTGCACTAGGCACAGAGGTTACTGGGATTAGCTGGACCTTTCTTCTTGGAGGTAGGGCTGACTGAATACATGGTTGAGCTCTATGTTGGGGGTTTCTGTTTGTTTCACATCCAAAACGATAAGTACCCTGAACTCTTCCATAGCTGTAGGTCTTGTAGGTCTTTCTGAACTATTTGAAGTAGGACAGTAGTCTGAGAAGTCATTCTCCATAATGTCCTAGGACTAGATACCTTACAGCAAAACCTGTGCCCATGTATTGACTGCCACATGTAATTCTGGCCATGACATTTCATATTTTAGTATGAGGTAAGGTGCAGGGAAGGGCACAAAGGATGATAATAGTGCTCTCTTTTCTATGGAAATCAACTATGATTCTACATTTCAGAAATGAGACATCTGAAGAAGCATGCATAATAAAATAAAATATAAAGTAAGTATAACACAACAATAAAATATAATCACACAGCAACTACAAAATCATGAATGATACGGAGAAAGTAAAGAAGAAAACATTCACTGTTTGTAATACAAGATTGAGAAGGTACTCAGTGAAATAAAGTACTCCTCATTCTATAATTAAATGATGGGACTTATAGCAGTAGCATCTTTTTAATCTACTCAGTTTATAAATGAGTAAAGAAGAGATGAGATAAAATCGTGAAGGAATGTTCATGAATGTCAATGAAACACACTGATGCAATTTGAAGTTTTGGATCATCAAATCACAAACTACAGTTTACTTGCAGGCTATTCTGACAGATTACAGAATGTGGATAGTATAATGGGGAAATATTACCCAACATTTTTCCTGTTTCTTACGCTCTTTTCCAAAACACTCATAATTCACCCTTGTCAGAGGCAAGATATTGGGCTGGAGATACTTTTGGTCTGCTCCTAACTGCCACATTTACCATGACATAATTCCAGAAAAAAATCTTTTTTTTTAACGTGTTATTAGCTGAGATAGCTTTTGAATGAGAGAAAGAATGCATTCATTTCAACTTTATAACAAAAATTCCCCTAACTGAGAAAAAAGTAACTGCTACAGGCATGTTTACATCAGATTGCTTTTGTCGGTTTCTTATTTGTTTGCTAGTTTGTTTTTCTTTCTTTTTTTTTCTGTTTTGTTTTTCCAATATGAGGTATTTCCATTTCATACATGAAAGAGTAGAGATTTTTCTTCATTGCTTTTCTTCAATCTCACTTTCCTTGTGATATGAGAGCTAGCATCAATGGGTTTAAGAACGAAAACCTTTTGAACACAAGACCTGTATACTATGCTAGGTGACTGGAGGTCAGCTTGGCTCCAGATGCCTTTCTTTTATTTTCCAACTTACAGGTTTTTGTGAAACAGTTTTGATCAAATGTGTTATGGAGCCAAGTGGGATCAAAGAGTCCTCTGAAGTGTCCGTTGAGTCAGAAGCCCCAGCTTCTGCTCATATTGCGGTCAAGCACCTGCTGCATTCCACTGCTGCAAGAAGACACCTAGATGGTAAAGTTCTCAGGAAGAAACAGGCCAGGTTTTCACTACTGTTTCCTAGGTTTTGTTGTTTACAGTTAAAGTAAGAGTCTAATTCCAACAGCTCCTCTTCTAAAGAGCATTGACATTGGGCAGAACACTACATGCTCTTGAAACCCACATTACATTTAAAGTACTCTGAGAGGTGGAACGCATTTCACATTACTACAGAAGAACCAAGGGAAGACAAGAGCTGATAAAAGTCATTAGTGGGATTCTGAGTTTAGCAAAAATGAAAGTATCACAAACTCCAACTGCTTTCTTCTGTCACCAGGGTTATTAACTTCATGATAACAAAAAGGTTGCAAGCAAATTCATGGCTCAGCTAGAGAAAAGATTGGAATAGACTACATTTTCTCTCTCATTAAACATTTCAAATAGAACTGAGAGGAATTTAATATTTAAAAAGAAAGGTTCAAAAGCTATTTACTTTGAGGCAGCTTATTCTAACACTACCTCAGCTTATTTTTGCTGCCATACACCTGTATTAAATAAATATATGCTCACAGTTAACATTAGAATTTAATGAATATTAAATTAAGTATTTAAAGCATTTCCTCTTAAAGCCTCTCTCCTCTCCTCCACCTTGACCTCATTTTCCTTCTCATTCCAGAATTGCTAAGACAGGCAGACAAAAACATCTCTTATTGATATTCATTACACAAAATATAGGATTTCTCCCTTTTCAGAAGACATGGTACTACTTATTTGGCTGAAAATCATGTGTCAGGTTATTTCACTCAATAGAAACCTATTGTGGCTGAAGGTCATGCTGTGGTTTTACTGTATGCCACTGTTGTTTAAGGCGTAGAGCAGAAATCTTCCATTTTCCAACATGAGCAGGCAGTTTTGTGAACCGGGAGAGGGAGTCATTCGGACTGTAAGATGGTGGGAAGGAGCATTTTGAGAAAGGACCTATTGCCTGATCAGTGAAAGCATAGCAGATGAGTGCTACCCTTGGGATTAAAAGCCTGATCCACACTAAAAAGAAGAGTTCAAGAGACTGGGGGGCTGTGGTTTGCTGTAATTAATAAATCCACTCATTATCTTGAGCTAGCATATATGATGAAGTGAAAACAAATACATACATAATTACTTCATATTTGCTAGTTTTAAGTTTATTGCCACTTTTTGACTTTGTTTCACTAATGAAATTATTTTGCTAAATAATTGTAAAAATATTTCCAGTGAAGCCTCATTGAACTGACTGATAATTTTACTTTGCTTCCTTCATAACAATGAAGGAAGAAAACAAATGTTTCCACTGCTTTTAAAACGGGCAAAGATTATTATAAGAATACTCAACTACCTTTGGTCGCTATTTCAAAACATCAGTCAATTGTTCAGGAGGAAATCTCTTTATTAATTGAACATTAATAGCAAGTAAGGCTTACTAGAAGAGTATAGCACTGCTTTCATCTATATTTCATCCTTGTATACCATACATATTTTCTCCAACATTTGGCTAGGCAGGTGGCCAGCAGGCACTGTCAAGATAATTTATGTCTCTTGTTTATCTGAATAATTAAAATAACAACAACACTGGAACCCTGCAAATTTTGCACACTTCTAGTATATATAACATTTTCCTATTCCTTTTACTCTTGCTTTCCTGCAAAACAAATCCCATACATAAGAAAACATCCAATAAATCACTAAAGTCCAAGGAAGCAGATCTCTGTGAAAGCAAAAAAAATTCTGTTCCACAAACCAATCAGAGAAGAAAACTCTCATAGCAGTTTATGAATCTGTCTCTTGCCCTTTTTGTCAAAACTATGCTCACCCATCTCTGCATTTCTTCCTTTATCCAGGTAGCTCTGTGGTCGCACATCTTCACCTAGCTCTGCTGCTGTTGTGATACGGTAAGCATTTTACAACTGACAGTGACAACATATAAGGCACAAGTTAACAAGTTATCTAACTCTCTTATTTGTGAAAAACAGAATCCAGTCTGTAACCTGCAACCTTATACTGTAACCAAGGAGAATGCAATTGAAATTAGTGGGTTCTGAATCTCACTTCAGCTCAGATGATCCTGTTATAGCTTCTCTAGCTGCATTTGTCCATATGTGCCTTTGCCTCTAATGTCTGCAGAACTCCATCTGAAACAAAAGGAGCTAAATTATAGCAATTAAATCATAGCAACTAATTGCAATCTGGATTGGTTCTGTGACCAGCTAAATCCAAAGCATTCTACTTGTTTTGGACAAAATACTCAGGCCAGCTAAGCCACATCAGCAGGACGAAACACTTGTCTCTACAGACTTCCTCTGCCATTACCTTCATTTGCTCCACAATCCATATTTTCATCTAGTTGTAAGAGATTTATTTCTGAGATGCACGTGGTATATGGATTTCTCCTTGTACCATAGCGGTGCTGCTGGCCTTGCTATACAACACACTGACATTTTGTGGGTGGTGTTTTTACATCCTGCCAGCACGTGCTTACAAATTGGCAGATAATTTTTAAAGATGAGAAAAGAAAGTGTCCTAGTTTCTAACAGAAGTTACGCTTCTCATAGTGTCTAGTATGAATTTATCTTGTACCTCCGAGATACTGATAACATCCTGGCAGTGTTGAACAGAGCCGAGGACATAACTCACTTCCGCATTCCTCTGCCAGTGAAATAGTTAAGGGGGGCATAAGGAGCTGGGAACTGGGAGGGGACAGGACCAGGGCAGCTGACCCAAATTGACCAAGGAACTATTCCATCCCATATAACATCATGTGATTGGTTTGTTGCGTTTCCGGGTTCCGTTCGTTACGGAAGGGGCTAGCCGGGAGGAAGGGTCACCAGTGGCTGTGAGCCCTTGCTCTGCGTATCCTCTTTATATAAATATATATATATATGTACTGTTATTTCTTTTGTTCTCTTTACTATTTTAGTAAATAGCATTTATCTCAACCCACGCATTTTACTGCATATCTCTCTACTTCTCTCCCCCGTCCCATTTGTGGAGGGGGGAGGGTGAGTGAATAACTGTGTGGAACTCAGCTATCTGCTGAGTCAAACCATAACAAAAGTGATTAATTCAAGGTTTTTTTCTAGTATGTCTGTAAAATGATTAACAGCCCCAACTCTTGTACTCACAAGATGGGTAAAGTCTGAAACAAAATAAATTACTTTGCTGATGAGCACATTAGCTGAAAAAAGTCTGTTCTCTTGCTAGGCAAAATTAGTTTGTGACAGTATGGAGGAGCCAATCCACTGCCATATTAATCCTCAACAGTGGTGGGTGGCATGTTAATCCTAGTTTATGTTCTCAGCTGAGTAATGTCCAAGACTTGGAGCTATAAGGTATCAAGTTTCTTTAGATAGCAGAAGATTTTAGATTATTATCTAATACCCTAAAAATTATTAGAGTACGCACTGACGTTTTCCCCTGATATACATACCTTGCTATGAGGATAAAAAAAAAAAAAGTATAATCAAGAGAAAGTAGTTAATGGGGTACTTGTAACATGCTGGCTTGTTCCCTTCCTTCAACAGAAAGTAAAGGACATGCAGACCAGGGTTGGAATTTATGAAGTAATAATAGTTGTTCAATGTCAACGGTCAGAATATTCTGCATATGTTACCTGCTGATTCAACTGAATGTTTTTATAAAAGCAGTATTTTGAAAATACACATATATTTCTCCAAGAAAGTCCAGAGAAAAATCAGATGTCAGACATACATAAATGAGATGCTAAAATATGGTAAATGTATCTGATAGCTCAAAATACATTATTTCTTTGCTGTCTGTCTCAGTGAACTTCTGAAAGAGAAAATAGTATTACCTGCTTTATTATAAATTGTATTGTGAGATTGAAGATTTTTGTTCTCTAGCCCTAGTGATCTTCTTGTATTTCTACTGCTATAGACATCATCTTTAGTCTGGGACATTTCTTGATTTGAATTCTACTTCTTGCAACACATCAATCTAGCATCTATTTTGAGAGGCTTCTCTGTTTTCAGAAACAGCCTTTGTGTTGGAAATTCCGGTACTATCTCCAAATTTTCAATTCAGTATAACAGCTTTGATACAAAACTAGCCTTTTCACTAATATATATATATATACACATTTATTAGGCTTCTCAACTAGATTTGCCTACTGAAAATGAAGGGAAAAAGAAAAAAGAAAATGAAAGGAGGACTAAGAAGCACTCAGTTCAGAAAACTGGAATGACATTTCTATAAGTATTTCTATTTCTGGTAGAGCCTATAGCTCTGTAAAATGCATCCTTTTAAAGTGCAGTTCGTGATGATTACCTGTTACAGCAATTATTGTAAAACAATGACAAACCCACTTATTCCTTTCGAAATTTTATATAATTCAAAGTTATTTATATATATATGAATACAGCTATTCATATCTATTGATAAGTACATATCCATTCCTGAAGGGAAAATGTCTTCAATTTCAGTATAAATACACTCCGTAAAGTCTAAGAGGAATTTAATAATACTTATAATTTAAAAATATGTTAAAAATTAACGTTTCAAGGACAACTGTGATTTTAAAACAGAGGTGATGTTACAGTAGTCTATTTCGTTCAAATAAAGAAGCTGTCACAAACACAAGTATCCTTATAGCTCTCCTAGAAGCAGCACAGGCACTCTGTGTCAGTTCAGGACCCTGTCTGGTTATTTCCCTTTACTAAGGCAACAATTACAAGGATTAGAGGCTAAGGCACTGCTAATTGGAGATGATAGGTATTTAGCCATTTTCCTGGCATTGCTTTAGGGCATACAGACAAGTACCCACAGGCCTCAAGACACGGAGCCTTTTCCACCAGCAGGCACCAGAGCAGGTGCATTTTGCTGATGCTGCAGCTCCAAATGGAGCATACCACAGGTGATGCTCATTATGGAAACCATGGGGATATAAAGGAGACCATGGGTTATTGCTGATGGTGGAGTGCCAAAGGTTAGTGAAAAGCTGGATTGTCTGCTGGACCAGGGTAGATAAGAACACAAAAGGGCACAGAAATGGATTTGAATACATCCACTTATCAGTGTGCCTTTTAAACTACATTATGCCGCATATAATGGTGTGCTGTTAGCACTAAAATTGGGAGTCTCCTTTTATGAGTGTACTAATTTATTAACATCAATTTGTGCCATCATTTTAGCAGCTCCTCTGCTTCCCTGAGCCAAGAAGCAAGGCACCAAGTCAGCTAAATTCAAACTGAATTCAAGTGGTTCTAGATCTTTTCAGACAGCTATTGCAGTCTGCTGGTGTAGCTCTCTGTTGGTCACTGTATTGTTTTCTCCACAATAAAAGCAAAGAAGTATATATAAAAATATGTTTATGATTTGGAATAAATTTTAGCTTTACTATTCTTTGTTGCTGGAAACCAGCCAATTATTATGCAAAAGAATAAAAAAGTATCATTTATATACCATACTGTTAAATTTTATATTGAGTGATATGATAAAATGGCCAACTGGGAGAGAGGGTGGGGAATGGGAGGAATGCTAGATTTTATTTATGTCATGTTTATAGTTAGCTATGTTTATCTTTTTTTGTCAGTTAAAGGAACATTAAATAGAATTATCTTGGATTTATAGTAAGTAATAAAGAAGACTTTTTTTCCATGAATGCTCAATTAGATTAAAGCGTACAGTCGCAAGTGCAAAGTATGTACCTCTTTATGATTTCTTTCCTGAGGCCATCTTCTTGTTCCTCTCCTGAGACTGCAAGAATTTTGAATACTTTGGAGAAAACAATGCATGTGTTTACTTTAACATATGTGCAAGCATAATGCAAGACTGGTAAGAGTGAAACGTATTTTGGAAATTGTGAAGAAAAGGATGATAAATGTCAGCAAAAATATTAGCTGGGAATTTCTGGCAAGAAGCAGTGCAAATAAATATTATGTTAAGGGGCATTAGCACTGCACAGTATCTGTAGGGGAAGAATCAAAAAGGCTTTGTTTAATGTTGGTGCTACTATGATTCACGTATGCTGAAAAGAAGGGGGAGCCTAGGAATCCTTCATAGAAGTCACTCAATGTCTGACTGTGTATTACTACATAGATTCTGACATTTTGCTCAGGCAGGAATCTGTCATCTAAAGCCAGCAAACAGATGTACAACTCTTTTGCTGGCACATGATACTCTTAAAATGCAAAGATGCCATTTCAAACAACACCTGGTGTCCTTTTTCTTACTTCACAGTTGTATTCTATTTAAGAAAACACCTTTGTGAAACAAGGGAAAGCAAGCAAGATTAAGTTTTATGTTTTCCAACAAGGTTATACTTGCAGTTCAAGGTTTGGGGATTTAGTCTTTGCTGCTGTGTGTGCTAAAATACTGGACAAAGGAAAAAGATGAGGAGGTTGAATCATCTCTAAAGATTCTGTGAGGCTTATACCCAGATATTAACTTGGTTTAATGGATGATGTTTTTGACTAGCTGATAACATTTCTAGCCACTGCAGTCAAGCAAAAGGCAAAAGTTTAGATTCATTAAGATAATTTTGCATTATTTCTCATGCTACATTGAATATAATTCTAGACTAGGCTTGACTTGCTGCACAGACACATGGCCTTTTTCTCAGATAGCACAGCAAATCCCCCCAGCTTCAGCACAGAGAAGCTGCCTCAAAGGAGCTACAGCCAGGAAACTGCCAGATCTCCTGTGATCTCAGCAAGATGAATAATTGATAGATCAATGGTCAAGAACTCTGAAAACCTACTATTTTTCCTCATTTCTAATTACTCCACAGCTGAACATCATTCATGCTATATTAATAGCAAGGATCATATTGTTATGTTTTATCTCCAGACAGACTACTTCTATTGGCAAACACCTGCAAACTTTGAGAATTCTGGTTTGGTTTGAAGTCAATAAATTGTAAAGGTTCAAACACCTCTGTAGTTGTAGTTCTGAGTTTTACGTGACTATTTTGTCCTTCACACACATCTTACAGATAGATGCAGACAAGTAGCTATTGTTAAAAATTTAATCATTCATATCCTACATAACTAAAACAGCAGTGTAAGTTTTAAAAATCATTTGTGCTGGCTTGCTTTGGGAAAAGTTCTCTGAAAATCCCTCACATTGCTTCATTATTTCCTAGTTCACACTTATTGCAAAGAGTGATACCTATACTTTTATTACAGCCTAGGATGCAAGTCATGGAAAAAAATAATAAATAATTTCATGGACATTTAATTTACCTCATACAAGAAGGAAACATTTATTACATACATAAGTGATACACATTTGCATTATTCATCAGCTATGAGTGACTCAGTGGCCTAACTATGCACTTTCACTTTGTATCAATGCAGGAATATCTTTGAAGCTTGAGACAAGGAGTATTGGCTCAAGTTGTTGTCTTCAAAAATCATTTGGAAGCAAGGAAGCTGACAGAAGTCTGCACATGCATTGTTCAAGTGCTGTCTGGTCAAACACATCTAGTACAGAGGCTGTTCTACACTTTCCACAATTGTTGATCCTACTGTGTTTGCACATTGAAGATAAATATTCTTCACAGCATCTTTTTCCAACAGGATGCAAACACTGCTGAAAAAGAAGTAGAGGATCCCAGACAAAATGACAGACATAACTAACCAACAGCCATCCGTATCTGAAGACCTACTCCTCCTCTGGGCCTCCACTCACGAAACAGCATCAGAACTGTCCAACGCTGGCAGGCTCCTCTCTCTGGGGAGGTGCACGCTACATGCACCAGCCTGACTCCTTTCTGTAATTTACATTGCCTTTTGCATCTGTGTGGGTATCGGCGATATCACTCCTGACAGCAAATAATGCTTCCCATCACAAAGAGAGAATTTGCTTGATTTTCAAGTACTGCGGAGCTAAAGGTAAAACAACAGCAAAACTGGTGAACACAATAGAGATTAGCCCCTATGGGATCTCAAAGCTCTGAGCCCTTCGTAGCACTGCTGGGAAGCAGAGCTGTGTCATTCAGGGGAAGAGAGATGCATGTTGAAGCAGCCAGATTCATTTAGAGAGTTTGTGCATGACACTACATAGGCCTGTCCAAAGCATTTGCAAGGTCCTTTACTCTTCTCCGGGGGACTACATTAAGGGTCACATCAGGCTATTTTTAGGCAACTGTACCATTTTGCCAGAGAGCCAAGCTCTTCTCTATATTGACTATAATGAAAATCATATAGGAAATTCATAGGAAACATAATACTGATGTTTTCCTGTGAATTGTGCAAACTGTATTCTGTAAAGTTAAAGATGTTTAATATTCATGGTATAAAAAGCACCCTTTCCCCAGAGGAATAGTATCTTCTGGCTTCCCAGAAGATCTTAGTGGTTCTGACACTGAGAGAAGACTTATGGTAAAGGATTTAGATAGCAAGTGGTGTAACAGCCAATAAACATGTCCTTTCTCCCTCAGAAATGATTAGTCTCTCTTTGTTTGGGAAATGCATCATTACTGTGTGTCTTTGCTAAGAACAACAAAGTTGCATAAAACTTATTTGTAGTTCAAGCAGTTTAACTAGAAATCTAAGCCATCAGCAAATCTTCTTTTAAGATTTTATATAATTTAATCTTTTCCTGAGGGCATGGAGAATAAATTGTTACTATTTTTTTCATGAGAGAGGGAAAAAAAAAAAAAGGAAATGAAAAGTTTTTGGTGAGACTGATGGGAACACACAGCACACACAGCAGAGCAGAGGTGGGGGCTGGGGAGAGCTCAATACTGCAAATGCCTTCAGGTGAACCCTTGAGAGAAACTGACTTTTCAGTTGATGGCACCAGAGATTGTGAATGGATGAAGTCAGATTGTGGAAGCCAGATATCAAAAGAGAGATCACAGCAAGCTATTAAAATGTATATTTATATTGCTAAATATTTTTAGGGTTGCTGAATTGAGACAGCTAGCAAACAGCACATCATGGAGAACACTGATTGAAAAGCTCACTGAGTTGGGAAAGAATTTTTCATTTCATAAGCCATTTGCTGTAACCATTCCAAAAAGTCAAGAGATTTTAAAAATTAATGAGAGACATTCTGTGATGAAGTCTGGTTTGAGGGTTACTTCCTTGCATAGGTTCTCCCTAGAGAACAGGTCCTTCTGTGCCATTAGAATTTTTTGGTCAGTGATGCTAATTTTTTTGGCGCATTTACAGCATGAGAAATTGTTTTTTCCTGTTTATAAAATCCCACACAAATACAATGCTTTATAGAGATTTTAAATCCAGCTCCAAAGAGTTTTCCTATAGACCTGATGTTACATGTTTGATAAAGAGTGGAGAAGGACTTCTCCACTACCACTAGAAGAGACTACAAATAGGAACAGTGACATTTTTTCACTTAGAGAGTTCTAGAGGTCTACTCTTTCATATTAACACAGCATGAATATTATTTATCAATTCACTTGCCGTTATCTCTTTAAATCTTCAAAGAAAAGACAGAAATCCCCTGGTCATATTCCTCTCCTGGAGAAGGAAACAGGCACTGGACAAAAATTTGACATATGCATTATTCGTAACGGGCACTTTCATTGTTTTCCATTGATCACTCTCCAGCACCAGTTTAAATTTCACAGTAAGATACCTCAATAAATGTATGAGGTAAAGCCAAAGCTACTTCAATACCTGCCATATCTAGTAGATCTACAAATCTAGTAAAGATATAAATAAAATCTTCTTTCATTAGTATACTGGCAAATATTAACTGCTTTTAGCAAATTTTAGATATATCTTGTCTCATAAATAAAATGAACATTTGTTTCATAGTGACAGCCAACAGGACTTCGTAGTGCTTTGCTCTTTGCAGACAGGAAATGTTCTATTAACATAGGTCTTCCACTTGTTTAAAGTCTTCCTCATAATAAGATCCTGTAAAAGCCCTAGGATATAGCATACAAAAGTGTGAAAGTCTAACAAATAATAATTAACACCTAACATTTGTCAGGGTGTTGGAAATCATCTAATTACTAGTATTCTGCTGAGAAGTAGCAAGTGTTGTAATATTCAACCTGTCACCTGCAACCTGAATTGTTGCCCTATAAGAGCTGTTTTCTCTCTGTTGCCTGTAAGAGATGTCCAGATGACAACACTGTAGATAATGTAAGTCAGATGGAATAAATGCCATCCCTACTCTCTCATGCATCAGATGCAATCTCAGTTGTACTGTACTGTCACTAACATTACTGCTGTCTGCGGCCTCTCAAGTGCTGAAAATTTCATTTTCCTTGCGCTCAGTATTACATGACTTTAACAATAATAGTGTGTATTCTGATATCTTGCTTCTGTTTGTCTTGCTTTTTCCTTCTTTTACTAAACACACCAGGAAAAATAGTGTAGCGATTTGATCAACTAATTTGCATATGCATTTTCTTTCACAAATTATCTCATTATTCCAGAGCCATACCCAGTCTGGACTGCAATCCTGTAACAGTTACGGCAATTGTTTTGTTTTGTCAAATGAATGATATTTTTCAATTTTTATTTTTGTTTCTATTACTGAAACAAATGTAATTACAAGAAAAATAAATTTCCAGGACAATCACTCAGATTTGTAGTCAAATTCCTAATGGTTTAATATAAGTTTTAATTTCTAAAATTTATTCTGAGTGAGATTTAGACATAGATATAAATATAAATAGAAACTCTTAAGACAATTTAATTCACAAATATTCAGTTTGTGAAAAAAAAATTCTTCACAATCTTCTTTGTCAACAGTCTTGTTCACACTTAGATGTTGCACAGTCATGAATCTGAAACCTAAAAGGGTTTCTCTGTTAAAAAAAAACTTACAATAATCTACAAAAAAGGGCTGCTGCCTTTGGCCAAAATCAGCAAGCCTTTTCTGTATATTTCTGCATTTATATTTTTGTCTCATAAGTTACTCTTCTTGAAGAACCAAAAAGAAAAAAAGAACAAATGCTAAGGAAAGCCAGAGCATGAAAATGGAAATCCAAGGGAAAAAAAAAAAAAAAGATGACAGAAGGAGGCGAAAAGGGCGTGGCGATCTGAAGAAAGCTAGTAAGCATAGAAATATAGAGGGAACGTGCTGATTTTTACCAATAGGAAACTCAGTGTCTTTGCACAAACAACTATTGCTTATAGCCATTTTTAGGTTTCCTTGTGGCTGTACTTTTCTGTTTCATCCTATGTTGGTTTAGTTACCCTTCTTACCTCAGTTCAGACTCCCTATTTGTGCCTTCTTTATGTGTTGCTCTAGTGCCCAGGCTACTCTTATTCACTGGCAGTGAATGAGATAAAGGACCAGCAATCCTGCAAGGGGGAAAAAAAATTCTGTATGAAGGCATGAAGAAAGTGCTACTGCAATGTGTGAAGAGGCCTATATCAGCCTGTGTGTCCGGGACTGCTCTGCTCCCCCAACAACCGATGCTCCTTCCTCAGCTGCCTGACACTCTTCTGGTCCCAGGTAGAGATCCTAACACCTTTCTTTCCCTATGCTTTCTCAAGGGCCTCTCTAACACACTGTCTATGGCTCACTCTCACGTGTCATACCTTCCATTGCCTCTTCAACTCCTTTTAACTCTCTTACTGCCATCTTTAGGGAGCAAACTGCTCCCTCTCCATTGGCCAAGTACATTCTGAGTTTCATCGTAAAACGGATCAAATGGGAAGACATATTTCCATGGAACTGCAAACACATGAACACTTCTGAGCAAGTTCCAGGGTTACCTGCAGTTTCCTCTTCCACTTCTATCATATCTGGGACTCTGAACGCCTGTGACCTTCACCTGGTGCCTTTGCATCAGGCTTGTTTTGAGGGGTTCTGATCTTTTTAGGCAGCGAGGTCACACCTCAGAAGAACATTACCTGATGCTGAAACCTGGAAGATGAGATAATGTGGTGGGGTACTTTTTCTTTCATGATACAGCCCTCTTCACAACCTGTTTCACTCTGGCTGCAGCAGACCTTGGCCCACATGTAGAGCAGGCCCACTGTCATCATCTGGACACCTGCCTGTGTGACCTACAGTAGGGAACATGCTTTTAGCAGGAGGGTTGGACTCAGTGAGGTCCCTTCCAACCCCTGCAATTCTGTGATTTTGAAGTCAAAGGAAATTGGTGAGGCTGGAGCTTGCTGGAATAGGGAGGGAATCACCACTTCCATCCTACTATCCCAAAGTTTCCCTGTCCTTCTCTTCACTCACAGTCCAAAATCTGTGGCAGGGGCATTCTTCACCCCCCCCAGGCACAAGTCTGGGCTGGCTCTCCCAGGCTGTCTCCACCCCACCTCACAGATACAGTTTAACCCTGCATGCTTTGTTTGGGTGTAGGCTGTAAACTCTTTATATAAAATGATGTTGCTGTCACATAAGTGCTCGGTTCTGTATGGCATTGCTTTCAGAAAGACCAGCCTATTTGCTTTGCCTTCAAAACCACTAGGCTGTTCAGGTACCAATTCAGACGCTATTTAAATGACAATTGAGTTCACAGAATATGACATCCAAGACTTTTAATTTGATTAGGAATCAATCCTCTCTAATTACTTTTACAAATAATTCCTATTTTCCAGCTGGAAATAGAGATAAGGTTATGTGTATATACATTTTCTCTAAGATTGAGAAAAAGGTTTAAAAAATGTGTATCTGATAAGCAGGACAAAAGAGAGATGACAACTTTTAAAGAATTTAAAACCAAGTCTGATTCTGGTAATAATCCCTATATAAAAGCATTAATCTCACTAAGAGAAAATAATATATTAAGACTAAAGTGAGTCAAGCTATATATGTACATGTCAGGGCAAGGGAGGTTTTATAATTTGGAGGATAGATAAGTGACTAACCCAGTGAGATGACTGGGTTAAAAATAGGAATCGTAAAAAGCTTTAAATTCACAGCAGATATCAAATAACTAAAACAATTTTTTGTGTTATATAAGAATAAAGATAGATACTTGCTTTAAAAGGCATTGATGAGATAGTCCATAATGTGCTAAACTCAGGAAATTCAAATCAATTTTATTTTAAAAATCTTGTTTCTATACTATTTAAAAGCCAGACATTTGAAAATTATAAGAAACATTAAAGTACAATAGGTATATTCAAGTTCTCATACCATGCATGTGTTATTAAATAACTCCATGGAGGAGCATTTTAAAGGATAACAGATACAAACTAAATTTTAACAGCCTACAAAAGGTAAGTCAACTATCGTTATGTTTTCCAGCTCCGTAATGGGAATAGTGGAAACAGCAATGGTGTCACAAAAACAACAGCTATAGTGTGTGTAGCAAAAGAAAGAACGGGTCAGGGAGTGGATGCAACTGGATGTACCATAGAAAATGTACTCTTTGAGACTCTGTCTTTCCGTAGCCTAAAACAAGGAGTCTTTAAAAGGATAATAAATTATAACAATTCTATATAGGACTCCTGTTTTGCATGGTTTTGTGCATGCTGAAATATAAACAGATTAAAAACTTACAGATGTATACAAACAGACACAGAAAAGTACGAAGAAGTCATATGCTTATTTCTTGCTTTTGATAAAAAAAAAAAAAAAACTAGTTGAAATTATTCCCCAAATTACAGGTAAAATTTTCCCATTCATCATGCCCAACAACCTGTCATGGTTTCGGATAGAGATGATGCCCAGTGCTCACCTGATGTTGCAGTGGAGATCCTTTTCCATGGCTGAAAAAGTGCAGAGGCAAATCATTCACATAACAAAACTATGACACTGCTGCAGTAGTTTGCTCAAATGCAGCATGAACGTAGCTCCAAAAAGCAGAAGCCAGCTATGATCATGACCTTCTAACTTCAGGGATGTAAGAAGAAATGGCACATCCTCCTTGACTATTTTCATGCATGTGGCAGCTAGAATAAGGAAAATTAGAATAAATAGAAATTAACATTTATACAAGCAATGCAAATGCACATTTTCTTTTCAACATTTCAACCACACATCCAATTCAGCAAGATGTTCATTTCCTAAACCTTGCTGAAATAACCAGGCCTTAAGTATAAGTGTCTAAAGTTAGGTATTTGCTGTCTAATATTTGTCTAGGAGCTGCTAAGTATTGGATTTTGCCCAATAGCTTGGCATGTAATATGCACATGACACTGAATTCATCTTGAATTCTCTAATAATTAAGCATCTATTCCCATTTTTTTTCATTTTTGTTAAAACAGTAGGATCTTTCCAGATGTGTTCTCCAGACATTTCCAGAAGCAGTCAGAATAAGGTTCAGGCACACATTAATACCCCTCTGCAGTTAGGACAGCAAAAATGCAAGGCACACCTCAGAATCCGCACACCCCATAGCATCTGTCCCTCAGATTAGATTTTCCTCCAGGCACCTCTCGCACAGACAAGGCTCTGTCTCCACTGGTGACATATAACAACTTCAGTCATGGTGGGGATATAAGATGCTTCTCATTCACTGTGTGGGAAAACAGATTTGTAGTGTTGGTTTAAAGAATAAAAGATTCAGATACTTCTTATAGGACTCAGAAGTATATCCTATATTTTAAAATTGGTAACAACATCATGTTACGTTACAATCATTCTGTATTTTTGCTGTTCGAAGAAGAGACATAGGGGCCCAGTTTGGACTGTTTTTGTTTTTCTAAGCCAGTCCGGACACTTTGCAAATGCAGATATTAAGACAGATAACCATATCTATAACATTTATTATTTAACATATACCACATATTCAGACAGATTTGCATTTCAGTTATTTTGCTATTCGGTGGATATGTGTTTGCTTTCAGATTCTGCTCTATGAAACAGGGCAACAAAAGCAAAAATTAGTTCAAGCCAGTCACTGAATGAAAGGGTGAGCTTATCATTTCATTTTTTCTCTTTTCTCAAGGTGGTATCCACACACTGAGATGGTTTTGTATGTTCTCTGGCCTCCCAAAATTGCATCAATATAACCTGACACAGACAATTTCAGTCTAACAATAAAAGAAATCAAAACCCATAATGCAGAATCATTCAGAACTGCTGGGATTCTAAAATCCCATGCCCTTTAAGGAACTTTCAAAATAAATGAAATGTTTTATTAATTCTAACAGCTTAATGTACAGAACTAATAGAGGTGTAGTCCATCAATCATAAAAATCTTTGTCTTCTCCCATAATGCATTAATTTCTTTATACAGACAGATTGCATGGTTATGTTTGTATGACACCTTTTTTCCACTCAGATCAATTGTAAGACCTCTGAACTAAAGAAAATCATCTCTCTAAATTGAATACTAATTTTAGCTAAGCTGCTTTTGAAGACCATGCTCTTTTAAAAAAGCCAAAGCTCCATACAAAAGGTAGGGAGAAGAGAGAGTGTAGTTGATGAAATGCAAATGAGGCTTTTCTCAGACAGCTGGCTGCTTTGGGATGACATGTGTGATGAATGGCTCTTAAAACATGAGCAGGCATCAAGCTCCAATTCAGTGTCAGACTGGCAAAAACAGCAGCATTGCTGGATGCTTCCTTTAATTAATGTAACACTTCTGCATTAGTCCGGACACTGCCGATAAATGGGAAAGAACTGATATCAGTGGTAATATCAGAAATCTTTCAACCTTGAAGCTGGGATGCATTAGCCAAAAGCTGCAGTATCGTAAAAGGTTTAATTGTATTTGCAATGTACCAGTGCACTATGACAAAAATGGGAGATAGCGTAGGCAGGACAGAGTAAGCCAGTGATAAATGGGTGCGAGTGAGTGATTATAAAGCAAGGAGGAGTGTGAAAACAGACAATAGACAGCGAAGTGAAAGGGGGTAGGGATAGAGGTTGTGATTGTAACAACGACTCAAATATGAAAAGCAGGTAACAAGAGAAACTTGCTTATAGTTTTGAATAGGTAGGGCTGTAAGTACAGATCAGTTTAGCATAAATCTTTCCTCCTAAATAGGTTTCATTGACAAAAGTGAGATTTACCACTGCAACTACTCCTAAGAGGACTTCATGGGAAAGGCTTTGCTAGCCAGTTATCTACTACAAAGTGTTATGACTCACTAAATCAAACACACAGCACAAGGTTTTCTATTAATTGCATACCAAAGTAATAAGATACACACTGCTCATCCATTGCATTAAAAATTATATTTTCTGCCACAACATATCATAAAATTCCCATGCAATTTTATGTTTTTGCACAGTCACTGAGTACCAGTACATAACAGCAATAACAGCTTTCTCAAGATTATTTAAAAAATAAAGACTAATCTTCCACTGAATGTGTAATATCCTATCATGATCAAAGGCCAAAAAGTATTCATGTTTTGCGACTGTCATCAATTGCAAACATTTCTAAGAGTCCTTCCTAGCATGTGGGCTAGCATACATAATTAAGATTAACAAGTTCTGGTGAGGTTCTTGAAGATGGTCTATGCTTAGTGTTTCTGAGAAAGGTGAAGTATTCCCGTAACATAGTCAAAGTGATTTGCAGTTTCTTGATGACACCTTTATTCATGTGGTGGCCTTTTGAAACTATTCCAATTGTTCTCTCCCTTTATCTTGTGTGTACTAAGTATTTACTGTGTGGTGTCAAACCTGTTTTTTTTTTTCCTTCTCTTTTTAATTAAACCTTGCTCTGTGAAGACAAAAAGACTCTATTAATCTTTTTTAAGATGAACAACCAGATTAATATGTGTCTATGCTTATTTTCATACTTGGTGAGAGAGTAGAAGAACAGAGAGACATTGGAGGGCTGGAGAAACACAAAGATGAAAAATTTTCTCACATGACAACCAAGTGCTAGAAATAGTGGTTGTGATACACACAGCACTTCATTGACCACATGAAGTACATGAAAAAAATGTTATGTTTTAGTATTTACATTTGTTTTCCTTACTGTATAGAAGACAGGAGACAGAGAGCTTATAATTTAGAAAATATCTACGGTTTAGAACATATGTATCTGCTTACCTGAAGTTAAAAACATTAAAAGACTCTTTTTTTTTTTTTTAGGCACACTTTCTGAAGCATAAAGGATTGTAGAAAAATCTGAAACATAAAGGACTGTAGAAAAATCAAAACAAAGCTACTTAAGCAGCTCTTTTTACTACGTTTTAAACAATTCTCCTCGTTAATTTTTTTCTGTATTAATTTTATTATCCACAGATATATTTTGATACAAAGAAAAATGACTGAATAGAAGAAAAGCTGGATGGTTTCAACGCACAAGAGGAAAGAGTGGGAGTAACAGGTCAGTGTTTTGTTTTTCACTTGATATGCCACTTCTGTCAAACCTTTTAAATCCAGTTTAAATACTGTGTCTTATGAGTAACACCACAGCTACCATGGTAGTGGGATGAACAATGAGGGGATAAGGTGTCCTTGCAAAACAAGATAAGCTGATCAACGAAGACTGAGCAGAAGAACTAATCTAGGTCACAAGGACCTGGTCAAATGAACTTATTTATTGTAGGATGCGTTTGCTTGGCAAATGCTTGCAAAATCTTCCTTGCTTGGAAGAAGAAAGAAGAGATATAGACTTAGTCAAACAGGGTACAAAGATGTCTTGAATTAGGCAGAAACAGGACGTGCTTATTTGGAGATTGCTTGTGAAATTTTGCTTGCTCACGAAGGGGGTATCTATTAGCAGAGGATAAACGCATGACAGGTGAATCGAGAAGAATTTAAATCCTGAGTACTTTAGCCAATGCAAAAATGAGGAGGTCTCACTATAACATAGGGGTTCAGAGATAAAAAGGGGTCTGCAAACCCCAAATTTGAGAGACACTGCAGGGAAACTCCCCAGTAGACTCTCCCTTTATTCAAATAAAGTTACCTTTCAGGACTCCTCTATCTCCTCTTTAACATTAAATTCTGGCAATGAGATTTTTCTATACAGTAGCAAAATACTTATTTAGCTTCAGAAAGTGCATTGAAAACCAGCTTGATATTGATTAACAGAACAATTGAACAGGGAAGAAGGCCAAAAAATGTTGGACAATTTTTTTTTTTTTTTTTGCTAAGAAAAACCCAATCAAGTTAAAACAATAAATAAATAAGGAACCCACTTTTCCTGTAAGTTACCAAATTTGATAGAGATGCTTCTTGCTAGCCATATTTTCAGAGTAAAAACTTGTTATAGAGCCAATGACAGTGGTGTCAATGTTTACAATGTGTGTCTGTCTTTATTTCTAAGGCCTAGTAGCTATCCCAACAAGCTTAGAAAGCTTGGTGCAAAGCATCCTACCACATCAGGAGCTTTTTCATTGGGGTTGGCAATGGATCAGTATACCTGGCTTCACAATTTTGCAGGAGAAAATTCCATAACAATGCATTGAATTAATTCCAGTCTTTCTGAAATATTGACAGTAGGTGTGAAACAGGGAAAATATAAAGGCTGTCACGGCGTACCTTCTTACAAAGTTAGCAGTCAGTACTTACTGTACGTGTATTTAGATCAGGCATGTCCAACCCATGGCCCACAGACAGCATGCAGCCCGGCAGAATTCATTCTGCAGCCTGCCCCCTGATGCCACAACATCATGGCAGTGGCTCTTCCCCACCGAGTGGCTCAGTCAAGCCCCAAGCATGCTCCCATCACTGAACAACCACCAAACATCAGTGTGCAATTAGTGCTGTCTGAGCTGAACCTAGGATACAGGAAAGAAGCAGTGAAATGCTAACTCAACTTACGGCAAATAATTTTATACATTTTGATACATCGGCTAAACACAGTTCTGTGACAAGTGAAAAATATGCAGCCTTGCTTTCCATTTTGACATAGGAATTTGAGAATAGGTTTCAAGATTTCCCAAAAAATCATCATTTTTTGGTATATTTTCAACTCCATTTTCAGTTGACACAAATACAGTATCTGCAAATTTTCAAATGGAATGTATAGAGTTGTAAACAGGCATTCAACTAAAAAATTTGATCGTGTCTTTCTACTGGACTTTTATACAACTTATGAGAGAAAAGTACCCTCTCTTCACAATCACATCTTATTCATGTCATCACCTTTTGGCAGTATGTACATTTATGAACAACTATTTTCAAGTATGAAGCTCAGGAAGAGTAAAATGTCATCAAAAAATCTCAGACAAACATCTTGAGAACTCTCTAAGAACTGTAACTACTTCAATCGAGCCAAAAAAAGAAAAAGAACATAACAAAAAGGTCAAAAAATAAGGTCAAATATCCCACTATTTCTACGTTCCTGTTGCTCTCTTTTAAAAAATAAAATAAAATAAAATAAATATAAAAGAAATAAGTTGTGTTGGTTATATGTATTAACTATATCATATATTTTATATGCAGCCCTAGACAATTCCTCTTCACTCAATGTCACCCAGGCAAGCCAGAAGGTTAGACGCCGATGATTTAGATGGTTAGTTTTCACTCTTGGCTTCCCAAGTTCCTGCAATACAGTTTAGCTTCTGTATTATCTCCAAAGTGTTTTACCAGAGAACAAAGAGGCTATGATCCAACCACTCTCTTCAGTCAATGGCAGGAGCATTTGTCGCCCATTTCCATCCCTCCCTCATCTAATATTTAATGTAAAGAACAAAGCACTCATTTCCACTAAACGAGAGATGCCATCAGATGTGAAGGTTTCATGCTCAACCAGGATCAGATAATGATATGCTTACTCATGCTTAGTACATTAGGAAGTTTTAATAGGGCTACATGAGGATCAGGTGCTAATCGTTGCAACAGCATCAGATTGCAGCCCATAATTTGGCTCACTCCTTTTGTAGAGCAGTTATTCAGAGCTGATGACTGAATTCTATCCATCCTTGAAAATGCAGTAAGGCAAAATAAGAACAAGAATAGAATTTAAAAGGTCCCTAACTGTACGGTTGCACAGCCAGAGGAAAACCATCAAGTAATTGTCCCTACACTCAGTGATGGCTGGGATGCTGGCTGTGCAGATAGCCCTTAACAATCCCCTATTGTGTTCACCTCTCATGAGATTCTACTTGGACATCATTTTCTGCTAATGGATGCTGGTCATGAACAAACAGCTATAAATCATTTTGGCCAAGTTAATCCAAAGACGTGCCAAATTCTAGTGTAGAACTGTCTAACATGCATTTCCTAATAAATAGAAATGTTTTTTAGCAGAAAATAAACAATCAGCAACATGGGTTAGGTTGGAATCATCAGACTGCAAGGACAAACCCAGATGGCTCTGGATTTCCTGTAAAGTCCAGAGCTCCAGTGTTCTGCACAGTGAGCCTGGCATGGACTTGCCCATACTGTTCTGCTAAAACAGGAAAACAGGCAAATGACCATGATCAAGTACAAAAACTCTGACAAAAGAGAAATATCCCGCACATTAAATGTTTATAGCAAAGGTGTTAATGTAACATTTCCATGCAGAAACAAATAATGTATAATATATGCTTTACTTTATAGATGTCTTTGGGACTGCACTTTCATCATTGACCAATACCCCTAGTTTCCTGAGATCTTGTAGTAAGAGGTAAAGTGGAACTTTATAACCCAACTATATGATCTATGATACTTGATACTGACAAGAGGCTAGGAGTCCAGCTTAAGTTTCTAAGACAGTAGAATCTAATATGTGTGGGCTGAAATTGTTCAGGGCAGGAGTAGATTTAAAAAAAGTTTTTAAGATGATATTATAATAACAGTTGCTTGAAAACACAGGCTTTCCCGTTTTTCAAAATTATAAGCCAGATGCCCTGTCACAGAGCTGGTCATGTTTTCCTTCCTCTGCTGACAAGCACAAGATAAAAAGCAAAAGGAATATGGTGTTTGTTTTTTTTTTTTTTTAATTCAATGCATGATTTTATTTATATATGTTTTATGTTTCAGACACAACAGACTTTGGAACCATTAGAAACGGAGCCTGCATGTGAGGATGATTACAGCAAGCCACACTGTTTCATTAGAAGCTTCATTATGAAAGTTTTTAAGAGATTAATAGGCACACTAGAAATCTTTTCAGTAAAACGGAGGCAAAGAGAAGTATAACTGAATACCTAAATGCAGGAATATAGTAATTGATAAATCCTTTGGAGCAGATGGTCTTCTAGCTGATTTAAGAGAAATGAGGTCCATGGGAACAATCACTCCTGGAATGTGAACAACTAATTCCCATTCCTCGCATGTTCCAAATTCTGCATTCTCTGGAATGCTGCTAATTGCTATACTTCAGCTCCATTCTCAGGAGAAACCTAAATGATTTTGTTTCAATACCAAAGTTTATTCATAATCACCGAAAAAACTGAAACTATATTTTCTATGTCCTACTTATTGACTATTTTACATGCTTGGGTAATCACACTGAAATTATTTTGAAGAAAATCAGAGAAATATGGCATGGTTGAATCACTTATGCAATGTACAGATGATTCCATACTCTCGTCAACTCCCTAGATGAAATTAGTCAGAGCGGATACAAGGTGTGTATTATGAAAGGTGATGTGAGTCAGAAGACCGACAGGGAAACCAAGAAGCCTAGTCCTATTCTGTGGCCAGTCAATTCACTTCTTCTTAGCTTTTTTTTTATTAAGATCATAAGCTTTTTTTGGACAAGGCCTATCCTGTGTCATGAGTTCATTCAGTGTTTTCCACAGTGCTGCCCTTAAATCAGATCTCTGGATGCTACAGATATATAAATAATAAAGATGATGAAACATATCATATCATAGTTTATCATCATTTTCTCTTTCCGTATGGCTAGAAAATGTCCTACATTATGATTTGAGCATAACCTCTCCCATACGCCATTTTGTGAAAGGACAGTACAAAATAGAATTCAACCCTTTTTATTACAGGAATGGATTAACCTAGCTCAAATAATAATGGAAATTAAGTTTCCAATAGACATTTCTTTTGTTTTGAGCAGTTATCTTAATCTCTTCTGAGCAAAGAAGAGGCAAGAACCAACAGCCAATAAATGACACAGATAACCTACATGGTTTAGTTAACAAAATACCTTTAGTCTTCTAAGAGAATTTTTACTTCCAAAATTTCTGTTGTTTTTACTTCTCTTTTACAAGCTTATCTTGACAAGACAGTACCTGACTGGCAACACTTTCAAAAAATAAATAATTATAAATCAAATTTAACATGATATTTTCACACCTTGCTTGGCAGAAGAAACACTGTGTTATCGTAATACTACTCCATTCATCTTATGACTAATCCATCTGCATTGCACATCACTGTATTATATGCATCATTACACTGTAACGGTACAAAGGAAAATGAAAGTGAGTTAAGACCTAAACATCTTCATAACAATTCAAGTTTGAGGATATGCAAGACACAATTATCAATTACTTCATGCATTCAGATTAAATATTGGCCCACATTAGGATGAGGACAAACACTGATTGTGCCTGCTCTCCATTTTTTTTTTCTTTTTTCTTTTTGCCTCAGTATTTGGTTAAATTCCTAATCCAGTTATAGCTAATTGGAAGTATTTAAAAAACAAAATGAAAAAACAGCATTTTTATGTATCTTTTTTCTCTCCAGATTTGGTTTGTATCCTAAAATTTCAGGGCCAAATAAGTGCAGAAACTCTGAAGAGGAAATCAGTTGTTCAGTTTAGATGATCTACTATTACACTGTGACTTACCGAAATAAGAGAATAATTAATAATGGGTTTATAGGTATTTTAAATAAACTCAATGGTTTTCAAACTTCACATTGATGAGAAAAAGCAAACAGTAGTTCTCCTCAGAATGGTCACAGGTCAGGAGACAAAACCGAGTACGTCATTGTTACTCTTCTGTCACTTACTGACTTGTTCCAGTGGGTAAAAGAGCAAGTAGCCCACCTGCAGAATAACACTGACAACACTTCCCATGTACTCTTACTCCTTTGAACAGTTAGATAGATGGGATTCTGTCTCAAACTAATTTGTTCACTGGTAATGAGCTGTGGTACCATCATCTAAATGTAGCAATAAGTTTTTAATGAAAATGTTAATAAATACAGGAGTGGAAAAGAGCATCTCTTACTTAGCTGCAGTCCTTTTGAAAAGTAGA
The DNA here is from genome assembly GCA_013396635.1 of Penelope pileata. Classification (NCBI taxonomy): domain Eukaryota; kingdom Metazoa; phylum Chordata; class Aves; order Galliformes; family Cracidae; genus Penelope; species Penelope pileata. The sequence goes on along the minus strand of WBMW01004498.1, from coordinate 6,885 downwards.
GATCTAATAATGGGAGTTGTTTCTTCTAATGCAAGATAATATTGATAGATTTCAATCAAATTAACTTTCTGGTTCTGAATATTCTCAGATTCCATGCTCACTTTTATTCTTTTTCTTTTTTCTCTCTCTTTTTTTTTTTTTCTTTTCCCTCAGTAGGACATATAGTGTGTCTATGCTTTAAGGATTCTATTCCTAATTCCTAAGCTAACAAATCCTATTTACGATGTCATAGTTAAAAATCAGAAAATTCTCAGATGTTTTTCATGGAACAACAAAGGAGTTCAGTTATTTTGACAACATATTAAAAGTCTACAAAATGATATAATATTGGAAGAGCATAACAGATTCTGCCAGTCATTTACCAAAAGTATGGAAATTACTCCCTGTGCTCTAATAATAATTGTAAATATTCACTGTCTTTCTGCTCTTATGATGTTTTTGCAAAACTTTTCTATGCACTGCGATGTCAATTGGAAATAGTCACAAGTTTGCTCAAGTGTTATTGTTTGGGTGGTAAAAAAAAGTAAGTGTTTTACATGAAGCCTGTCAATGCTGAAGTATGATAAAAATAAAGATAAATGCATTGTAGTTTGTGACTCATCAGCTAAATTCCAAATCAGAAGTTCATCCCAAACATACGTCATCATATCTAAGGCCAACATTTGAAGCATATGGGTTTCATAACATTATGAACATAAAAGAAATTCTACCAAGTATTTATGTGCTTTTCTGAGTAAATATGGACACAACCATGTAATTAACTGTTTGGAAACACTCTTGTCCAAATCTTTAAAGAGGAATGTCATTCTATTTTTTGCAGTTCAAGAACCTGCAATCCAAGCATATATATTTCTTCATATATTCAAGGAAATTTTTCCTATAATACCTTCTAACATTTTTATTCAGACTTTCCCCCTTTCATTTGGATGTTTGTTATTAACTTAACAGGACCCATAATAATTGTTACAGCCTTACATTTGTAAGTCATATTCTGACATAAATGAGCAGTTTTTGACAGGAGAAAATTCTTTATCTAGACATTCCAAATTTTTACTTTACAATAAATGCTTTCTTTGGTTGAAGAAAATCTCTGTTAGAACAAAAGTAGGCTTTGCACAGTCTTCAAGGCATTCATGCTGTCACCAAGACTGTGGCAACGGCATTCTGTTTCTACATTTCCCATGTACAACAGACCTTGGTGTGTAATATCACACAAATTTGTATTTTCATTTATATAGGCTCTGATTCTGCAATCAGAATCATTTAGACAAAAATCCTTTGTCTGTGGAGAATACTCATGATTTCAAAGTATGGACATCTGTTCTGAGATTTTAAAATGAAGGCTCCATGGCAATAATTGTTTTTTTTCTCATAATAGCAAATCTATACAATGCTTATTGTATATAGATACTGTAGATAGTGCAGCTGAATTGCATTTTTATTTTGTACAAAAGAGTATGTGGTAAGAGATGTTATGCAATCAGTGTAAAAACAAATGTTGCAGATAATAGCAGAGTGAAAGTGTTCCATACCAAGAAACCACTAATCATGCCTGTTTACACTATTTCTAGTTCAAACAATTACCATTATTCTTTCCTCTCTTGTATATACATAAGCATATGCTCTTTATTTTTGGAGTTCTGTTTTTTTTCTTTTTTCTTTTTTTTTTCCTGGACAGCTGCAAGGTAAATTAACAAATATCTAGCGTATGGATACCATGCAGCTCTAGTGTTGCATAATCTCCTTCTCCCAGGTGGTATTAAGAATCATTAGTCTGTTGTATTGAATAACAAAAGAAAATCCATAAATGATTAATCAGAGAAAATAAGTTTGGGGTTGATTTCTGAGTAAATCATAATCTATACAGAAAACGCTTCATCCAATGATAATTGTCAATTTATTTATTTTTAAATGAAGTGAGAAACTCAATGAACATGGACAATAAGAACATTCTTAAGCTTCATCTTCAGATTGTTCTTTTCTGGTGAAGACGAAGGCCTTTATCAGTCAAGCTCTCTTAAGCTCCAGTTTATATCTGTCTGCACAATGTACATAGCACTAAGAAGAAACTTGCACACATAATTGTATTTCTTGTTCCCTTCCCAAAAGCATTTTAGTTTTCATTTTGTAGCAGTGTTAAAAGTTCAAGAGCTACAAGAATAACACTACTTATTACTCAAAGCAAAAAATATGCCCAATTTTGCATCCACAAGCACCTCGTTTTTCATAACCATCCTCAATAAGGATGTAGCTCATCATTTGTAGATAATGCTGCTGCAGTCAGACATTCAGACTTACTATTAGCAAAAGAATACATTTTTTTCTAAATTACTTTCAATTGATTGAGCAGAAAAGACTTGGTTTGGAACACGTAGAGAGAAATCATTTTCATACATAGCATGGTTGTCTTCACAAATAATGTAAGTCAGAGAGGGAAAGGGAGAAAGAATTATTTTCTTTTTTTTTTTAAAGTGCTATCTTTCAGCAGAAAAAATTTTTGCAAATAATTACTAAAATGAAAGAAGATTTATTTTTTTCAGATTTCAAAAACTATGTTGGAAAAATAGACACTGATTCATAAGCATATGTTAGTATATTGCATTTTTATCATGTTATTTATTCAATTCTAATCAAAAAAGCACTTTAGCATATGGCTGATTTCAGGATGATGCTCAACTCAGCTAAAATCAACAGAATATAGCTCATGCATAAGGATATTTGTGAGGTGAAATGGACTGAAGTGTGCACTTAAATGGTCTTACTGAATTTGGATGTAGACAATTCAATCTGCATAAGCAGGCCTCAGGAAGCATGAAACTTCACTGATATCAATGAGGTTTTCTACGAGTAGACTGCAAAATTGGGGCTCCAATATAAAAATATGCAGTTTTAAGCAGCTTTTAGACAGGAGGGAAAGACAACAATGACAACAACAACAAAAAAAAGCAGCACAACAGACATAAAAAAAAAAGTATGCTTTAAGTCGTTATATATATTTAAATATTGCATATAAATGCAAGCAGTGTTACATCTGCTAGCAGAAATGTGGCTATTAAAGCCATCCACCAATAGAACTTAAGGAAAGTTAGGTGATGAATTGAAAGCAGCTGCATCTTTACTGCACAGTCAGGATTGTATAATAACCTTGTAGGTAATGTTTCTCTGCATAATTTTCTCTCTCTGCTACAAAAGTTCTTTCTTGGGAAATCCTCAAGAATGTACACTGAAGACTAGGTCTCATGGGGAATTAAAAGAGATTTAGGCATCTAAATTATCAATTAGATGCCTAATTTAGATCTTCAAAAACTACACTTAGCCCTAACAGCACTGCAAAACTATGCAGCACAAAATATCCAACAAAAGAATGGCCTATATGCCTTCATATGAGACCCTGATCAACTTTAACACCTTAGCGTGATGGTCAGGACATGTGCACACAATTAAACATAAATTCTGAAAACAGAAACTGACAGGCATCAGAGTAGCTTCAACAAAATGTTATGGGCATACAAAACCTCAGCCTAGGCTGGCTGCCCTGCAGAGTGCTAATTAGGGCAAGCTCCTGGGAGGTTTGGGTTCAAATCCTCTCAGTTAAAAGATACTAAACATTATACTGAGTGTTCTTATCAGCCAGTGAAGGGACAGAAAGAACACCCATACCAGTGTTAAACAATATAGTCCTAATCTCTTGCTGGTTTTAGAGAGAAGAGACTTTCACCCAATCTCTGGGGAATGTTTCAATGGTGTGAAGGGAAAAGGAAGATCGTGTACTAATTGAGTCTTACCCAAAAGCAGTATTTCCAATTAACTTCTGTAGGTGACTCATTGTCTCACTGATTTTTACAGCACTCAAAGCTCTTCAGGGATGTGTGGTCTGGGAAGAATACAGGGATGCTGTCTGGATGTGCAGAGATGGGATCAGGAAAGACAAGGAGCAGATGGAACGGAACTTGGTGAGGGATGTGAAAAATAACGACAAGGAATTCTACAGGTATCTTGGCCAGAAAAGAAAGGCCAAGGAGACTGGTACCCCCTCTGATAAATGAGAAGGAAGAACTGGCTTCGATAGATATGGAGAAGGCTGAGGTACTGAACAAGTTCTTTGTCTCAGTCTTCTCTAGCAGTCAGGCTTCCCACATCTTTCATATCCCTGAACCTATAGACAGGGGTCAGGGAGCAAAATCCCTTCCACTGTAAGACAAGAGCAAGTCCAAGACCGCCTCATGAGACTGAATGAGTACAAGCCTATGGGGCCAGATGACACACATCCGAGGGAACTGGCTGATGTGGTTGCCAAGCCATTCTCCATCATATCTGAAAAATCATGGTTGTTAGGTGAAGTCCCTGGGGACTGGAAAAAGAGAAACATCATTCCCATTTTTAAGAAAGAGAGAAAGGAAGATTTGGGGAACTACAGGCTGGTGAGCTGTCTGTACCTGAGAAGTTAATAGAATAGATCTTCCTGGAATCTATGTTAAAATACATGCAAGAAAAGGTGATGTTCTGAGACAGCTAGCACGGCATCACCAGGGGCAGGTTGTGCCTGCCCAATTTGTTGACCTTCTACAATAGAAAAACAGCATCAGAGGACAAAGGAAGGGCAACTGATGTCGCCTATCCGGACTTCTGCAAGGCCTTTAATACCGTCCAACACTACAACCTTATCTCTAAATTGGAGAGGTATGGATTCAATGGGTGGACTCTTTGGTGAAAAAAGAATTGATTGGATGGTCATAGCTGGAGGATTGTGGCCAGCAGATCTACGTCCAGGAGGAGGCCAGTGATGAGTAGCGTCCCCAGGTGAGCGTAGCAAAGCACTGGCAAAGGTTGCACAAAGAAGATGTGGATGCCCCATCCCTGGAGGTGTTCAAGGCTAGGCTGGATGTGACCCTGGACAGCCTGATCTAGTGGGTGGCAACCCTGTCCAAGGCAGGGGAGTCAGAACTAGATGATCGTTAAGGTCCATTCCAACTCAAGCCATATCATACTCTATGACTCTATGAACCGTACATTATGGAGTCTATGCACTGTTGTAGTATTCTGCAAGACATTCATATTTAGCTATGATAAGCTTTTATAGGTCAATTTTACCCAAAATGTTTTCATATTGTTCCTTTGGCAATATTTCAGGCAAGCTAAATACATTCACAGAGTCAAAGTATCACAGTGTTTCAAACTGTTTAAATATTCTAAAATGCACATTGCAAAATAATTTCTCAGGGCCATATAAACAACAAAATTATTTATAGAGAGTTTAATTTCATAAGTGTCATTTCTACGAAAATGATAAGTATCAAAGAGAAAATAAGAAGTAGATAAAAAGAACAACTGAAACTTTAAGGTATTCACTATCCCAGGCATACTTTTGACAGATCTATATAGAATCATAGAAACACTAGGTTGGAAAGGACCTACAAGATCATCTAGTCCAACCGTCCTCCTATCACCATCCCTACCCACTAAGCTACTAAATCATATCCCTTAGCACCTCGTCTAGATGTTTCTTGAACAGCGCCAGGGGCGGTGACTCCACCACCTCCCTAGNCACTATTTCTAATACAGGCCAGGATGCCATTGGCCTTCCTGGCCACCTGGGCACACTGTCGGCTCATGTTCAGTCGAGCATCAACCAACACCCCCAGGTCCTTTTCCTCTATGCAGTCCTCAAGCCAATCTGCCCCAAGCCTATAGCATTGCATGGGGTTATTGTGGCCAAAGTGCAGGACCCAGCACTTGGCCTTATTGAACCTCATCCCATTGACCTCAGCCCAGCTATCCAGCCTGTCCAGATCCCTCTGAAGGGCCTCCCTACCCTCAGGCAGATCAACACATCCTCCCAACTTGGTGTCATCTGCAAACTTACTGAGGGTACACTCAATCCCCTCATCTAGGTCATCAATAAAGATATTAAACAAGATGGGCCCCAGTACCGACCCCTGGGGGACACCACTCGTTACAGGACGCCAGCTGGACTTGACTCCATTAACCACTACCCACTGGGCACGGCCCTCTAACCAGTTCTCTATCCAGAGAAGAGTGTACTTGTCCAGACCACGGGCCACCAGTTTCTCCCGGAGAATACTGTGGGAGACCATGTCAAAGGCTTTGTGCAGATTCAGAGGCACAGATGTTCTCTGTCCATCCTGATCAGTAGGTGTTGTTGCTCCACAACAAACCCTGCAGTCCCCATCGCTGGATGAGGATCTGATGGCCAGTTCCTGGCAGCATGACAGGAAGAAACCTGGGAGTGCGATTGTTCCCTTTGTGCCCAGATTTGTTTCAGAAGGATAGACGCATTTGTTCCAATAGACAATGTTACTTATTTATCATAGAGCCAGAATAAAAGTAGAGATCACACCTGCTTTTTCTTCCTAGACATACAAAGCCACTGAGCATCTTTTCATTATTCAATTACCAATTTCAGATAAGTTTGTACATCTATTTCCAAACATATCTGTATACTTTCACAAAAATGGAGACTAGTTACAAAAAGACAATTTTCTCTTGTAGATACACACTAAATCATTGCTATGCAAGTAGCATCCAAAGCAATCCACTGGTTTTCACGACATACGTAAAAACCAACTAAGGGTATAATGGGAATAGATTGTTAAGAAAGTGTTGCAGGAGGTTTCTGCATAATTACAATTGCTCTATGTGCTGGTGAGAATGTTTACTTGTCTATTAATCCTAGATGTGACTATTTTTAAGATGCTCACAAATGAATGTAAAGTGTATTTTCATTGTGCCTTGCTGAGGTGGGAAAGGATGCTGCCTTTGGTTTTGGACTTAAACCCTTTAGCTGACAAAAATTAAGGACATAAGCAAATACAAACATAGTAGATGATAGAAAAATTAATTACCAAGTGTAATGGAAAAGGTCCC
>WBMW01004497.1:300426-337201 GCA_013396635.1 Penelope pileata | reverse complement strand
ATTCTATGATTCTATGAGAAAGAGGAACTTAGAGTATCTACCTTCTCTCAGTTGTTTTCCCTGTGAGTCAGGAATGTGGCTTGAAACACTGTGGATAGCACTATATAGAAAATTACTGTGTTTTATTTGCCAAAACAGCTTCCGAGGGAATGCAAATCAGACCTATACTTTTGTAGCAAAAATTCTACTGGAACTATAGCTAAATACAGAAGAAGCAAGGTAAATCCACCACTGGCACAAGGAAAAGCTCAAAAACCAACAGAATAAACAACAAAAGGTTAGAGAGAACGCAAGCCTTCCAACAATGGAACTGTCCTTTAAATGGAGTGGGAAATACGTTCAATTTGCTGGAAATTATACCCCTGACAGAATACTGCATGTCAAGTAACAACACTGAGTGGCTGCTGTAATTGGCACAAATTCTCCAGAAGTGCCTAGTACTGTAGCACTGCCAATCAAGGCGATTGTCTCCGAGGTTCTCTGGAAAACACCATCTCAAGAACAGTCACTGCAGATCGCTTTTACTGAAGGAAAGCCAAAGGAATTCAAATAGCAATTACAGCCTTGATTCATTGTGTTTGCCTTGCAATTAACAGACTAGCTTAGTGTACTCTGTGAGGTTCATAAGGGGATCAAGAAGTTTTGAAAGTGTTTTTTATACTAAATGTATTGCAGCAGCATTCAGAAGCATCATTAGGGCTCCATTAAGCCAGCACAGCAAAACATGCAAGAAGAAATAGTCCTGTGCAGAGTTGTTTCAAACAGAGGCAAGGGAGGTAACTCCTGTGAAAAATGTCATAAAAGCAGTTCCAAAATACACACAGTTAATCCCCAAAAGATTTCAGATATTTATTTAGAAACAAAGCTACAGTCATTTCCTTTCCCAATAATGAAAAATTTTAAGTCTGCCTTCCTCTCCCAATTAACTCGCAAGCTCCTTGTTTCATCCTTCACTTAAAAACATCAAGACAATAAATTGCAGCTATTTGGAATAAAGGCAGAGAACAAGGTCAGAGACAAAGACCTGCCAGAGACAACACCAAGCCAGGCTCTCCGCTTCGCAGAGAGGAGAGCTGGCGTGCCTCTCTTGCTGATGGCTGGGAGGAGCAGCACTGACAGGGAGTGCTGGCTGCCACTTGCACCCAGCATGGCAGCACAACAAAGTCAGTAAATAATAGAAAGGTATCTCAGGAAGGAGTTGGTGCTTCAGTGACTTCATGACAAGTGGGAAGACTGGAGATCCAAATTTTTAATTGAATTGGGTCTAAGTCTCAGGTAGAGCATTCTTAATCATACAACAGGGATTTCCAGTAATTTCTTCTGACTGAAGCTCTTAGAAATATTAATGGAATATGCTGCTATGCCACTCTGCGAAGCCAACAGTAAAAATATTTTACAAACTCATCCATATATAACTCTAAAGCATAAGGCAATAACACTTAGAGGGCTTAAGTGTTTTAATATGCAAAATTTGGTGAAGAATGAGAAAAGATCTCAACACAGGATTCAACTCAGCTTTAAAAAGGGAAGGCGAGATGAAAATGCAATAAAAATATGGCTGTTTAATCTCTATCTTCTTTCTTATTACATTCAGTAACTAAAGCACTTCACAACATGTTTGAGTAACGGTAAGATGTCATTAAGCGACGTACCATCAAATTGTACTCCTGAAGAAAAGCACTGGTAATTTTTTTTTTTTAAACTGTCTCTAACCCTGCAAAAATAGCTTCTGAAATGTGAAACACAGAGAACGTGGACCAGGTCTGCAGAGAAGTGGTTGTCCCTCTGAGGCTGTACTCTCCCAGTCATTTGACTACTGTGATCATTCTGAAGGTTTATACAATTAAAATATCACTGATTTCTGATTACTATTTTTCCTAAAAACAGCAAGTTGAGGAATTCAGCAACTGTTCAGGATGCTTTTACTGTGCACATGCTGCAAAACACATCCTGTTCTGCAGGACTGTGACAGTGAGAAATAGGGAATGTAAGACATGATTCCTCCCTCCAGCACAGAATGCTGGGATTCAGTAGTCTTTGAATAAGGACTTAATCTTTCAAATAATTGTTGATTTTCTTCCTGTTAGATGACTCAGGAAATAAATTGGTCTTCTGTGATTACACAGTAACAGAAATAGTAAAAATGGCAGCAAAATACCTTCTCTACAGAACTAAGAGGAACAAAAAAGGACAAGCAGGCAGAAAGCCTGTTTTTCGAAATCAGTATGCATGTTTTTCTAAAGGGCTCTTCGACCAAACATCAAACCAACTTATGTTTGTTGCTTGGTCTGAATGCTTCTTCCAATGTAAACTCCCCTTTCTGAGGCATTTAAAAAATCCTATATTCAACAGAAAGCAAATTAATTGCTTGATAATGACCTTTTAAATGCCCAGATTAACCTTAATGGCTTTAAATGGAACTTTAATGAGTTATTCTGAGTATAACTATTTACTATTTGTACACATAGAGCCTTCTTGTTTAAATGAAATTTTAGCTCAAGGGTCTTTGCTCAGAGATGCACCGTAAGAGAGTCATACGTACACATAAATTCACACACACTTTTGCTCTCACTCAATACAGCTATTGAAATGACAATGGCTTGTAACAGGGGGATCCACATTGAAGTCCATACTCTACCTCAGTAATACAAGACAAACTGCTCCCAACTGTGGCAGCATGCTCCCCCTGCACACCACCCCCTCCTTCTTTCCTCAACTCCCTTTCTCAGTCCTGGCCTTACACAGGAAGACAATGAGCAACAGCACTGATAACCACCACAAATTTGTCTTAAACTAGGGGAGGCTGAAAGAACTGAGAGCACACACATGGTTCAACAGCCAAGGGCCAACTGAGCACATGCATAAAAAGCAACCTATGAGTCAATCATCTTACCCCATAAATAGTGAGCAGCCCAAAAATACCTTTAAACTCTCCTGCATGGCTGCTGGTTGTGCAACAGAATCTCCCCTTGAGTAGGGATGCCTCTCAAGGTTATCCCAGCACAGAGACCCCTTATGCCTTAACATCAAGGCTCCTTGCCAAACCAGAGCATTGGTAGGTGACAAGTATTTTGTTTTAAGCTTTGTTAGCTTTGTTAAGATTATGCCTTAGATTGATGGTAAGCTTTGTTAGCTTCACTAAGATTCCATCTTAGATTGATTGTGCACATATAATCCCTTAGACATAAACTGTTGACCAAGTCTGCAACTAAAAGTGGACTCAGCTGCACCTAGGCTCCTTCCCCCTATGGTCTGAGGAGTTCAGGAAGCAAGGGGTCCACTCTAAACCTCCTGACTCAGTGGGAGGGCCTCCTGTACATGTGTGTTTAACCATACCTTCTGTGCAGTATTGTTATTTAATCAAGTGTATCCAGCCATCTCAAATCTTGCTAAGCTGCTGTTAAATCACTACATTATATCCGTATTACACCAATAAATGCATTTCTGCTTCTCTTGTAACTTGTGAAGTGTATGGTGTAGTTGTTTCCACCCATGACGCTAACCTAGCAGAACAGAGATTTAAATCTACATCTCCATTATTTTATGTTATTTTATGTTACTGCTCTGTGCATATGCCAGGATACTCATGCAGACTTCCCAGAGATGAAAAAAGCTCAAAGTGTGATGGTCAAAACATCATCCCATTCTGGCTTGAAAGCAGGAAAAAAAAGAAACTTGAAACATGAAGCATAGATTTGCATAAGCACCTTACCATGCATAAACCATCATAACGAGGAAGGAGGCAAGCAAGCAACACTTGACAAATACTTTTCTATTACTATTTCTTTAGCCTTGCATTGAATTGATAAGGTGAAGACACTAGGTTTTTGGCTTGGCTTTTGGTGTGGTGGTTTTTTTGTTGTGTTTTTAAAGTTGGCAGATAGGCAATGCTTTATTCACAACTCTTATTCCAGTCTCTGAAAATCTTAGGGTATAAAGACTGAGGTAAAAGAATGCTACTAATAAAAACTACAACAGACACATAGAGCACTAATTAGAACATATTTCCTTTTTGAGAATATTCTTTAGAACAACTAAAAAATTTCAGGTAGATTTATCAGAACTTTTCAGGGCAGACAGGGGCAGAAAAGAGAAAATTATTACATTCTGGGATATACGGCCTTCCAAAGATCCGTGCCCAGGTAATTCCCTCAGCAATAAAGGAAGCTTAGTTTTCAGTTAAAATTCAAATTCCTTCCTCAGGTTTTGATTGAAGAAAGGTATTTTCAAAACATTCATAACGTTATTTCCATCAATAATTTCACATTTTATCATTAGAAAATCTTATAATGGAAAACTCTTTTCCATAATGTTTTTAAGATACAAAGATGAATAACTTGTTCATGTGATTAGCAACCTGTGTGTTCCTTTCTCTTTTCATGTATATGAAATATGCTCATTTATTCTGTTTTTAATTCCCCAGTGAAATGTCACAAATGTCACGAGCAGAGCTCTGGCTTAAGTTGTTCTACGAACTCTCATGCATTGACTGAAATAACAGAAAAACAAGGGAAATTTTTGCAAGCTCTGTAAAACTGGCTCATATAGTTTTATACAGCAAAAATGTCAGTTGTTTTTTTTTAAAAAAAAAAAAAAGAATTTTAGTCATATCTTTAGGTAGATAACAAAAATAAAGAGCAAGCTTAAGAGTCAACCTCAGCAGGTTCTTAGTAGTAAATATCGGTAGAATTCACCCAAGTAGTACTAGCCACTGTGTTGCTCTATCATAATTTTCAGACTTCAAAGATAACTTCTCAAAGATAACTTTACCCTCAGAAGTTCACTGGACAAGTGCATACAGTCTGTTGTTTTTTGTTCTTCTCAATTAAGAGGCTATAAAACATTCTTGCCTTTGCCTGACTGACAAGTTTGTGATCTACACTTCTCTCGCAGCAGACTGGCTGCAGAGAACTGACAACAACTGACAAAAGACTCAAAATATAAATCACAATCACTAAGGGTTTCCGCCAAGTAAATATAGAAATTCAAGTCATGAGCAACTTGGCAAAGAGCAATGCATTTGTCATTTAGGCACATCATAACCCTCCTGTGGAGGAGAATGCATGGCAGAGAACAATATGGCACGCCTACATGGTCACATAGCAGCTCTTCACTGAAGAAGTGTACTCATATTATATTGTCACCTTGGTAAGCTGAAATCACTTCATATTGCTGTGCTAAAAGGAAGTAGAAAATTGGTGTGGCATAAATGGAAAAAATGCCCATGTGCATTATGTGTTTACATCAAGCCAAAAAGGGAAAGTTAGCTGATCCTTGGGAGTGGAACCAAAATGCTTTATTTCACCCTCATCCCTTCCCTTTTATCTTCTTGTTCTATCCCCACACTTTGATTTCTCAGTGTCTTGAATTTCTCCCCCTCCCAAGTTCTTTGACTCTTCCAACATCTGTTTTTTGGAAGAAGCACGTATGCACTTAGAGTATGAAAAGACCCACTCCCACCTTCAAGTTCCTCTTGCAAAATGCTCACAGAAATTGCAAGGTATAGAATAAGCCAGAAATAGAGCAATGAAATTGCTCAGAATAGCATAAAGCAAAAGTGATGATTTACAATTTCACTACAGTAAACTGACTCATTGCATTACCATTCTAAACACTTGCATGCATGCACTAAATGACCAACTACATAGTACAGTACAGTTTCTGAATAAAAAAATATTATTCACTGACAGGAAATCCAAAAATTATAGGTGCTTCCACAGAACCTGCTTAATGGTAAAGTATCACCGTAAAGTATCATCATAAAGTATTATAAAGAGTTGTGACACGCACCAAGATTCATGAATTATCAAAATAAATGCAGTATGCTTCTTAAGCACACAAAATGCCATTTGTCCTTGTCCTACAATAACTTCTTACAAAGTATGTAATAACGCAGTTCCAAAACAGAATTTTAACAAGAGTACTTACTGTCCTGGATGAAAATGGGATAAGTGTTAGTTTGTTTGAAGTAGGACAAAACTAAGGCACACACAATTTGTGCTCTAACCATGGTAAGTAGCTAAGCACCACACAGTTGCTTCCTGACTCATTCCCTGTCACAGCTGGATGGGAAGCAGGGGAGAATCAGAAGGGCACAAGTCAGAAAGCTCATGGGTTCAGATACAGTTGAATAAGAAATAAAAAAGTAACCAAACCTCACAATCAAAGTGAAGGAAAAAATGTGATGCAGAACACAATTGCTTACCACCAGCTGTCTGATGTGCAGACAGGCCCTGAGCAACATCAGCTCCTCAGTCAACTTTCTCCCATTTTACTGTAAAACATGATGTCATACGGTATGGAATATTCCTGTGGTTAGTTGGGGTCAGCTGTCCTGCCCGTGTCCCATCTCAGCTTTCCCCGTACCCCAGCCTCGTTGCTGGCAGACAGCCTGAGAAAAAGAGAAGTCCTCGATTCTTTTGTAAGCGCTACTTAGCAACTAAACATTGGCACTATTTCCATCACAAATCCAAACCATAGTGCCACATGAGCTACTATGAAGAAAGGTAACTCTATCTCAACCAAGCCAGGACAGCAATCTAAATAGAGCTAAGTTTCTTTCATCAGTAATACTGTATTTAAACAGCTCAAGTTATGGTAAATTAAATATCACAAACTGACTGAATAGGACAAATATAATTTTGCAAATCTGCCCAAAACTGAGAAATTCTATTATTAGCCAGGCTTGGGACCTCACTAGTCACATTCTGTTATTTCACAGCTGGAATGTATCACATTTAAAGACAAGCTTTGTGGACATGCAAAATAAAAGGAAATGAAGTAATCTGCTTCTAATTCAGGATTTCTTCCTACTTCCCAGAGTTTACAGTTCTGCACAGATTGTCAGAAATTGTTACTCTAATACCGTTCTCTTCAGTTATTAGAATTTTTATCTGTTGTAGACATTTCTCTTTTTATAACTATAATCCTTCGAATAGTTGTGTTCTCCGTTACATTAAACCAAAAAAACCAAAATCACTTAGTACTATCCTAATATGCAGAAAGTGTATTTTAAAAGAAACTTTCATGTTGAGTACTCGTGGTGAGGAGTAGAAAGGACTCAATTACACTAAAATCTATGAGAACCTAGGCTCACGCTTCGAATGTAAACACAGACTCTGTGCCACTGATGTATCTTGATATCTTCAGTCTGCAGCAGGACTGATTATGAGGCTGAAACATTTAGAATGTTTTGGTTTTGTTTGGTTTATTTGGTTTGGTTTTTTTTGAATTAGAGCTGATCATCTGATGTACAGGTATTTGCCATCAGAGTAGACACTGCAACAGTATGCATCTTAATGCAAACATCAGTGCAAATGGCTGACTAGGTCTTCCACTTTTCTTGTCAGTAAAGTCATGGAAAAATCTAAGCTTCTTTTCCATATGCAGTTCTTACAATGAGAGGATGTTGTTTAACCTTAAACTAAAAAGCTAAATACTCCATACATTTTTAATCACAGATTTGAGTATTTGTACCAAGATTTGCAGAACTGTAACACTGTAACTTAATATGCTTAACCACAGAGTTCTCATGAAGCGAATAGCAGCACATACAGCTATTCACACCACTTCCTCTTTTATGCTTAATTTATTAAATCTTCATTTCAATCTCCTTGATATCAGTGGGTTAGAAATTCACAATTAACTGTGATATTTTTTCTCCGCCAAATTAAATAAAGCATACTTTTGGTAAGTGGATCAGATGAGTTTGTTAAAATTTTACAACACTAGCTTCTTACTATCTTCTCACAATTTCAGTGGATAAGTCTGTGAGGAAGAACCTCTGAAAATCATGACATGGCAAAGATAAGAGCAACTCAACAGTAGCTGCAGAAGATTCCATGCTAAATAAGAATAATTAAAGCATAAATTAAAAAGTGATTAAATAAAATGAAGGGCTTACATACAGTCACATAGGTCTATTTTGGTGCTTGGTCTCAAATCAGAGTTCAGCACTGAGAAGAGCACACAGGGCTCAAGAAAGGATTGAACAGCCTTAAGTCAGCAGGAGACCAGCACTGTCAAAAGCTAGGCTAAACAAAAATTGTACAGACAGCAGCACATCTCTAAACACCATTCCCAGCTTTGATGGAAAGCGTTTTCATTGACTAGAGATCCATAGCCTAGATACTTATTCTAGGAAAGGCACAGGCTCTCTAAAGAGCTGAGTGGCATTTGTTCTACTTTCCTGTAGAATGTGCCTTATAAAAAAGAAAATTCTATTGTTCATTTAAGAGCTTAGCACTAACCTAAGAAACAAAAAGCTTAGGGTTGATTTTCTTTGCAGAACAGGAGAGCTCAAATTCCTATCTACCGTTTTTCCACAGGACATATTAACAAACAAGCTAGAAACTATTCTACTCCATTCAGCTAAAGCTGCACCACTTTCAGGAAATGAATCCAAGACATCTTAAGCTATGTAAAAGGGTCAGATGGGAAGTGCAACTCAGCATCTCATCTCTGATTGCTATATTTTTTATTACTGATAGAAACTTTACTGCAAGCCAGAAGAAAAACAAGACATTTCTCAGTGGGATACTTGAACAAGTGGAATACAAAAATATCACATAATCTTGACAGCGTAACTACAATTACATATGCCTTGAAGTCTGCTTGTCACATACTTAGACAAACTAACTGCACCTTCACTCATCTCTGAAGGCTCAGCTGGTCAGAACTCAGAAAGTTTCAATCATACTAGGGAGCTTTCAGTTATGAAAGCAAAACAACAGTGGACTCCATGTGCCACCAAACGCTTAAAAGCATCTTCAGAACTATAATTTAAACATGTCAACAGGACAGAAAATATGCCTTTACATGCTTAAGCTTTTGGGAGCAAGAATGAAATTCTGGCTTTTACTTTAAAGCACTGACCAGCCATGGAAACACAAAGAGAAAAGAAAAAAAGAACACAACACTTCAACATGCTACAGTCTTGCCCTGATAATCTTCTGACAGGGATTTGGTGTTTTAGAAGATTAAAGGCCAAATGAGGCCCACAGTCCTTAAAAGAAGCATAGACAGGCAGGAGAAAAGCAAGTTATATTTTTGCTCTCTCTAGCTTCATTTTTAGCATACACTGCCACAAGGAAACAGGTGTGTTGTTTTTCCATGGTTACACATTAAACATAATCCTCCTCTAAAATAAATTTACCAGGGAGAAAAGGCAGCACTGAACTGCCAACCTCAGGTACTAAAGCATCTCCCTTCTGCTACCCCACTACAGCTCCAGATATTAAATCATTCCAAAATAAGTGTTATCATCTGCTGGATAACAACATTTTCTATCCAGTATAATGATGAACAGTATTCTGAGTTCCGAGGATAACTTTTTGGAGCATACAAAATAATGTTCTGACAATTGTAGCAACAGCTGTACACGGAACAGAGACTGAACTGTTGTCTCAGCCCTTTCAGCTGATACCTCCAACCCATTGTAACCCCACTTGTGAAGTACCTGCCGCGCTACAAACCAGAGAGCTTACTGCCTAATAAAAATTGAAGCACATAGCCTTTGAAATTAACTGGTTAAAAACGTCTCAAAGAGGGAACGTTCCAGGAAGTTCATTTAAAATTGTTCTCCAATTAAGTGCTCTCACATCAGGTGATTAGATGACTGCCTGGGAAGTAGTAAAATGTCCCAGAGAGTAATCAAACAACTAAACTAATAATGAGACAAATACTGTCATTGTTTACTGAAAGTTAATTTAAAACCAGCTGTTATTTCAGCAAAACCTGTATAAAAATGGTGTATTGATACTACTAAATTAATGTAAAATATTTGGCATTAAACACACTTAAACTGTTCAAATTGCTTGTCACAATAACATTCACGATAAATAACCAAATATATCTGAGTCAAGCTCAGTCTTCTGCCTCTGAGGAACTAGAGGCTCATTATAAATATCATTATCTAAAACTAATTAGTAGTTGGTGATTGTAGCCTGCTGGCACTGGGAAGCTGATTAACATTCCTCAGAAACAAGTCGGGCTGCGTTGGGGGAGGAGGGTGATATTTGCCTTTTGCTTTAGCTTCAAATAGCTGAAAGGGAATTAAATAATTAACTATTTATACCTGTGCACGTGGTAGCTCAGTCTATATCATTAATCTATAAAACACAGTGATACTGGATGTGCTTCAGATATTTTCATTGCTTGACATACCTTGAATTCTGAATTTTTTTGCCTGGTCAGAAGATTAGGGTAGAAATCTTAAAGTGCGATTAAATATTTTCTTGCTATTATTTAATTAAATAAATGCTGGATTTACTTGTCAAAACAGATTTCACTGGCATGCTAGAACAGCATTTTCATTTTTCTTCATGAATGTAATTTGTGGCTAAATACTGTGATGATTAGTATAATTACCTTAAATAGCACTGGCTGCATTGAGATGAGAGGGATGGACTCATTACAGAGTGTTCTGTGGATAACAGTTATTTTTTATTTCTCTAAAAATAATCTATGAAACCTTTTTCCTCCTTTTTTTAACTAGTGAATGGATTTATTTAAAAACTCTAAATTCAAGTTCAGATCAAACTTGGCTTTGAGAAGAAAAGCCTGCAGAGTGACATAAGTGCTCTTACACAGTGGACCCAGTAAGAGCCAGATCTGCAAGTAACATTTCAAAAATGTAGATACTTGTATTGGAAAATGTTCTTTTTCCTGTTATCCAGCCACCTTGTAAGATGTGTGCTGTTATAAAGAGTTTACGCCCAATGCAAATCCCCACCATAGCAAAAGATTAGATGGGAAGAAGAGGTTAAATTTTACCTGCAATCTCCATTGCTTCCTAAATAGTGAGAAATACACACCTATGCATATATGCTTATATGCAAAGATACACATGGGTGAAATGTGCAGAGGAAACAGATCTTTTGACTCAACTGCAGATGAAGTAGATTTCTTTTTTAAATCTTTTTTGTTGCAGTGAATGTTTGGAAGCACTAGAATTAATCCTTGTGACAGCAGAGAGAACTGAAGGCTCAATGACACGCTGCACGAAGCACGCTGCTGGCCCCTGGTGGGTGCAGGTCTTCAGCACTATCACCAAAACTAATTCGTAAGGCTGCTGAGATTTTTTCAGTTTAAATAAATATTTTCCTTTATTTGGAATGAGAGAATGTGAGATGAATCCCCTGCTTTTATGAACTAGCATATTGAAAAACAGCATTCATGGATCCCTACATACACTAAGATATGTGACATTAGCATTACAAAGTACACTCATTTTTAACAAAAAATGGCTTAAAGCAAGGAACTGACACAAATGAAAGGACAAGAAGTAGCATGCCACATCTAAATGTAAAGACTGTATTTGTGTCATTCCTCAAAAACAAGCACTAGAAATTTTGTTCAGTTATTTATTCATAAAAAGATTAATTATAACTCTCACGTAAGGCGTGGAATATTCAAATTATGCTTTGGTGCAAAAGAATACAGAACTAGCACCACATATTTGTACAAAGCAGGGAGCAGTACCAATAACACTGAACTGCACTATGTCAATTGAAGTAGAACAAACGAAAATGCCTAAGTTTACCTGGCTTTGAATGTTAATGCAGATATTTCATTAGGCTGTATTCATGATGCTCAGACTCAAACATGCACAGTTTATACATAGCAACTAGAAAAATTACATGGATCCTTCTGACTATCTACAGTAATAGTATGTAACAAGATTTATACGTTTTATGTAAATATGTCTGAATCTAACAGTATTTTACAGTTGAAAATAGAATGCACGCATTCTCCGATTCTAACCTAGATTAGGAGGACATCATGTGGCAAAATAAAGTATGAGCAGGCCCTTGAACTGCCCCCCCACAAAAAAGGTGACGCCCAGCTGCCACGTCTCGCAGCCACAAGCATTCAATGCTCTTAACAGGCTCTATGAACATAAAGCAATATTCAACATTTGCTTTTAGAACAAAGAGAATTATTAACATGATTTGCAATTCTGTTACAAAGATACAGATGATCTGTTGCACCCACAGGAGGGATTCTCAGTTTTTACACTCTAGGCGGCCGTTCCAATATGTTACATAATCACACGTACAGAGTTAAATCTCAAGCACAAGCACTTAGATCAAGCTTTCTTTGCCAGAGCCCCACCAAAAGCAGTAATTTGTGCACTTGTGACCCGAAAGCATCAGTACACAACTCAAAGGAATATATAAAGGAGTTCCACCTTATCCCATCATTCAGCTTTCTTCAACAACTCCCTGATAACTAGCATATGAATACAAAAAACACAGTCCTAAACAGGCATTCTTGGAATTATGTGGTTTACTTTGCATTTCTCTAAAAACTCCGTATTACTTCCCTTGTCAGAAGTGGTTAATAAAACTGTTGAATATCAGCTGAAGATTAAATCTGTCTACAGGAATCTACTTAAACCTTAATTTTAAAAATAGAAAAGAATCCAGTTATAATACTAGTCACACATTAGGAAATCAACTCAGATTGTTCTGGTATCAGTCCAGGAAATCAGCCAGAACTGAAAGAACAGAGAGCAATTTAATAGCGTGGCTAAGGATGGACAAATCTCTACATGTTTAGAATTTCATTTCAGATAATCGTTGAAGAATATGGAAGTCCTGATTCACAAAAATAAAAAGCTGGAAAATGGAAATTCTAAGGACATTTTTCTCTTTCCTATTTCTGGCCAAAAAACATAGGCTTGGATCATGCTATTTCCTTCTGCAAGTTATTTCCACTGAATTAGAAAAGCTATCATAAAGACATTAATACTACTTTTCACTGTATTCTAAAAATAAATGGTCCCTGTGGATGAGAAGAATTTGTAATGCTGACTTTAAACACACAGCTGAGATGCCCTGAAATATTTTTATTTACAAAGCTTTTGTAATCAGTCACAGCCCTGTAACACTCAGAAAAGCCAAGCATTTCCTCCTCTACTATAAAATAATTCAGCAACCTTGGAACTTCCACACTATTCCTACACTTTATAGAATATGTACAGACAAAACAATAGTTTGTGCATTCCCATAACTCACCACAGTGAACAATCTTAGACATACCTTAAAGAAAGCTTTGCACAAACCTCCCTAGAAGAATTATGACAACCCAAGAAATTGCACTATCAAGTTTGTAAGCTGGGTAACTACCTTTCAAGCACAGATTGTATAGCTTCCATGAAGACTGGAAAAGAAAAGCAAGTGGGGTCCCAGAAAAGCATTCTAACAAGTGTGACTGGAAAGAAACAAACACCTAAATACTATATTTTTATATGTACATCCTGCATTTTATTAGTTGTAAAAAAGCTTACTTAGCAATGGTGCTGTCAGAGGAGAGCAATTTTACTAAAAGAAGCCTTTTCTCCCAGCAGTGAGCAGAGCTGAGGCCCTTAAAGTTCAGAAACAGTGTTTGTAGAGCAGTGCAGGATATCTCAGTCCAGGCAAGATGGGTGTTACAGTAGTTTCAAGACTGAGCTTGGTTGGTTTTATGAGATGTGAGGTCTGCTGCAGCAGAGGGCTGGATCTGTGACCCAAAGAGTTACTCCCAGTCTCAGATTCCTGTTCTGCAGGCTGAGATTGGGAAAACATGGGAAAGTATTGAGAAAGGAACAAGAGTAACTTGTACCAAGACCATAGCTGCTCACTGCCTTAGTCAGAATCTAACTGAAATACAAAAGAAAAGAAAAAAGCAATATATATATAACCCTGCTGTTCAGCTTATCCTGACAGATAAAAAGAAAAGCTGTGTTTCCTAAAATCACACTGTAGTTGAAGGGTTATAGGGTCAGCAAGTCTGCTAGTGGCTGCATTCACCAGAAGTCAAATCCGAATCCGAAAAAATGTTTTGTTCTTACGTGCTCTCTTTAACCCTGCTGTTAAGTACAGCCAACAACGTGATATTGCTCCTCTTTCATGCTCAGTTAATCTCTTCTACTTTATTTGGTTTTGCTTTTTCCTAGGCAAATACATCAATCGCAAAAAAGGAAAAAAATCAGTATAGTAACAGTAGCACTGGTGTTGCCCAACAGTTTTCTATTTCATCAACAGATCCCTTCAGATCTATCCAAGTGAATACACAGAAGGAGTACAGAACATGTCCCACCAAAAGGTTATTTAATCTCAGCGAACGGGGGAAGGGAAAAAGAGGTGTATTTACCAAAGAACATACTGTTTTCAGAACACTGAAGGAACACTTCCAAGGTCTATCTACCAAACACTCCCTGCGAGGGACAAAGAAATCTCCGCATGTCAGGCAAGAAGGAAGCCTACACAATAGGATTGCAGCCTCACCTGCTCGCATCAATCCTGTCTAGTCCAGGCAGTAAGATAAAATACGAAAAGGAAGAATGCAAATTTCTTCAGCCACAGCACTTAGACAGCAAGGAAAAGGCTTCTATCAGCCAGCATCCAAAATAAGCCAAGGTCAGATTTCCTGGAACGCAACTGTAGAGGGCATGCACTTGAGCATACAGCCCTGTGCCATTCTCATATCTCGTGATTCTCTCCAGGCTACTGATTTACATCTCCCACCTGCTGGGTAATCATACACTATCAGTAAGATTCGTTTGCACTGTCTCAAGGATTGCTGATTTTAATCTCCATATTCCTGGAGTCCAAAATCTCAGGTGACTACGACCCTCCTACGCAGTTCAAAAAGTAATCCAAAGGAGATTCTAGTTGCCTGAGACAGGATTCTGTGGTCCTGCTTGGCAGGTGTTTTGAAAGGATTTTCCATTTCATCTTGTTGCCTTTCAGCAGTTAGATGAAAAATTTCTTGAGCATCTGGGGTGACGTGTATTTGAGGTTTTACACTTAGTCAAAAAATATTTATCCAACAGATGGAAACATGATACACTAGTCTCTAAAGTAAGCATGCCTTTTGAAAATCTCATGTCTGAGTCAACACCAGCAGTCAGCAATAGATCGCTATGATTTCAAAAGTGTCATCGCACACAACTGAGAAAATGTCACAATCAGTCTTGCTGTATTCTTCATAGAAGAAACATTGTGTCTATAATGTAAAAAACATACGGGTAATCTGAGCAACTGAGGAAAATCAAATATCTTGGTGGACATATTGATATCGAAGATGAGTCAAAATTACGTTTGTTTTACATAGTGAAATAAATGAATCCATTTTGTGCAAAAGTTCTCAGTAACACCTGGTAGACATTAAAAATTTTTGCCATCCTAGACAGGCTGATTAGTAGAATGACCAAAAAAAAAAATAAAAATTCACACTCACTATTTGTATGCAGCCATGCAATCCATAAAGACAGAACACTATTTGACAGAAAATAATGGCTTTCGACTTTAAGTTGTAGAGGCAAAAGAATCACCTGCTTAAGTTGTTTTTATGCAAGTGGGAATTGCCAGTGTAAGTGCAGAAAATCTATAAACTATCCTAGGAAACAAACTAAACCCTGCACCTAAACAAACAAGAAATTTAACGAGTAATCTTTGATACTCAGTTCCAGATTTGGACTTCACAGATAACATTTTTATCTAACTAGTAAGAGGTGATACAGCTGTGTTTGTACTAATAGGTGCAAATATTACCTCAATTTCCCTTACTTCAACCCCACACTGTGGTCTCAGAGTTGCTTATGAGAACTGGAAAACATTCCGGGCATGTAGACTTAACATACTCTTTCCTAAGAAAAAAACTAGTCAGCTTAACATCTTGATTGTACAACTTATCACAAGCCACTGGAAAAAAGAAGTGACATTTCATCCTGAAGGGCCTTTTGTCAAGTGCTGTTCACAGAGGTAAAGTTCAGGAAAATTTCCTCCTACTTTCTTAGTCATAAAATTTATGAATATCATAAATTAGACTGTAAGCGTATCTTTAAAGATGTTGTTATACTTCAGGGCAGTTTCACAGAATCGGAGGGGTGGGAAGGGACCTCTCCAGATTATCTAGTCCAACTCCTCTGCTAAAGCAGGTTCCCCCCAGCACTCCATAACCTCTCTGGGCAGCCTTTTTCCAGTGCTCTGTCACCCTCAAAGTAACTCAGTTCTTTCTCATGTTTCTGTAAAACTTCCTCTGCTTCAGTTTGCGCCCATTGCCCCTTGTTTTGTCACTGGGCATCACCAAAAAGAGCCTGGCCTCATCTGCTTGACTCCCGCCCTTTAGCTATTTATAAACATTGATCAGATCCCCTCTCAGACTTCTCCAGGCTCAACAGCTCCAGGTCTCTCAGCCTTTCCTCATAAGAGAGATGATCCAAGCCCCTCATCATCTTTTTAGTTTACAGATTATCTGTACATAATATATTAACACAATCACTAAGTAATCTGTACATATTACCAGAACATACCTGTCCTTATTCTTCAGACTTTGTTTTTATTTAAATATGTACACTTCTTGGCCATGTACTTGCAAACCAATTATTTCTGAAATAGTTTTTGGCAAAATAAATTCCACTCCTGTGCAGGGTCTTTGACTTGTCAAATATCACTTTGAAGAGGGAAAAAAGAAACCCATAAGATATGTTTTACTACTGAGGAATTTTTTTTTTCTATACAAGTTCTTAGGTCATCAAAATGTACAAAATACATCCTTTTGAGAATATAAGGCTATGGTCACGCTGTTAAAGTGAGGAGAAAAATTTTAAAAGATGAGTGAAATCTGGATTTTAGAGTGTATTAGGCTCACATGAAAAAGTCCACTTCCAAAAATACTGAGTCAGTTTTGTAAGTTCTCAAAACCCTCTAATTTAAGTGGTCCTGAACGTTCAGCACTCCTGAAAACCACAATGACATTTCTTCTAGAGTCCCCAGATTAGTAATTACTTCTAAAAGATTTTTTGACTTGTCCAAATATACACATTAGCAAACATGTTCTGATTTGTAACAATGTGACTTTGCCTTTACTTGTCTACTTCTGTAACAACTGTTACAAGGCCTCACTTGTCTAGGACATAGGCATTAATGTGAATTTGGGTAGCATAGGTATCAACACATGAACGCACCACATATATCCACGAGCACTTCAGTAGGTGAGTCATCCGTGCAATTACAGGCCAGAAATTTCAACAAACAGAAACATTCTGGGTTGAAATCATTTTTCCTGGATTTTATTTATTAATATTACTTATGTTTCAGATCAAATAATTCACTCCAGGCAACCTAAATTCTGAGATATTTCCTACTTCTCAAATGCCTTAACATGTTTTCTTTTTCTTGATATATAAATATGCATTTTGTGATGATTTCTGCTTTTACTTGTAATTCTCTTGGTATTTGAAGATAAGCGTTTTTCACAGAACCAAATAATCTGACCGTGGCCCTGTGGAATTACTGAAGTTTTACACAAGAACAAGCAGCTTTCCCCCAGGAGAGTCTCACTGAATTCTATAGGACTGCTCAGCAAATAATCTTGGGAAAAGTGAGTATTTGTGCAAGTTGATCTTACTGCATCACGTTATACTTTCCTCATCACTTTCTCAAAAAAGTGTGTTTTTAATCTGTATATTACACCTGTATATTCTCAATCCGTATCCAAAATTTTAATTGAAGTAGCCTCTGGTTTCACCACCAGACGTGTTACACCAGCTCTCACTGGTGTAACACACTTCAGCAGATCTAATTTACCAACTTTACAGTGCTGCTGATAGATGTTTGTCTTAAGTATGTATTGAAAACCAACATTTCTCAAAAGCCTTCAGCAGAGACATAACTTGAAACTTCCTTTCAATCAATAATCAAGAACAAAGATAACATAAGCAAAAAATGCTGTGTAGTTATTTGTTCTCATAGATCTCAAATCAGCTGGCAGTAAAACTCCTGATCCTCCCCTTTGCAGTTACTCTACAAAAGGCCGGAGGAGGGAAATGCCATCTTGGTATTTTACAGTGACTTTTTTTTAGCATAGTTGCTTAGCTGCTGAATACATACGAACACACAGAAAGATTCAGAAAATCAGACTGGGAATTGAAGATAATACAAAGACCCGCAGGGAATTAATTAACTCTTACANAAGCCTAGAGGAACTGGGATACACTTAGTAATTGAGCAATGGTAGAATTACTCATATGATTAAAAAGTTGATGTCCACAGTAGGATATCAAAGCTCAAATGCTCAAGGGTCACAGACTTTCCAAATGAGAGGCTGAGGATGGTGACAGAAACCTAGCAGAACTTAGGAAGCCATCCATCTCAAACAAATCAAACTGTGCTCACCAGCTGGTCTTGAGAGTAGCAGTATGATGGAGGGGCTTCCCAGCTCTGGGATTTCTGCTGAGTTCTGAACAAGAAGATACTGCTTCTCTTAGCCATATCTCTCAACATGTTCAGGCTCCTAAACCCATGCCAGCTCTGCTTGTCAGCCTTTCCAAATCCAGATGCCATCTTCGACACGCGTACCATGAGCTGCCAAAACCTATTTCAGGCTGCACTCCAGCAAAACACGCGCTGACCAGCAGCCATAGCATTGAAGGCAGTACTGTGGGTGGAGCATCTTCAATATGTTTAGTGGTTCAGAAAAGGGGAGAGAAAGCTTGAGTTCAAAGAACGCTTGTTTTATATTTTTTGCAAATACAAGTTTTTACTTACGGACTGATTTTCTTTGCATCAAGCCAATAATACTGATGTTTAAAGCTACATAAATGCTGCACCTACCATGATAAGATTTGTAAAAGCTTTGGTAGCCAGTGTCTGTATGCCTCCTACCTCTGCTCACCAGATCACCTGTTTTTAGCAGTCTGTGTGAAAAATGAAATGACTTCTGTTTTTCCTATTTTACCTATGTAGCATATACTGTTACTAGTTTCCATTGAGAACTATACCAAATATAAGTGCAATAAAACACTGTGTGTTCAGTTATTTAAATAGTTTGAACACTAAAATGCAAGGTTCCATTCCATCAGCTTTAGTATTCCATTATTGGACGACCTCATGAAAATGAATGCCTTCATTGCTCAGAGCAAGTCCTGTTTCATTTGAATAAAACTGCAGAATCAGCCTCCTCATATCATCTTCCCTCATGGGCCTTTGGGCTAGAGCTCCTGTAAACAACTGCAGTCTCAGAAGACAAGCCTTGGCAGGAAATCTGTTATTCTACTAATTTCTCAAGTGTTTACATTACATAAACATCTTCAGTCCCATCATTATTACAGAACTATCATGTTTCTCTGTACTTACTGCTGTAGTATTTTACGTGAACAGCTCAGAGAAACACAGGTAACAACAGCATCACTACATAGTCTGCATCTAATGCTACAGAATTAAGTGGTACACTGGATTTCATGTAAGGTCTTAAATTTATCAGTTCTCAGAGATTATGGAGAATAAGAAAATATTTGAAATCAGAGAAAGTTCTCTTAGTTGGCTTTATAAAAAGATACATATTAAAGGCTTTCAAATCGTAAAATTGCATATATAGAAGATAGTTTCTGTCCACGTACCCTCCATTTCGAAATAGAATGGCATCACTTACTAGGTTAGTCCTTCATTTTAAATCCAACTACAAACAGCTTCCATTGTAAACACTCTTATTTTTATATCATGTTTTCCCTCTCTGTCATCCTATCACAGAAAATATACCACAGCATAATATTGTTAAGCATCAGTGAATACAGAGATAATTTATTTTCAAAGGGGAGAAGGAACTGATTCCTATAGTCCAGCAGAGTGTGTTAGCTTTTGGAACCAACCCATCAATGGATGCATCAAAATGAGTCCTTAAGTTCACATCAGGAGGGTGCCTTTGAAGTGAATCTCCTGTTCATTCACTCTTATCTGTTTCTCAGGGCACAGGTCAAGTGCAGCCAGATATCCTCCAAATGAAACAAAGCTGGAAGATGCACTCTATTGAGCACCAGCTATTAATGGGCTTTCAGTTCACAGGAACAAACTGGAGGTAGTTCAACACAGACTCCCTGTGTACCCCCCAACCACCTACAATGTGAATGTTCAGTTCTCGGCACTGACTGTAGATTGGCTCTTACTGCACAGCGCTACATGCTCGGTGAGCACATGGACAACGTTAGCTCAGGGCTGGGGAAGGTTGGAGCCAAATTTTGCATGACAGGAAGTCATTTCCTTCTTTAAACTCAGTCTTCCAATTAACAAAAAATCCTTGATTAAATTATTCCCAAAATAGAGCTTTTTGCTTGCATAGGAGAAATGCATGCAAATTAGTTTTACATGTCAGTGAGTTCAAGATGGAAACTCCAAGTTCCAGTAATCCAAACCTGGCATGTTATGTACGTGCACATGTATGTTATCTGCATCTACAGAGATGAATATACTGAATATGTGGTTTACAGAGTTCTTTTTGCCATGTTTAGAATCTGCCATCATGTTTATCTTGCAACTCCAACACATTTTACCCGAAGTTTAAAAATCTTTGCAGTTATTTCAGAATACTTTCTGGCAAACAGCTTCATGTCTCCGTAGAAGCACTGTATCAAAAATGTAAATTTGGTAATCAATCACAGCTAAATCAGTGAGAGAGAACTAAGAAATCTGATAGTAAAATGTCCTTGTTTAGTCTGGATATGAACTCGTGATGGAGATTGTTTTTGAAGCATTGTCGTGGAAAGGAAGGTGGATGAACTAGTTCTATTAGAAAACTATACTTTCTTTTGAAAATAATCCATTTTTGTGTCAAAGTGAAAAACAAATGTACCTATTATACTTAGTTTTTTATAGGACCTTAGTCCACGCAAGAAGTAGATGCGTTTACAATCTAGAGAGTTAGTGATATAGGGTAATAAAACTGTCCTATATGAAACCAAAACCAGCAGGTATGTTTTTTAGTGAAACCAAGCTGAAGTCACCAAACTACAGGTTTTGGTATGGCATAAAATATAAAAATTATATTGGAGCTGTTATTTGTAATTACTTGATAACTTACTGATTTCATGTTTTCATCTCTAACATCTTAGTAGTAGTTACTCTGCAGCAATCTCACGTATTACAAGAAAAACTACTGGCTGGAATCAGTAAAAAAAAAAAGAAGTGTTTAAGAATAATTAATATCATTAATAATTATTAAAAATTGTTAATATTATTATAATGAATTATGTTTATGCTGGATACAACTTATTCTGATGCAGAAACTTGAGATTTAAATTGAAATGTTTAAGAAAGAGTGTGAAATATAATAACATCATTTTGTGGGTATTGGATAGCTTAGTGGATTCCTGATGGAAGGATGCAAGCCTCTCTTTAAACTGAAAGCTAATTGGTGGCTTGTGTGGAACGTACCTGTGCTGTTACATTTTTTTATATCTCTGAAACAATCCATCGCCACAGCCGGCATTATCTGACATCTATTTCTGCAGTTCAAGGAGAGGTAATGTCTGCCTCTATAAAATGCTGCCTTCAATTTAAGATTGGCAGAAATGGAGGGAGAAACTTACGCTGTTGCTGTATGCTCTGTGCCCGCTGCATCAATGCCTTCCTTCTCAGTGTACTTGGACAACTGATATATCATGACCACAAACTGCTGAGTGAGGTAGACTGAGAAACAGTGGGCCATCGCTGCCACCAGCACGCTTCGAGTGCCCACTTGATCCCACTAGCCTACATTTCCCTTCACACAAAAAACATAACCATGTCTGTGTAAGCTCATGTATCTACGCACACTTCCAGGAAGGCACAACTGGAGGGGGCTTCAACATCTCCCGTCCAACCTCCCACATCCTTGGCACAGCTAACAGCACCATTAAAACACTAACTGGAGTGCAGTCCTACAGCTTTTGTCTAGCTCCTTGACTTTACTTGCCCGGTTGCCTCAGTTCCTAAATATGGCGAGTGACGCTGACAGCCAAGGCAAGTAGTGGTGCTGTGTGGGAAACACAAACAACAACAGTGCTGTGACAAGAAAGCAGAAAAAAAGGGTTTAAACCCTCCCTCCACCTGAAGCACCCTTCCATGGGATCACCCACAGCATGTGATGATTTCTATTTTTAAATGTTATATTTTCTAACATGAGTCAGTTACCAATCTATTTCTGATCTGAACAGGAAGGGCAGCAGAACAACTTTAATCACAGCTGAACCAAAATTAGAACAGAAAATGGATCAGATCAGTTCCTCTATTTATACTAACCAACTTTAGGTATACCTATATGAGCCAATCAGAATAAAAAAAGGGAATCCATAAGCTCCCTCTGTAGACACTGAGGATCAGAATCAAGTTTAAACTTCTTCAAAACACAGCTTAAACTGGGTATTGGAAGGTGCTTGTTCTGTTCAAAGCCTTTTGTTAGAAAACTGGCTAAATAATTCAGCCAGCTAGCTTCAGTGAGCATCTAGCGGGTGATGACAGCAACACACCTACTCAGTGCAGGTAAGATTCGGCCCTCCGTCACCTTTTGTTTGTGCAGATCACAGCACACCGGAGCCCTTGATCAGAGATGAACTTCTGAACAGGAGTGCAGAGGAGGACGGTGGGCTGAATGTGAGTCAGCAGGGAACTGCTGCAGCAATGAAGGCCAACTGCTTGCCAGACTGCATCAGCACGAGCAAAGCCAGCGTACTGGGGAAAGCTGCTATTCCCCTCTGCTCAGCACTTGTGAGGCCACTGAGGCCAGTTCTGGCGCTCAGTATGAGAGAGATACAGACAAACTGGAAGGAGTCCAGAGGCAGGCCACTAGGCTGGCTGGGGACTGGAGCACATTACATGAGCTGAGACCAAAAGAACTGGTGTTTGTTTCGTTATGAGGAACCCAAACTCAGTTTTATATCACCTACAGAGCCATTACAGAGAGCACAGAAGTAGGCACTTTCCAGAGGGACACAGTGAAAGAACAAAAGGCAACTCTGACTGTGCACAGAGACAAAAATTCTTCACCTAGGGAGAAGCTAAGCACTGCAGCAAGGCCCTGGAGAGGCTGTGGAAGAAAATCCGTGGAGATTTTCAAAACTAAAGAGGACAAGGCCCTGAACCTCTGAGATGAGCCATGCCTTGAGCAGGACCGTGAAATAGGTGACCTCCAAACATCCCTTCCAACTTAAATTCTTCTACAATTCTAAAACAGAGACTCACACATAATATATACAAAAACATGTTAAATTGCATGGCATGAGTTGGCTAAAAATCAATATAAACTAGTTTTTTTAAAATGTTCATGCCAGGTGATATCAGAAGCCTTTTTTCCATAGCACAACAGAGACTCTCCAGATGCAAAAATGACACAGATGAAAAAAGAATAAATGTTTTGTAATAACACTGTGATGTTATTGAGGAAGTCTTATGATTAGAAGATTGCCAAAATATGCTGGATGGCACTGGAAATGCAGCCATACTCCAAGATGGCAGATGTGAAAATAAAAATTTCATCAAAAATATTAAAAGTTTGAACCATATTAAAACTGTGGAAAGACTGTGTTTTCTGTACTGTCTGCTGAAGCCCTGCTGCTGGTTTTTCAAACCAAATGATCTGTCTTGGTATTGCTTTGGAAAACTGGCAAATAGACAATTGCAGTAATCAATACCTTAAAAAGACACAAATAAAAATCTCAGAGTATCCTGACGTAAAAAGATATGGATTGTGGTGTATGATATACAAACATAAATGTTCCTGAATAGCCCAAAAGACAAAAGTAGTTTTAAGCACCAAGGTTGTTCTTAAAGCTAGTTGCATGTAAGAGAAACACTTCTACAAAGCTGGAAGAGAACAATCAGCATCTTTTTTCCAAGCTCTTGTGACTACCAACGACTCAGTTTCCAAATCAATTCAATACATGTAATATAAGCAGCATGTCTACATTTGGAGTTTATACCTGCAGTTAGATAAATGTATAGATATATGTATAAATAAGCAGCAGAGATAGCCATGGATACAGCAAAAGGCTTAACACAACGATTTCTTGTTGAGTTGCCTAGCAATAAAATTCGACTCCAGGAAGCTAACAAATACTGATTAGAGAATGGAATATAATTATTTAATGTATCTAATGTATCATACAAAAAGAAACATAAGGCTATTTAAGAAAGGAAAAGGTAGGCCAGAAAAAAATCAATTGTATCCAGTTAAATCTATTCAGCAAACACATGATACAAAGAAGCTACAATATCTAAATTGTGTGGAAAGCCTCAGCCTGTTCAGTCTGTCAATATTTTCCATTGTTCCTCTTCTTCTAGCAGAAAGTCTAATTCCATCTTGGCTAATGGATCTGGCTTTTGAATTGCTGTGTTTAACTTTGTCAAACTCCCTCAGCAGTATTTGGAAACTAAAGGGAGAAAGAGATTTTTAAAAACAAAGCTGGAGAAACATTGCAGCATTTCTCTTCCTGGAGAGCACAGTATGATAACAGTGGGAAGTCTGATGGCATTTACTGCGCTGGCTGAGAGCCACAAGTCCACATTTGTGCTTTATTTGTTACGGAGAGCATTAAAATGGCAGTGATGCCTTCAAACACATGTATAAGGTCTTTTCTCTCAGTTCTTGCAATATTGTGTTTTCCTCTCAGTATTTAAGAGGTAGAACAGGAAGGTCAAAAGCCAAAGACAGGAAGCATATTCCAAGTCCAGCACACACTGGAAGCACTTCCTCCCTGCAGTACTATTTACACTGATCTTTTGCCCTTACAGCCTAAACTGAAATAGATGAGTCTATTGTAAAATCAAGAAAACAGAGGCCACTGGACTTCATTCCAGCACCACAAGCGGTGTGCAATTAAAACACACTATGCATGCATTATTTAAACCTGAAACAAGACAAGCAGCTCCTCTGTCTGCTATTTCCAACACTTCCTTAAAACATTCTTCTTTAGCAAAGCCTTTAAATCAGCACTTCCCAAGACCTGCTCTCGTTGGAGCTATCACTTCGCACTATTCATTCTGCTTGGGATTGGAACAACCTTAAGATTCTCATTTGTTCGGCCACACCCAAGCCGTTCTCCGCAGACTTCCTGCACGCTGTACTTGCTCAGGGTTGCTCTACATAAGGAAGTAAAAATAAAGGAAAGAGAGAGCCTCAATTCAGAGCACAGCACCGACTCTGAACTAACTCCCAGTATAAACATTCTTACCATACAGAAAGCAAAGGCAGCTTATCCCACTCAGAATATGGATTAAGCTACTTTGAATAAAACATTCCTAGTGAAATCCAAAGGTTTTTCATGCTCCACAATGATGCAATGCTATGCAAAAAAAGTGAAGCTAATTTCAGTATCAGAAGCAGTGTATGTCTTCCATCCAGTTATATGTATTCTGGTTCTTAAATGTTCCCTAATTTCATGTAGGAGTAATTTTAGGTATTGTACACAGCTTTGCATTTTGGCTTGAGAACACCGTTTGACTGTCTACGATGTCTGTACAGAATAGGCCACAACTTCACACTTAACACTAATTTTTGTATGAATACAGTTTCTTATTTCTTAAGTCTTCCTTCCTCCATCATACAGAATGCTACAAAGACGAATTAACCACATACTGATTTGGTCTTGTACTACAGCTCCCATGCGTGTGCTACAGCAATGTGGAATACCCCTAAATAGGACATAAATTATATCTGCTATATGAAAGGTCTTGATACAACAGGAATTTACATGACTGATTTGTATATGTTGTTCAGCCACTACAGTGATAAAAGCTACACAAATACTTAGAAAGTAAAAGCAGAGAGAAATAAAGGACATGTGTATGAAGACCTGGACGCAGGCGTAGCAGTAAGTAATTCAGTCAGTGTTACTTCACTGAGATACAAACTGTTTCATTGTTTCAATGTAATACTTTCTCTGTAACAGTAACTGAAGCATCTCCCAGCATTAACACATCTACCTCCTCTGTGCTAAAAAAACCCCACTTACTCACACACACCCCTTAGAAGATGGTTGTTGTTTATAGGGATCTGTCAACAAAGAACAGAAGGATTGGGATGAAAAGCATCGTTCCTACACACGCCTGCAGTGCTGAGACTGTACACAAAAGTGCAGCCTCTACTGCTCTCTCTCACACATCCTCAAAACAATGCAACATTAAAGAAATTCCTAAACAAAAAATCCATATCAATAAAAAAAAAACGGATAACCTTATTGGAAAAAGCTGCAGTGGCACTAGAGACACGGAGCTCACTATGGGCTCCTGTTGATTCTCACTAGTTTCATGCATATTCTAGGGTATAAACAGTGATTTCAAAGATTTTTCAAAAAGGGACAAACTGAATAGAAACCTCCAAGGTGGAAGCAACATCCTTCCGCTAGCTTCTTCATTTGGGTCAACATGGCAATCTTTGCATCTATTCTTACACTCTAAACAGAAACCAACTTTTTACTTTTTCTCCTCCGTCATAAGAAATAACAGCTTGAGCTATTACTCTCACTGGCACATGCACCTGCCATTTGAGCTCTGCTCTTCACTTCATTTTTTATTATGATTCTGCCTGACAAGTCACAAGAAATGTAACATTAAGTTCGAACTCTTCATTTACTGTGAAAGTAATATACTGTAAAAAAACAGCTTTCATAACTGCCTGTCACTACTGGCTGAAACAAAAGTTCTGCTGCCAAGTGCCTAACAAAGACTGTGTCTAATTTGTAACACGTATTGAAAGGAAAAAGTACTTATGATTATATTTACTTAAAATACTGCTTGCAAACATGTTGTCGATATGTAACAGAATAATATATCTTATTTGCTATCTTATGACATTAAAACATCATCCTGCATTTGATATTTTCCCATGCTTCACACCCCGCAGGAGACCAAAATACTTCATATTCCCAACCAAGATCAAGTGATCCTGGTTATGCCCCAGGAAGAATGTAAAAGGCAGATGCTCTCATGAGTATTTTTACACCCTCCATAACAAGTGTGACTATTCTTTATATCTTCTTATCTAAATTATACACCAGCAAATACCTAAGAAACTGTCTTAATAATTTAATTTGATAGTAAAAAAAAATATGTTACACATGTCATCCATGTACCCCAAGCCATTTTTCAGTCTGGTCTACTATCAAAGGTTATCACAGTAAATGCACCATAAATTTGATTCACAGTATCATAAGCAAGGTGATAACTATTCCCATTAGTAATGGCAAGGCCTGCATAACTCCTGCAACCAAGAAATAAAAAAGGCATTTTGGTGTGTGCCCATTTTGTAGGCTTACATGCACTGCTTTGGAGATCCCCGCTCACCGTCTCAGTACCCAGACTTAAAACCGAGGTAGAGCGGGAGCGTTGTACTCTCTCACTGTAAGTAAAACATATCCACCCCATTTCCTGCGTTTGCTGTCCCTGCAGTCAGGCAAGCCTCAGGAATAGCCTGTCTGTGGGGCAAGACGCTGTCCCTTTGAACTCTCCCTTCTAAAAAGCAGCCCATGAAAGCAAAAGTAAACATTATAGCATTCTGACCATAGCTTTTTAGAAACAGTTAAGTACAGTTGTTACTTACTTCAGTGATACACACTTGTTAATAAATAGGTTACAACACCATGCAATAGAAATGGCATCACATGAGGCTAGATGAAAAGGAAGCCAGCCCTGCTCTCAGGACTTTTTTCGCCAGACAGCCCCAGCTGCACTAGTAGTGCTTTCCCTTCAAGAGCTGAGTGACAGCAGTTCTGAGAGGTGACAGCAGAAGTGACAACTTCGTTACTTTGAAAAAGAAAATAACTTTGTGAAAGAAAGAACAGCTTGAAACATCAGTGCCAACCCTTTTAAGATCACCTCTAGCAAGCCCCAAGAAAACAATGAATGCTTCTTAGTAATATCCACAGGTATTAAAAAGAAAAAAAAAATAGAGAGAGGGAGAAAGAAATTAAATTTTATCGAGTATAATAAATAGAGAATATTCTCAATACAACTTCGCATGTGGGAAACACTAATGCCACAGTCACAGTCCACATTTTTTAAAGAAGTCTGAAAACTTATTTTAGATTCTTTCTGCTGGGAACACGTAGATCAAGGAAATAATAGTTTGAATAAAGGAGTGATAAGTGACAGGTCAAATTTTGCCATCCTAACTGGGGTGTGTTTTCTGACGAAGTACCCTTTCTCCTGATGAAAGCTTGTATCTCACAAATGCCATCTGTACTACGATTTCTAAAAAAGATCCACCATCAGAATGAAGAAAGTCGCTAATGAGTTTAATATATCCACGGCACAAATATCAGCTCTTCTAATGCTGTTATCTCACTCAGAATTTCTGCAGATCAGAGTGGTCCTGTTCAGCAGGCCTGAGGACAAGCAACAACTTTTACAAGATTTTTGCCCTTATTTCCATTGAGAAGTGAACACAATCTCCAGCAGGCAGGGAGTTAAATTTCCTGTTCAGATTTCACACAGGTGCTCAAAGTAGGTTAAAGAGGCCTCACTGAACTAGGTAAGACACAAAGTCGTAGAAGATCTATGCAGCTCTGATGAAGGAGAGAAAGGCCTTTGGGAGACATGGTCAAACCATAGTTACTAGAAGGCAGAGTACTTGCACAGGTGAGTTGTGTGAGAATTTTTATTATTATTTATTTGGATGCTTCTGTAGCAGTTTAGTTATTTTTTGGGCAGGATGAGGTTTGTTACTGATAAAATCTACTTTCCATAACTTGGCTTCTACCCTTTGTAATCTTTGCTAGCAGAGCAAACAGGCAGAGGGGAGCATGTACCCAAAGTTCACTTCCAGTCAATTCAAATGGAGTCTTACAGTTCTGGATTTTTTTTCCTGCCTTTCCTCTTCACGTTGTCTGGCTGCTAACAATTCTATCACGGAGTGCATAGTGATCATCAGACCCTTTAACTGTAATCTTCTTGAAGAAAACATCATTTCTGCAAGTAACTCTCTTTATGTTTATGAGAATAATACAAGTCAGAAAAATATAAAAAAATGAAGTTTATGTTAAAGCACAAATTACTTTTTTTTTTTCTAATTTTTAGTACATCTGTACTATCTAGTATGCTCTAGGACATTCATACTTGTGTGGGAACAACATATCTTCTGCAAACATTAGTAGACTGTTATCAAAATCAGGGCTTTTTTTGTTTGTTTTTACATATTCTACTTAAAATCATGAGTTATGATTGCCACGAAAAGTTAAGCAGGGAAACATTACTTAGAGTACTGAAAAAGGGAGAGTTTTATAAGGATTCACAGAATACAACAGCTTTAATCATTTACATACAAGAAGAGGTAAATTGCCTTGCTGAAGTCCTTGGCCTTCAATGTAGGTACACACAGGAAAAACAGTCTTAGCTATCTTTTTCAACTATCCATTAAAACGTACTGTGTTTCTTACCAGATATTCTTACTGATCAAAAATAATTCGCTTTAAGCGTTTTTCTTAATTTACTTAGCAAATGCTTTATAATAATTTTATTTAGGACACCTGGCTTAAAGTAGCCCTGTTCTAATTTCAACTAATCTATAAATGCAGTGCATTTGGACTCAGCTTTCAGACTGCTGTCCTGCTGACGCATCCTTAATTGAGTACGTTTTCTATTAGTCATAGTGCTACCGTGAGTCTCCGTCTGTTTGGCTAAAAGACATTACACAAGTATATTTACAATATGGCTGCTGTGAGTGAGATAAAGGGGAAGCTGCTGAGAATGTATTACTGGAGAAAACGAAGACCGTGGCAGAGGGCAAGTGTGTGGAACTCCAGAAAGCTTTTACTAGGCTGAGGATGGAAATTCTCACTGCCAGAAATAATTTTGACATCGTTTGTGTACGTTTTGGGTTCTCTTTGTGCTTTAGCCCTTTAAAGGAGTAAGAAGCTGAGCTCTTAATAAAGTTCTCTACTGTAGCTTCTAATCTGCAAAGGTGGTCAAATCCAACTGTCTCCTTTAATCACAACAGGCATTAAACTTAAAGCACTGACTCCTATCTTTCTAAAGCTTTCTGCTAATGCTTTTATGAAATAACAGCAATAAACCTGTCATTTTCTAAAGCAGTTAGATGAAAATCAGAGTGAGGATGTTCAAAATGGCTTTACTTCTATTTTTAAACAAGCACCCCACCATGCTGCTCTCAGCTAATTCTCTGAGAGCTACTGCATTTAATAATTAAATAAATGAGTCAATAAAGTATACAATAGGGATACAATGCTGAGTCAAACTCATCCCTGATATAACTAATATTATGTCTTTTTATGTTTGTTCAGGGCCTAAACAGAGGTGCATTTGCTAAAAATGTAGAAAGAATAAAAGCTCTTGATTAGCTCAAGAGTTGGGGGTTTTTTTGTCACTCTTTTAAATATTTCAATCGTAGAAGGCTCAACTCTCACAATATCTGAACAATATTGAAGCGAGAAATTACCTAGAAACTTTGTAATTCAACTCATCATCTCAGTTCATGAATCCAGCTGTTTGCATCTGAAATGAACACAGATCTGTGGGCAGATATGTTAACCTGAATTCAGTGTGCATGTGATTTCTGTTCTGAACACACACCATGTAAATCCTGAGCCTGAAAGCCTTATAAGATTGAAATTTTTTCAGTAAGCCATTTTTATTAACCAGAAAAACTATCTAGTAGGAAATTATGGTCATTTGTATTTTCTCACTCTTAATTTTTCCTTAAATTTATTTTTTATCAAGGTAGTCCAGAAACAATCTCACAGTTGGAGATTCTTGTGATTGTAGGCATTTTACAGTAAGCCTACATACTGATCACCTTTCACTTCTGCTCACCTTGCAACCACTTCTGAGATTGCTCCCCAACCATAATAAGATAGCCATTTCTGCTATTCCCACAGCTGCAGGGGAGACTGTTGCCAAGCGGCAAGGCCATACTGGCTCAGAACCAAGTTTTCATAATTATCTCAGACCTTCCAATTTAACACAAAATTGCACAAGAGAGAATCTGAACAAATGGGATCATGTTATTCATACACATTTATGAAATCTTTCCACCTTTTGTTAGTTATCACTCATGTCCTAAATTCACTCCTGATGAGGCTGGCTAACCGAAAAAGATTCTGTGGTGCTGAAACGACTTGCAGTGCCCCAGGGAATTAAGTATTTTCAATCCACAGAACACACTTAACGTTTCTCTTCCTTAATTTTTGCTTTATGGCATAAAATTATGCCACGTGAGAGCAGAAATGCCTACTGGTTAATAAAAGCTAGCTTCAGAGTCAGTTCTAGCTCTCTTAACATCTGAGGACCTTCGTGTTTCTGGCCTAATTCAGGCCCTGTTCTGATAACGCTTTTGGCTCTCCTTCTCTCTTCCCAGTCTAGGTATAAGCAACAATTTGGATATGAAGGGAAGAAAAAGCCTCTTTCATGCAGTTCCTTTAGAAATTGAACTGATTGCACAAAAATAAGGAAACAAACACAAAAAAAAGACGTAATTTCAATGAGTACTTGTGTTTGCTTTAAGTGGAGTAAGGAATGAAGTATGCCTATATAAAAATATTCCCCAGAAATGCAAAGCAACATACTTCAAGTGGATTGGATATGATGAAGGGAAACATAAGTTGAACAAAGCAAATGCCATTACAATCAAATGGTTTACTTCTCTTGAACCTGCTTAAAAATACAGATATGAAATAACACATTTATAAAGGTATCGAACCTTTT
This sequence comes from Penelope pileata, assembly GCA_013396635.1. Lineage (NCBI taxonomy): Eukaryota > Metazoa > Chordata > Aves > Galliformes > Cracidae > Penelope > Penelope pileata. The sequence continues at coordinate 305,750 of WBMW01004497.1, read as the reverse complement.
GGACAATCAACAAGAGAAAACAATATTTCACTGACTTTCAAATGGTTAACCTGCATTTACAAGTATTTGACTGATTTCACTGGTTTTTTTCTTCCTCTTGATGACAAAAAATGCCAAGTAGCTTTTTTTTCTCTTCCTTTTAGCTCAGGTGCATCTTTGATCCCCAAATAACAGAAGATCTGGCCCCTTAAATTCTATCAGAGTATCAACACCATCCTTTGTCATTAATATAAATTAATTATATTAACAGTAACCATTTACCGATTGCCCTTATATGTGAATAGTACCACAAACTGTAAGAAGACGCCACATTTCTGCCAGGGGAAATGCAAGGCAAACAGCAAGGGGTAGCTAACTGTATCCAAAAAAGCCACGCTCAACAAGCAACTTAAAAATATGTACATGTTGTGTGGGGTACTCCTAGTGTTTCCTACCCACACACAAACTATGACACAGCATTTTCTGCAATGGAAAAACAACATTATTTTGATAATACCAAGTGCAGTATTTTAATAAGTAGTAAAGGTTTCCTATCCATGCTTCTGTTTTTCACCAGCAATGTATTTCTATAAAGAAAAGAGTAATGCAATGCAGCTGTGGGACACTGATTCTCTTCCAACTTGACTGTAATTTGTGTTCAGCTCCATTAGGTGCTTATGATTATGATAACTATTTCATATATTTCATATAGAAGAAGACTGTCACAAAACCACATAAGCAAGCATATCACAGTGCAATCAAGCCAATACATTTTAAAACTGATACAAGGATTATTACTTTTTAAACACCATATAATTAAATCACAGAACTCACTGAGACATCATATTAGAGGGATCTAAAAGGTGTCAAAGTTAGAAATTAACACTAAGTAGACATTGGAAAATTAATAACTATAAAATCTACAGAAGTTAAACATGCTTTTAGGTAATTTAAACGTTAATTTGGAGGGTTAGGAGAAAGAGAAGCTTGCTTTTTTCTTCACAAATAATGAAAACAGTAAATGTTAAAGCTGCCTTACCTTACTGTAAATGTGGTGCTAGCCAGTGTCAGAAACACTACATTGCACGTCATCTGGTACGCTCAGCCAGCTGATCCTAAAGAATATGAAAAAATCTGTCATTTTAAAAGTCTAGTGAATGTAAAACATTTGCAGCTTACATGAGTCATTGTACTAGACCTACTGAGAAGATGGTCACTGTGGGATTTTTCCCAAACCATTCTGGAAATACGTATAAAAGTTACGATGACTGCGCATTAATACAATTATGTTGGCTGAGAGTATTCACTCTCCTAAATAGGACAGGGAAAGCAAAGCAAGCTGGACACTGAAACACTTTCACTCCATCCATGCTATATTCTACAAAGTAGGCACATAACCAATATAGTTGTGCCTTTATCCAAAACACAATGTAAGCAATTCTTATAATAGTGCATCTGTGCAATATAAATGAGGTTGACATTAAGAGCGTTCCACTGCAGCAGAAGTGAAAAAACAAGTTGTTTAAATGAAAAATACAGGCACTTTTTTTCAGATTTGTTTGTTTTCCCAGGTCTCCTTTCTACAGTTGAGCCACACTTAAGACAAACTTCCATCATTGGAAAATCTATTTAAATGTTGGTGCCAGTTGCTTCAGTCATGGGTCAGAAGCTATACCTGGCTTTGGAGGAAAATGAAGGTCACAGGAAAAGGCAGACAGAAAAGCTGTTTAGAAAGTAAGAAGGCAGGAGGTGATTATGTTGGGGACATTAGCATGGAGTAAACTAGTGTGTGAGTTTTCAGTGAATTGTTCTTAAGCAATTCAATAATAACTCTTAAGTAATGGATGCTTTGGTTAATATTATGTGTGCATGTCTGTACTACATAATGGGGCACTCTGCATAAAACCCAGCCTAGCCAGATCCACAACCAGTACAGCAGCATTAATATAGTGATGAGGTGCAATATTTACCATAGATGATACAGTGCCACACCGCTACAGCCACCCTGTCATCAGGACTCTGGCTGGAATCTCCACCCAGCAGGGCTGAGCTCTGTGATCACTGCAGCGCAACCTACTGCACAGGATAAGGCACAGTGATTCCAGCTTAGCAATAGTAAGGAAAAACTCCCAGAACTGCAAAGCTCCTTTCCCACATTTTGTGGGTTGTTTTGGTAGACAAGGAGCAGGCTGAGCTATGCTATATGCACAGCAAGGGACATTTCTCTTCCTCTCAGCCAGATGCTGCATCTGTGGCAGCAAATAGTTTCTGTGCCACAGTCTGCAATACAGCAGGTTCCCCACAACGCTTCGTTACAGACCAGCCCTCTCCCCACGTAACTAGTGGCAGTGCGCTCAAGCTGAAATTATACACAGATTCTGCATGTTCTGACTGGCAGGAACAAATCCAGAAGCACAACTATGTCTGCTTTAAAACAGTTTATTTGAATTAAAGCACTTCTGATGTTCGGGCTAAGGGCTAGAGAAAAATGGTAGCAAGGGAGGAGGAAAATACAGAGCAAAAAAAATGTGACAATGTGCAAAAGTGATGACTGAAAAGTGATACTTGACAGCTTTAAAATTTCATTTTTTTTTCCATTTTGACTTTAAAACCTCCTGATGTTTAGAGTCAAGGAGACAAATAAATTTAAAAAAAAAAAAAAAGTAAATTTCTTATAGTATTGCTATATGAGCAATTAGGCTGTTACATCCTCAGACATGAATAACAATGTGTATTCCATATCAGTTTATGGAATTTAAGCAGCAGGACAGATGTATAAAATAGGCATCTCCTAATCACTTTTGTCCTCTGTACCACAGTTCACTGCTTTCATCAATTGTGCTAGTGCAGCTGGGCTACGAGGCTGGCACACAGACGTGAGGGACAGCTATGAGCAGCCAAGCACAGAAACTTCTTGTGTTCCAACCTGCCAAAAGGAGTGAGACCTAAGGAATAGCATATATCCTGCTGGTCTAAATATACTGCAGAAATGAGGCCTAAAAAAAATCTGATTTATGAAAAAAATGATCATTTGCTGCTCTTCTCTTACTGAGTAAATGCTTGCTTTTTTTCTGTTATTACACTAATAAACATTTTATAGTGTGCTTTAAAATAAACAAAAAGGTGATGCTTTAGTCTATCAATATGTATCTAACAGGCTTTGATGCTTTGAAGGTTTTCTACCATGAGTTTTACTTGTGGGGTTCTGCCCTAATGCAGCATTGGAATACTTACGCTGCAAACACTGCAAGAAAATATTCTGCCAACCAATGCAAAACAAAATCCTTGGTTTCACTTCGGTTTTTAAAATTTTCAAGAATTTTTATTATCCTTTTTATTTTGAGAAACAATTATTTGAATAACAGTAGCTAGTTTTAATATTGCTTTAAATCTTGTAGGCTTTGCTGTTACATCTGTCTGGTGACACTTTTCAAACAGAATTCTATTTATTTCAGTGGGCTTGTGCACAGTTCTGCTCTTGTGGATTCACAGGCAAGATTTGAGTTTTTGCAGCAATCTGACTGCTGTTAAATGCAGAAATGTGTAACTATACAAAAGTTCTAGCATCAGAAGTACCACTCACCGTTATGTTTACCCTTATGCAACTTGTATGTGCTGAAAACTTACTTTCAGATAGCTCATTCAAAATTTTGCGTAACATAATCTGATAGGTAAACTGCTCTTAACACTTAGGTGTATGAGATAGGTTTCCCTATCTTGAACAAATGTCATCCTAGATAAGATGTGACTTGGAACCCCTGCAAGACAGCACCCTTTAGGCCTTACACAACTCTTGGGACACAGTGGCATGCTGTGTTGAAAGCAGTAGGAATGAGGTTGGCTCTGGGGAACTGAAAGTTCTGAGTTACCATTTGTTTGGACTTGAGGACTATATGTTTCAAGAGCTATTACACATATCCCTTTCACTCAGTCACCGAAATCATGAGTCATGCCAGCTGAAAGTGGAAGGTGCGTGGCTGAACAAAGCCAGCGTGGATGCTTGTGGAGATTTGTCATGCGGGTTACGTAGCCCTTGCTTTCTGTCATTTGCCATTTAAGAAAAGAACCTTGATTCTTTAAGTTCAGGTAGCTGCTACCTCAGGGACAAATGCAGCTATGGTGGTTCAAGCCTGACATCTCCAACTGGTAAGGCTCTGCAGGTCTTCTGTGACTCCATCTTCCACCTAAAAGCCTCACCAGCATTGTTTTGTTTAACTGAGAAGCAAGAAAGCCCCATCAACTCTGTGCTTAGCACAGCAAATACACAGACATGGCTCTCGAGTTTGAGACTGCTGGCTGCCCTGCCAGGGCTAGGCCAGGGAAAAGCTACAAGCACATGCAGAAAGGCAGGTAGTTTGCAAACCTGAAATTAGATCTGTGCAAACAGGTTTTTGGAGCTCAAATAGCAAGTCTGCTCCTTTGGATCTGATTGCAAGCTCAGGGCCGCAGTCATCAGCCAACGTTTTACCACAGCCTCACACCAATTTGAAATGGGGTTTGAGTGAAGGGAAACATGCTTAAGAAAAGCAAGAAGCTTACGTATACGTATATAAAACTATCTCTTTTATGACGGTGACAGAACTCACACTCTAGCACTGGGGGTTCGGTGGTGGCTCAAGCACAGCAGCAAACCGCGCAGGAGCGAGATAGCCAAGCGGCCGCCATTAACCGGGTACGCCACTTGCGCGTATTTCCCTCCCCCCACTAGGCCCTACGCCACCCATGTAGCGTAACGGCTTTTGAGAATACGGGTTCTGCACTGCGGCGGTGGCACAGCTCAACCAAACTTTCTCTCCGCTCCTCCCCATCGGGCGTTAGACCCTGCCCCCCTCCCCGCTGTGATTGGCAAGGCGGGCGGAGCCCTTCGCGGCGATTGGCGGCCGCTGGCGGGAGGTGGGGTAGGTTGTGTGACGGTAATAAAGTTAGTCGGGCCGCCTCGGTGCGCGCTAGACGCGGCGGCGAGTCGGCTCTCTATGGAGGTGGCGGAGGGCCGTGCCGGGCAGTTGCAGCTCCTGCCGTGGTGACTCGGAGACTCGCCCTGCTCCGCGCGCTCCCCCCTTCCCCTCCCCAGCCCCGCTCCCCGGCTCCCTTCCCCTCCCCCCCCTTCTCTCGCCTTTTCCCCTGCCCTTGGTAGCCGCCGGGACCCGGGGAAGCTGACAAGGCCTTAGGGAAGGTGAGGAGTGCGGGCTCGGCGGGAGAGCGGTGCGGGCCCGGGAGGGAGCGGGTAGCGCCGCGGCCGCCGCTTAAAATGGCGCCTGCCCGTGTGGCCGCCATTTTCTCGGCACTGCCCTGCGCACAAAATGGCGGCGGGGGCCGGCGGGCGCCGGCCGGCCCGCTGTGGGGGG
>WBMW01004497.1:193138-299490 GCA_013396635.1 Penelope pileata | reverse complement strand
CCAATACTGACATGTCATTGAAAGTGGCGGTGTTTTGAACTTAGGCAAATTATGTGGTCGTTTTTTAACAGTGCTTCTTCAGGCGGAGGAGGTGGTAGGGGTGCACCTCAGCACTATCCCAAGACTGCCAGCAACAGGTACGTCACCTTGTTCTTTGGATCAGCATCTTCTTTTTAATGGCATGGGATATGTGGTGAAAGGCAGGCTGCTTTCCGCTCTACGTTCACCAGTTTGTACAAGGAATACTACTGAGTGTGTGATGTGTTCGTGTCCTTCAGACTGTGGCAGAGTAATGCATAATCTTTTAGAAGTGTGTCATGATACGGTCCTGTGAGGTGGATGGAACGCTTCAGGCATTTTACTTAAAAAGTTTAGAGGAAGGGTTTTGGTGTTGTCGCTGGTCTCTTGATTTTAAAATTGTTCAGTGAATGCTTTGCTGTGCAACATATGCTTTCAAGTTGGTAGGGCTACAAACATGCTTCTAGCAAAACTAAATACAGTCATAGTCTGTGTAAGACAATATCTGAAAGAAAGTTCTTGAAATTGTTTTTCAAAATTCTGCAGCGAGTTCCTGGGGAAAACCCCAGGGCAAAACGCTCAGAAATGGATTCCTTCACGAAGCACTAGACGAGATGACGACTCCGCAAATGACAAAGAACGACATGATGCAATCTTCAGGAAAGTAAGAGGGTAAGTTTTCTGGAATATGGTTTTTCCTTGCTACTGTGTTTATCAATATCCTCAAAAAATGAGCTGGAGGAGGGGAAGAGATATGGAACTCAAGAAGTGCACAGGGGGTGAGGAGGTTTTTTTGGAAGGAATGAGGCAGAAAAACTGATAAGGCACACAGCAAGCTTTTGCTGCTGCTGGCCTAAGAAGCAAATCTTGTGAGAGAATGCTTATGATGATAATTTTCACTTAAAAAATTTCAAAACAAAATTCTTAATGAATTGAAAAATGAAATTTTTACTTTTCTACTGAATAGACTAATGAGTGAACGTAAATTTAGATGTAAAATTACTTGTAGCAGGCTTGTGAGATCTGTCAACTGATATTTTGCTTTTGTTTGTTCCTCTTCAGCATACTAAATAAGCTTACTCCTGAAAAGTTTGACAAGCTATGCCTTGAGCTCCTCAATGTGGGTGTAGAGTCTAAGCTCATCCTTAAAGGGGTCATACTGCTGGTAAGCTGGCAGCGGGTTGTGGGTTGGTTTGGGGTTTTTTGGGGAGGGGGGGGTGTTTGGTTCTAGTTTTTAAGCTATTGTTTCCTTGCATGCTAAGAACAGAAAGGTTGAATGTTAGTGATGAGATAAAGAACGTGGTTGATATGGTGTTAAGATGAAGAAATATCATTCAGTCTTTTGCGAAAGGAATATACTGGGGAGGAAATACTTAATGCTCTAAAATTCTGTTTAGAGATGTTGTTGCTAATGTGGCTGGAGGTATACATATTTTAATCTTGAGATGCTAGCTAGCGGTGTTTGTTCTCTGACCCCGCCTCCCCACACCCACCCCATCACATCCCGCTGCTCAACAAACAACCTTTGGAAAACTCTTGGAAAAGGCACCACAGGTAGTTCTTGGTGCATCAGTTGCAACCACCAAATACTTCCTTAAATGAGATGGGCAGTTTTCTGATGAGTTAATTCAAATTTTTCCCTTTTGTTAGTTAGGGATTATGGAACCTATTTCAATTTTGCTTTAGCGTTGAGAATCGTGTGTTTAAATGTACAGTAATAATGGATTTTACTTCATGTAATGGCAAAGAATGCTTTGTGGATCATGTAGAATGGTAGTGTTCTGTTGGGTGTCTTGCATCACACTTCCCTAATAGAGGATGCATCCTACTACATACTGCTTACCTGATGATAACTTTATTTATTTTAGATCGTAGACAAAGCCCTTGAAGAGCCCAAGTATAGCTCACTGTACGCTCAACTATGTCTGCGACTGGCAGAAGATGCACCCAATTTTGATGGCCCGTCTGCAGAGAGTCATCCAGGACAGAAGCAAAGCACAGTGAGTATTTCTGTCACTGTGGTATGATAAATGTTGCTAGCACATAATGTCGCACATCGGAGCTTAAACTATTTCCTGTGTTCTCTTTTTGTAGACATTCAGACGCCTCCTAATATCTAAACTTCAAGATGAATTTGAAAACCGAACCAGAAATGTTGATAGTAAGCTTTGAAATCAATTTAATATGGAATTTACTTCTTCTGTTTTCACAGCCGTGTTAAATAGGGTTCTTTGTTTTCCAGTCTATGATAAGCATGATGGTCCCCTCCTCCCTGAGGAGGAGGAACAGAGAGCCATTGCCAAGATCAAGATGCTGGGGAACATCAAATTCATTGGAGAACTTGGCAAGCTTGATCTTATTCATGAATCTATCCTTCATAAGTGCGTCAAAACAGTGAGTGTTTGGATTGGGTGTGGGTTAAGAGTAATGTGGTACTTCTGAACTAAAAAATGTGAATGTTTATACCACTGTAGGAATCTTTTAACTGTAAAAGGTCAAAATGTTTCCTGTCAAGTAGACATACTGCTATTTGGAAGAAGCAGTCTTCTGCTGTGATTAATGACAAACTGACTTTGTTGAAAGCTGTGGGAATTGTCTCCAAGGTGTAGTTTGGCCTAGACAGAAGTGCCACAGGTACTTCAAAGTACATAGACTTAAATGAGTACTAAGTGCTTCAGTCAGCACTTCTTAATGAAGTTGAATAACATGATGCCTTTTTGTATGTCCAGCTGTACAAGGTTGTTGTAAATTGTCATCTGTATTACACTGAAATACCTAATCTGCTTTTAATATTTCAGCTTTTGGAAAAGAAGAAGAGAGTCCAACTCAAAGATATGGGGGAGGATTTGGAGTGCCTCTGTCAGATAATGAGGACAGTGGGACCTAGATTAGACCATGCAAAAGCCAAGGTACGTGTATTCACTGTAATCTATTATAATAGCTTAAAAACTATCTCTAAAACTTTGTCTGAACCTTGAGCATTTTGTGCTTCAACTCGAAAGAACAAAATTGAAATCTAATGTCTCCTAGTGCAAGAGTACCATCTATTGCTCATACAAAAAAGCTCTTCACAGCAAAAGGAGGCCATCTTTCAGATGGATTTAAAGGTCTTCTCAGAAGACAGTTTATGCTAGGCAGTAATATAAGCAAGAACAGTATTTTTCTAAATGCATTTGAAGACATGCTAGTGCTCATTTGTAACATCACTTTTGTTCCCTCAGTCCTTAATGGATCAGTACTTTGCCCGTATGCGCTCCTTGATGTCAAGTAAGGAATTGCCAGCAAGGATTCGTTTCCTGCTGCAGGTATGGTGTTAAATAACTTACTGTTGCTTTGTCCCCGTAAAGTTGACTTGAATCCTTCCTTAATAATTCGTTATGTTCCAAGGATACTGTGGAGTTGAGAGAACACAACTGGGTTCCTCGCAAAGCTTTTCTTGACAATGGACCAAAGACTATCAATCAAATCCGTCAAGATGCAGTAAAAGTAAGTGTTCCATGTCAAGTCTTGAGTTTAGCCTCTGCTTAAATGCTGAAGGGAATCCTTCCGTTGTTTATTCCATGTCGTAAAACTCATTCTCTGTACACTGTAGCTTTCACAGTGGAGTGCGACAGTAAGGTTTTGTTAAGGGTTCAAAGCATGTAGTTCAGGTCTGAAAACTTTCTCAAAGACTGTTACTCCAAACTGACCAAAATGGTAATTCCTGTTTTAAAGGATCTGGGAGTTTTTATTCCTGCTCCTATGTTTCAAGGGATGAGAAGTGACTTCTTTCTGGAGGGACCCTTTATGCCACCCAGGATGAAACTTGACAGGGACCCACTCGGAGGGCTTGCTGATATGTTTGGACAAATGCCAGGTATGCTGAAACTACAAGGCTGATGTATGATTGCAGCTGTACTGTTTTGAATATAGCAAGAACAGAATTTATTTTCTGTCTCCTAATAATACAGGTAGCGGAATTGGTACTGGTCCAGGGGTTATTCAGGATAGATTTTCACCCACCATGGGACGCCATCGTTCAAATCAACTTTTCAATGGCCATGGGGGTCACCTCATGCCTTCTGCTCAATGCCAGTTTGGAGAACTAGGCAAATCTTTTCTGAAAAGTCAGGTAAGGAAGAACTTGGTGACTTGAGCATGTTTAGAAGCTCTTGTACAGATGCGTATGTTATGGATTATAGTACACTTGTGTTGGAAGACTTCTCAGATTTGAGCCTGACAAGAACTGATGCTCAGCTAGTAAAAAAAAAAAAAAAAAAAAAATTCTAAGGCATTTATTAAAGTTGTGGAAAAGATGAAAGGAATACACTTTTTTTCCTTACTGTAAGAGAAGGTGCATGTGGCTTTGGTGGGTCAGAATGGTGCATTTTTATTTAAGATAGCCCTGTTTTTAGGGATAGATGCTGCTCTCCCACCACCCCTGCTCCTTCTTTCTCCCTTCCTGACAAAGAGGATCTTTTGTTCTTCTGGTCCCTCCGGTACTACTTACCATATGATGTACGCCACTCCATCATCTGCACTTCTTTCTCTATATCTCCCTTTCTGAAATAGGGGCAAAGCCAGCTCTACCATAACCAGAATCAGGGACTCTTATCCCAGCAACAAGGACAGTCGAAGGATATGCCACCTCGGTTTTCTAAGAAAGGACAGCTTAATGCAGATGAGGTACATTACATGCCTACATTACTTAAAGCCTATTCTAAATATTGCCCAATGATTATAGCAAGACGCGTTATTATGAGGACTAATGCTGGAACTCTTTCTATTTCTCCTCTTACTCCTCCTACTTCGTCCCTTCCTCTTTCACCTTACCCCTTACTTTCCCTAGGGTATCCAGCGTCCTATGAGCAAGACTGAGATATGAGGGCAATTTCTTGGGATGTCCCTTCCTCCCCTCCCCACACCTCCCAAAGAACACTACTCTGACATCAGTTCCCATGCATCATATTGATGACAGCACATTTTAATGAAAACTTTAGGAAATCCTAACTTTCATAAACCTTAGAAGCCCTGAAGTGCTGGACCAGGCAAAAAAAATTTTTTTTTTGAGTTAGCTAATAGGCAAAATGTCAAGTGCGAAGTAAACTGTCTTGTTACTTCGAGTGTTCAAAGACTTGAATTCTGATTTCTGAGCAGTTAGTGGAGTTTCATCTTAGCTGTAAAACCTGTCTGTAAACATGCTAAATATCTTCTTGGGTCTCTAACATACTGCATCTAAAAGGAGCAATTCCAGCTCTTGATATGGATAGAACTAAAAACCAGTACCTTGCAGCAAGCTGTAATTAGTCGTGCTTTCAGGGGCATTGCGTTACCAATGTGGCTTTATCTGGACTTGACTGTTTACGTTTGTGGCAACTGAAAATGAATGTTTCAGTGGGATGAGTTGATGTGAGTCCTTTGCTGTATAATTCTTGGACAAAGTACTTGAAACAGTTTGAGGTTTTTCTGACTATTTACAGATTAGCCTGAGACCTGCTCAGACTTTTCTAATGAATAAAAACCAAGTGCCAAAGCTTCAGCCCCAGATAACTATGATTCCTCCCAGTGCTCAACCACCACGCACTCAGACACCACCTTTGGGACAGGTAAGTATCGAAGTTACTGTATACCTTTGACTGTCCTTAATTCCTGCATGCATGTGAAACTTGGGCCCATTTCTATTACGAGAAGGGAGGGAAGGTTTTCGTAGCACAGAGCAGAACATAAAATGTCTGAAGACCTGATTTGACTTCAGCCTGCTTTTGTACCTACTTGATGTTCTGAAACTTCTATCGAGTGCCTTTGAAGTGCAACACTGTAGGTGGATGTACTTCCAAGACGTAACTTCTGGTACTGTCTCTTTTCAGCCTCCTCAACTTGGTCTTAAAACAAATCCACCACTTATACAAGAGAAGCCTGCAAAGACCACCAAGAAACCACCTCCTTCCAAAGAAGAGCTACTTAAACAAACTGTATGTTAAAATATATTACAGTGCTTCTTTAAAAATGCTTCAAAAATGTACAGTTGTTTAACTATTCAATTTTTTTTCTCCAGGAAGCTGTTGTGACTGAGTATCTGAACAATGGAAATGCTAATGATGCTGTCAACACTGTGAGAGAAATGAGAGCTCCAAAACACTTCATTCCTGAGATGTTGAGCAAAGTAATCATTCAATCCCTAGATCGATCAGATGAAGACAAAGAGAAAGCGAGCACTTTGATCAGCTTACTCAAACAGGAGGGAATAGCCACAAGTGACAACTTCATGCAGGTATGGCATCTGATAACCTCTCAGTCCTTGATGGTCAGCTGTCAATCAGGCTTTTAAGTACTGAGAATATTAATGTACACTAGAACAAAACTACTTCGCTGTTTCATCTGGCTTGTTTACTGTTCTGTAGGCATTCCTGAATGTATTGGACCAGTGCCCCAAACTGGAGGTGGACATCCCATTGGTGAAATCCTACTTAGCACAGTTTGCAGCCCGTGCCATTATTTCAGAACTAGTGAGCATTTCCGAACTGGCTCAACCACTGGAAAGTGGCACCCATTTCCCTCTCTTCCTGCTTTGCCTTCAGCAGTTAGCTAAGTTGCAAGATCGTGAATGGCTAACAGAATTGTTCCAACAAAGCAAAGTGAATATGCAGAAAATGTTACCAGGTAAGAGTCACCACGTCACTGTTAAGATACTTCATATTACTTCATGCAGAACATTTGCTTTGTGTTTTGCATGAGTTAAAATAACCTAAAATAACCTAATTACTTTGATGCAGTCAGTTGTTGTAATTCCTTGTGAGGATGGTGTTTCTAATAGGTCTTGATGATTTACCAGCACTTGTCTTCCTTATTTACTTACCAGAAATTGACCAGAACAAGGACCGCATGCTGGAGATCTTAGAAGGGAAGGGGCTTAGCTTCTTATTCCCACTTCTGAAACTGGAGAAGGAACTGCTAAAGCAAATAAAATCAGATCCATCCCCACAAGCCATCTACAAGTGGATTAAAGATAACATTTCACCCAAACTTCATGTAGATAAGGGATTTGTGAATATATTGATGACCAGGTGAGATGCTTTTTTTTAATGTGATTTGGGCACTTCTTGTCAAGCTACTAATAAATAGTTAACTACATGGAGGTTGGCATGTAGCTCTTGATGGTGGACACTGAGATAGGGATGAAAGTTGTAGCTGGATTTCATCTCTTTTTAATGCCTCTTTTTAAGTGCGTTTGGGGGGGGCGGGAAAGTAGGTCTCAGCAGGTTTACATCGGTGGGGGAAGTGTTTTGCTTGGGAAGGAGAAATCTAGAACTGATTATTCTATTTATAAAATGTTTCAGAGCCTTAACAAACAGCCAGCATTTTACAGCAGACAGTTAACACAGTGCTTGCACCTTAATGCTGAAATAAGATAGCAGACTGAACTTCCATCTGAAGAGTTCATAGAACTAACCGTTTTTTTTACTTGGTCCAGTTTCTTGCAGTATATTTCTAGTGAAGTAAACCCACCTAGTGACGAATCAGATTCTTCATCTGCTCCATCAAAAGAGCAACTAGAGCAGGAAAAACAACTGCTTCTTTCCTTCAAGCCAGTAATGCAGAAGTTCCTCCATGACCATGTTGATCTGCAAGTGAGTGCTTTATATGCACTCCAAGTGCACTGCTACAACAGTAACTTTCCAAAAGGTATGTGCATCATCAAAACTCAACGTGCTTGCCTGTATATGAATTTCAGGCTTGTCTCTACCTCTCTTACAGACAAATAAGCCATTCAGAAAATTACAAAGCTAACAAAATTTCAATTGTATGCTTCCATAGGCATGTTACTGCGCTTCTTTGTTCATTTCTATGATATGGAGATCATTGAAGAAGAAGCCTTTTTGGCATGGAAAGAAGATATTACTCAAGAGTTTCCAGGGAAAGGCAAAGCTTTATTCCAGGTAAACTTGATAACGGCTCTGTTTCTTGCGATCTCTGCTCTGCTGGAACGTTTGCAATTGTTAGTCTAGAAACCTCATGGAATTCCTGTTGCCTTAAAGCAGTTTTATGTAATTGCAGGTAAACCAGTGGCTAACCTGGCTGGAAACTGCTGAAGAAGAAGAATCTGAAGAAGAAGCTGACTAAAGAACCAGCCAAAGCCTTAAATTGTGCAAACATACTGTTGCTATGATGTAACTGCATTTGACCTAACCACTGCGAAAATTCATTCCGCTGTAATGTTTCACAATATTTAAAGCAGATGTATATCAATAGGATATCCTCTGCAAAAGGTTTTTGTAGTATGTCTTAATAGTCTACAATAAAAATATTTTAGAGTATCTTTAATGTTTAGATAACAGTGTATTAGCAGCATGCAATAATTACATCATAAGTTCTCGAGCAGAAGCAGTCTGTTGCAAGGGTCTTCTTTGCTGCCAGTTATCATAGGCTGTTTTTAAGTTAGAAAACTGAATAGCAACACTGAATACTGTAGAAATGCACTTTGCTCAGTGTAATACTTGAGTTGTTGCAATATTTGATTATCCATTTGGTTGTTACAGAGAATCCTTAACTGTAATCGATGGTTGTTGCCGTAATAGTATATTGCCTGTATTTCTACCTCTAGTAATGGGCTTTATGTGCTAGGTTTTAATATCCTTGAGCCTGGGCAAGTGCACAAGTCTTTTTAAAAGAAAACAGTTTACTTGCACAAAAACTGATCAGCTGGACAGATGATTTAATGCCCTTTGGAAGAGGTTTTTGTGGGTGTGAAACATGACATGGTGAAAAATTTGAATTGGTCCCTCTATTATAGTATTGAAATTAAGTCTACTTAATTTATCAAGACATGTTCATGCCCTGATTTTATATACTTGTATCTATCAATAAACATTGTGATACTTGACTTGTTTCTGAATGTCTCCCATCAGAAGAGCTTTGATTAACAACTAGTTTACTTGCTGACAGAAACATCAGTGGGTGTTGACTCAGACTGGGACCATCTTGGAATTCTTTTTAAAAGTCTGTCTTAATTTGTGCATGAATTCTCAACAAGATCACAGTCCCAAGTCACATGCTTTTAATGAAGTGCCACTGACTAATTAGCTGCCTGTTTCTCAAGTAATTAAATTGGCAAAAAAAAAAATTGTATAGGCTTGAATGAAATGTCATCTATTAAATACTCAAAATACCTTACTTCCTACAACTTTGTCCCTAGTGAATTTTTTTTCTTATTGGTACTCGATGAACTGTCAAAAGGTGTTAAATTTTTAGTGGTTTCTTGATAGAGACTTGTTTTAGATAGTGCTGGAAGTGCTTTAGACTATGTGTCTTGTATAGTGGAAGATGAAAATGGAGCAGGAGGAAAAAAAACTTCAGATCTTGAAAAAGCTTACTTGGAGGCAAGAATAGTTTGCATTTAAGCTCAGCATGTTAAAGGGCTGTGATGACTGTGTGTGGTTTTCAAATTTTGCTGTCAATTTGCTGTGAAAGGCAGGCTTCCTAACCAGCAGTTAAAAGCAGTGTCCCCTCCCACACTTCCTAGTTAGATTTCTTTATTGAGTTTTAAAAGTTAGGTCAGTGACTTGCTGAGGAGTTATATGAGATCTAATGTGCAGCCCACTGTATCACAGCACTGTACTGTAATCCAGATCACAGCTATAAAAGGGGTGTTCAATGTGAATTGCTAGCAAAAATTTTGACTTGCTGCCTGTATCTCAATACAGAGGCACCGCTGGCATTAACAGCAGGCTATGGATTCCAGCTCAAGTACGAGAACACCAAGCAGCTTGAGGTGGGTGAAGTGGCTGCTTGTGATGTAGCTGCAACTTCTGTATAAGAATGGTGATAGTTCCATCGCAGGGCCTCCTAACGCTTTTGATGGAGTATTCCTGCTGGCAGTCATCTCTGCATTTCTTTTCTCAATACGTAGAGGAATATAGTCAAGAATTTAAGGGGCTGCGGTATTCACCTTTGCATCCTTTGCATCTTGTCTGTTTTCAGATAAAAATGTTTGATAAACGTTCGTATTCTACATAATGACTCAGCAGTCAAACACTGTTACAGTATAGTAAACTCTGAAGATAGGAACTTTTGTTTAAACAGCTGTTTCAGCTGATGAGTTTGGTAGGGGCTGCCCCTATAGTACTACTTTTTTTATTACTTCAGCTGTAGGTTATTGGATAGCCAATGCGCTTCATTCTCAAGTGTTGCAAAGCTGAACAAGGAAGCTGCAAGTCATGAAAGCACAGTCTAATGATTTCCAAATAAATACACTGTAGAGGTGAGACAAAAAGGCAGTAGTAGAACAGGTGCAAGTAAAACAATTCCTAGTCAAAAGCGGGAGAATAGAATCGGACTGCCAACTAACTTTCACCAGAGTTCTCTGGAGAAGGTTAAACTGGCAGCTGTAGATTGAGTAGCATAAATAAGCCTTGTATTCTTGCCCAGTCTTCAATCTAAGTACTACAATCTTAGATACTTGTGCATGAAGGCTTTGCTTCCTGGCTTTTTTCTTTCTGTAAGTAGTTGCAGGTTAGAGCAGGTAAAATCCTATACCCTTCTGATACCCTAAATACCCTAAAGTTTATTGAAGAGTAAAACTGTTAAGAACTATGCCTACCAACTACACATTTGAAAATGTGGAATAGAATATATGCAGCAGAAAATTCCATTAAATTCTGAAATTACTCTCATCGTAAGACTTGTATATGCAGTTAGTATGCACAGATTTGATCTCTTGAAACTGGCATAAAAAAGGCTCTTAAAACTGGGGCATCTTGTTCTAAATGTTATTTCTACAAAATAGGAAAAAGCATCTTGTTCTTAATCTACTTATTGCTGTTGATGGTTGAGTGTGGTCAGTCTGGTAAAAGGGATGGGTGTTCGTTTGGTCTGACTGTTGAGTGACTTTAAGTATGAATTATATTGTTTTAAATGTAAATAGATCATACTCAATTTTAGACAGTAAAGTCACAGTTCAGATTAAACCTATAACTGATCCATGATAATGGCTTTCAGTAGTATCAGTTTTGTTAAACTTAACATACTGCACTCAGGAGGATTGGAAAAAGTGCAGATGAAACACAGTTCAGTCATGAAGTTTACCATCTGAAATGGTGAACTATGTTGCCGTGACCATTCAGGAAGCTTCACTTCCATTTCTCAGTTGCATGGTTGACTTTTCAGCAAAGTCATGAAAACCATGGCCATTTCAGTGAGTCAATCTATTACCAAAGACTAGACCGTCCCTTTGAGTTGCATTCTGCCCCTGGTAATCATTTATATTAGATTTTGGTATTTTGAGGAAAATGTTCTGTTACACAACGATATTTTGACTTCGACACTTCTGACTTTGCATAGGCATTGTTTTGGGGTTTTTTGTTTTGTTTTGTTTTTGTTATGAGGAAAACTGCAAGAAAAAGCCTTGGGATGGTGGGGGTGAGATTGGGTCCTGAGCCAAGTTTGGGCATGTGCAACTCAACTGACCAGCTTTTGGCAGACAGAAGCTTCCATCTGACTAATGCTCATGTTTGGAAGTTTTTCCAGAGCACTGAGTAAATTCAAATGATGATTAGATAATGTCAGCAGAATCTTAGATAATTTCTGTAAATTTTTAGGCTGCACCTGGAACATCAGTTTTAGCTTATGTTACAGTCTAGGCTAGCAGCTGCAGTGACTGATAAAAGCAGAGCTTACGGCCAGTTCAAATTAGTTCATGCCTGCTCTAAACTTTCACCAGATAGCTGACATAGCTTACTCTTAAGTGTACCTGGACACGCTATTACCTGTTGCTTGCTACAGTGCTTCCAAATCCAGCTTGTAAAGCTGTAACTGTGGCAAACAGAAGGGTGTTGGCACATTCCGTATGTAAGGGAGATTGGAACCAGTGGCACCACTGGTCTCAGAGGTGTTCCCCTGATTTAAAACAGATTCATCCAAAATAGACCTCATCAAATTCAGGACAAGGAATTGATTTGGGCCTGTTTCAGGAGTTGCCTGCAAATGATCTTTCTGGCTAACATTAACAACTGGAGGGCTGTGTGGGGCACAGGACCTTAACGAACACCTACTGAAGCAAGGGTGACAATGGGTGCATTTAGGAGGGAATGGAACAGCAAGAAATGTGTAGCCTCCCAGGGGAGGAGAGGGCAGGGTCCAGAGGAAAGGAGTAGCATAGTGAAATAATACAGAATTGGCATAGGTGTATGCTGTGATTAAAATGGAGTCTGGGCTCAAGTACTTTAGGAAAAACCTCACCTACAGTTTGAAGAGGCATGCTAAATACCCACACATTGATTCTGAAGGGTTGTTGCTGAAGTTGTTTTGCTGGCAAATGAATTTTGAAGCCAGCAACTTCATACAGTTACAGCTGGTACTAACATGGAAGAAGGAAATTGGAATGTAAGCAGCAGAATGTGTCAAAAACGTCACTCAGAGGCAAAGTATTTAAAAACTATCAAACATACTTGGGTGAAACTACTTTTCCCCTCCCCTCACTTAAATTATCACACTGCTTAGTTTCATCATTGCTGCTGCTCAGCTTAAAGGGCATTAGCCAAAACCCGGAAGTATTCTACAGGCAGATAGGGTCTAAGTTAAGCGGGGCAAAATCCGTTGAGAGGCACTTCTTTAAAACTAGATGGTGTATCCTCAGAAGCAAAATGGGAATACCCACCTGCAGCATAGCAGATACAGAGCTGCAGATATTAGGATTTAATAGAACTAGTAACAGCAATTTAAAGGAGAATAAATCAATATGGCTTTGAGATTTCTACAGAGTTCTGCACTTGCTTCCAGAACAACTAAGACAAGACATCCAAAGCAGGCTTGTCAGTGCTTGAAAAAGAGCTGCATTGAAAAGCTTTGCTGTGTATTAAGACACAAGGTACAGCATCTTCCTAGATGCACGTATTGCAGAATAAGCTACACTTAGTTATGAGTAGAAATTTTTGTAAAAAAATGAGGCCTTTATCTCTGTACTCCAGAGACCAAATAGGAGTCTCTAGGTAGAACCTGCTTACTAAAGGAAAGATCTGTCCTGAACAGCATAGAAAGACTGACTATAAGCAGCGGATGGTGTGGCTTGCACTGCAGAGCTCTTAAAGCAATACAGGATCATCTGGATTCATTTTGTAGAGCCTACACCCATTATTTGCTTTAACAGTGTCCACGCATCTGGTAGTTGGAGACTAGTGAAATGTTATTTTTAATTAGTTGACTAAGCAGCCATGACAACAGGGTTCTATTTGGCATAAATAGATGGCTGGAGCGAGGAAAGTAACTATTGGACAGTGATTTTTATTTTTAAATACTTGGGACATAAATCTACTTTGCTTTTGTTTAGGTTAGCTGCGAAAGTGCCTAAAATAACTGATGTGTGAAGTATTCTCAGAACTGTTATTTAAGAAGCTATGCAACTTAAGGTCGTGAAGGGAAAAGTGATCTTTAACTGGTTATATAAAGTACGTGGAGGATGAGGAGTTTACAGAATTTTTTCTGTTGCAAATATTTATGTTAAAGTGAAATTCAATAAATGAAGGGCAGATTGAGAGCATTAAAAGTAAAAGGAAGGAATGGTACTATAGGTTTTCAGACCTCATTGATATATGTAAAGATTAATCACTTTGGCGTGTAGCAGACTGGGGTACCGGCCTTTCTTGAAGAGTAATTGTGCAGGTTTGAACCAAGAATTCAGAATAGAGGCAAATGACACTGAAGGTAGAGTCCACGGCAGTAGAGGCTACTGTTAGCCCAGGCTAGCACTGTCCTCTGCATCAGTCAACTTAGGAACCTATGGTATGATCAAATACTTGACAATACCTTTAACTGGAGTTGATCTCTTACCACCTTTTCCATATATTAGTCAGGTTATAATCTCAAAGTCTTACACATTTCTGGGTTGGGAATTTACATTTTGAGAAAATGAGCTTTGCAGATCACCACGTTAGTACATGGCCATTGTGATTCAGCAAAAAAAGATGACATAAAAATACATGGCTGCAGAATCAATCCACAGCTGCTCCTTTAGATGAGTTGCTCTCCACAGCAAGGTAATCAGCAAGGTACCAAGCACGCTCATTAGGCCATCCCTGCATTTCTTCTGAGCCAGATGTACAAAGCATGGGAAAGTACTATTTCAAAATTTAGTAAAAGTTATAAAAACAAAAAAAAAATTTTACTAAGTTAGTAAAAGCTTGATCAGAGGTGTGTCTGCTTTCAGAAGAACATAGATATGGTCATTATTCACTAGATGAACACATGCATGTTTTATTTCAGTGAAAATGTCCATGGTGACCTGCAGTTTCCTCTAGTTTTCCATCAATAGAACAGATACAATGATGATACCAACTCATTTCACTTTCAGGACGATGAATGTCTTAGATATGTTGAAGGACCATTCATCGATTCAATTAAATAAATAGTGCTGTACATGTATGATGCTGATAGGAACCATACAATAAAAAGCCAAAAAACACCCCTACCTTGGCATTTTGGCACATCCTCTATTAGTTAAACCTGTAGCACCCCTCTGAAATCAGGAGGAGTATACTGATACATAGCAGCTCAGTGGCTGGAACAGCTCTTGATAAAATGTATCAGTAGTATAAGCCATAACAAAGCTTATGTTATTCTATCAGATATCTTTACTAGATTCTTGTCAATGCAAATTCCATAGTAATCATCATGAAGGGCTGAAAAAGAACTCAGATTGCTAGGAAACAGCCCAGCATCGAAGTAATTTAATCCTTCTAAACATTCTCTCTGAAGACTGCGTAGTTATTCCTGTTGCTGAGAAAATTTAATCAAACTCTCCCTCGCACTTTATAAACAGGCTGCTCCTCAACCAAACAATATGAATTCAGGTAACGCTGTTATTTCTGACATAATAGGAGCTTTGGATTTCATCTTAGAGTAGAAAACATTCAAGATAATAAAGAATGAGTTGGAGTCCTGGTCATCCACCTATTGTGCCATAAAATATATAACCAGTAGTTGGAAACTTGGATGCTACACCTTGAAAACATGGACTGGAATAAGCATCGGCTTTTCTATAAAATGTAAAAAGCCATGCTTTAGAATGGCAAAATCCAACATACTTGTAAGTCTGAGACACGTGATGTCATTAATTACAGCAGTAGAGGAAGAGTCCTCTACTCGCTTCAGCTATAAATCATGGTAAGAGAATTATGTACTGTACTGTCAAGAAATCACTTACCACAAAAATTGAGAGTTCCATCTTGATTTCTCAGAACACTAATTCACGGAACAATTTCACAGATGCACAAGGAGTAATTCTTAAATTGATCTGACATGGTCAGAAAATGAAGCTTGCTTGACATTTGCTGAAAGATCAGATCAGAAAAAACATCTGAAAAAATCTTCAACGTAAAAAAAAAATCTCAAAGTCCAAAATATGAAGGTGATCAAGGCTCCTACTAACTACTTAACCCTTCCAAATTGTTCTTGGGGGAAAGGAGAGGGTAAGTGAAATCTAAAACTGAAAACTAACAGGAAAAAGAAATATACTGTCCTGAGCTACTTTAAGTTTCTTCTTATTTAAGTATCCAAACGCCGAGTGTCTGGACATTCATACATTCCTTAGGCAACATACAGAAACAGGTTCCTCAAAGTGATTCACTTCCTCCACTTCAGATAATTACCTTAGGTAGAATAACTTGCCCTCTGCCAATACCCATTCCTCTCCATGGGCTGTACAAGGCTGTCTAGACTGCTAATTTTTAGATGTCTAAAGATAAATTAAATTCATCTAAACCACCTGGCCACATAACACTGAAATAAAATTTGCCATAACTAGGCACATCCATATTCTGACACTTGTTGAAGGCATACCACAACTGCCTCTATAAACCACTTAGCGTAATAGAAAGCATTTAGCATTAATGAGTGCCTGTCAGTTCATCAAGGCCAGGTTTTAAATATACTTACTGCTTTTTGACAGGACAAAATGAAACACAAGAACTTAGTACAGAAAAATATACATCTAAACCCTGTTTCAAACTGGGATGTTAGAACCAGCTTCTGCTTCTGATGGAGTTCTAGAAATACAAATTTCTAGATTTCTGGAATTTCCAGAAGTTCAATTAGTTTCCATTAGTCAATTAGTCTAACATACAGAAGTTATCATTTGTTTTAAGTTTACGCCCTTGAAAACTTAAGTCCTACTCTGGGAACAAGCTGGCAACACTGTGACTCTCATATCTTGTCAATCTCCAGCAATTTTCAGTGACATTCATTATTAAAAGTTTACATCTTATTTCCTGTTTAAATCAAGCTGATCTTCAGCTTTCAGTCACTGCATCTTGTCTCGCTTTTGTTGGTAGATGTTTAGGAATCAGGTTGATCCAACCCTAAGCTTTCATGCGAATCTTCTCTATATAACTGTTCTAGTAACCCATTAATTAGCTTTTTAAATTTAGATATGTGACCTGTAAGAAAAATGAGATATGATGCAGAAAGTACAAGAAAAAAATAGTAAAAAATGTAAAGAAAATCTTGGTCATAATGTCTCCCCAGATCCTCCAAAATTAGTATTTAAAATGATTTCCTTTCAAATGCTCATTTTACCTAACTAGTAACCATTACAAATAGATAGATTTTGTCTTTCTGATTTTAATTCTTTTTGAGACTTCAGGAATTTCTCCAAAGCACTGTATTTCCATATCTACAACTCACATTCTTTCCCTTTCTCTTCTTTGCTGCATTCAGTTAGGTGTTTCAGCAGCCCCGTGTCTGTGAGATAGTTCTCTGTAAAGTGCAAAGGAGATTTGAAAGAAAACAAATTAATGCATGCTTCTCCATGCACCATCCTCTGTGTGTGTGTGTGCGCGCTAATCTTCCTCCTCCTCCCTCATCAAAAACATAAGGTAGATCCATCAGAAAACAACCAAGAAGGTTTGAATTAGAAATCTTGAGACACAGTAGAAAATGGTTTGTTTTGACTTGCCTTTCCCACCGATAAATTGCTGGTGAGCTATGCTTCAGATATTCAGTTTTCACTGCAACCACAATGGCTATAAACTTAAAATACCAAAGAACGTTAGTTTTTATGATTCTTGCAGATGGGGTTTAGAGAAAGCACCAGGTAAAACAAGAATCAAGATTAAGTGAGCTGGTGATACTGAATACAGAAGCTTGATGCCCAAGTAAATTCTCAGGTGCAACTGTTAATGAAAAGCAACTCCTTTGAAGTAAAGAAGTCTTGAAATTTGAGACAAAAACCAGCAGATACATATCAATAACTGTTAATTAGAAAACTTACTTTTAATTATATTTAGAATTTCCCTCCCTTGATTTTCTCAGATGGAGTTTTAGCTTATGCTTTCCATGTTCTACACGTCTGGTCTCCTCTGGGATGACTGTTCTCATGGTTATTCTGTGCAACTTAAAACTCACTTGCAAAATAATTACTTTCCACTTGATGTTAGTCATGTCTGCAATTCCTTCAATTAAAATGACAAGAGCATTCTTTTTTACTTCTCTGAATTGCATAAGTTAATAGAAAAGTATACAGTAGCAATTTAGTTGTCTAATTACTGATTTTGTTAAAAAAAAATTAAAAATCACCATGTAACAAGTTTCTAATCGTCATTCCTAAGACTAGGTGTGGATTGACCATATTTACTGCCAGAGACTACAGCACACTTGGCTTCCCAAAGCAGCATGCGCCCTAGGTCACATGAAAGGCAAGAAGCTTAACAGGTGATGGCCTTCCTCTACCGTCCCCCTCTTTCTCCCCACCCCCAGGTACCCGTTGCAGTTGAGTCCTGCACAGTGTTGACTGATTTGTTTTGCTTATGTATCCCATGAGCTACTTAGAGCACTTGTAAGTATATTCCCTATGTTGATCAAAATCGTCACCTCTGTCAGATAGATGTAAAGCAGAAGGGCTTTCTAATTCCTGAAAAATAAATCAATTAGCTATGGGATAACCAGCCTTGGTGTATCTTTTCTTCTATACCCCAAAAGCTGTTTGCTCATTTTAGTCCCTTCAGATTCACTAATTCTTCACAAGATCGTAAGAATGCATCCTCCTAGCTTTTAACAGAATTGGTGTCTGCATTTGTAGCAATTAACAGCACCACTGGACACTTGATGAGCAAGATCTGGTTGTAAGATTATAACCAGATGCTAAACTAGACCAAAGTGGAAGGCAGGGGGAAGGAGACTAATGTATCAGGATAGGCACACACGTCTATTATGCCACATTCACTAGATTGCATCTACTGCGGTTCTTATTCATTGATTATGATATCAGCTGAGTTTTTTCCAGATAATCACAGAATCCTTAGAGTTGGAAGGGACCTTTACAGGTTATCTAGGTCAACTGCGCTGCAATGAACAGGGACATCTGCAGCTAGATCAGGTAGCTCCAAGCCCAGACCAGCCTGACACTGAATATCTCCATTGAATAATCCAGCTCCAAACAACTCAAATACTGAGAAGAAGTTTCCCAGACAATTATGTTAGTCGGTTATCTTCATCAAGAAATTCTGAAAGGAACTTCTAAACTGAAACGTATCTGCCACGTCTCCAGCTGCTGGGCAAAATAAGGGTTACTCAGATATGGCTGGAACCATCTGTACCAGCTCCCTCTGAAGTGATTCAGAGCACTCCAGGTGCCACTGCCCAAAGAACTGGAGCCTTACAAGTCGTAGTTACCTACTAGGGACTAGGACAGTATCTTCTCTTTTCCTTGTACATAAGAAAAGCTAAGTACAGCATGATAGTTCTATCAGAGCAAGTTAATGGTCCGTCTCCCAGTGATTTACAAGCTGTTACCTTATACTCATCCAGATGTTGAAGCATTTTCAGGTGGCGGGTTTTTATTTATTCTTTCCTTTTGACTAAACGATCATGGTACA
This sequence comes from Penelope pileata, assembly GCA_013396635.1. Taxonomy (NCBI): domain Eukaryota; kingdom Metazoa; phylum Chordata; class Aves; order Galliformes; family Cracidae; genus Penelope; species Penelope pileata. Next base: position 280,633 of record WBMW01004497.1, on the reverse strand, counting down.
TTTCCACAAACAAAAGCATATGATTATTTGGCAACCTCAATGATTGTGCAACTAGAACCACAAGCTCTGCCAAAGCTTTTCAGAAGATACTGATTCATGGACTGCAGAAAGTGTTCTGCAAGAGCAAAGCAGCTTCACACCAAGCTGCTTAAAGCTGAACAGAACAGAGGCACACCTGGCCCCAAACGTCACTCTCAAACCTGAAGATCAACAATTAAGATATGCTTTTAGCCATAAAGATTTAATTTTGTAACAAACTGACTATTCTGGCATTAATTTGTTTCCAAGTCATACACTTGGCTAGGACTTCACCATTTCTAATAGCAGAATCATGTGTTTATATTCTCTTTTAAAATTAAACCATTTAAAAACAGAACTAGATCATTTGCTGGCCTAATATGAAGGGGCAGAAAGTAGCTATTATAGATGTTGGAGACAGCATGCTATTACTAATCAAGCAACAATGCTTGCTATTTTATAATCACGTAAAATGCAACTCATGCTCCAAGGATCACACATATCAGAGAAAAAGGGTCTGATATGAATTATAGGAATCTGTAATTTCCAACAGTGAGATAACAGCTAAAAAGGGCACACGGTTTAGAATTTGAATGAAAAACATGACCCCATCTGTATTCTTTTTGTAAAAATCAAGAGAATTTCTTTGCCACAGCAGTGATTACACATGCTTTCACTCATCCACTTAAATATAAGAAAATGGTTACAAACAATCTAGCAAAATGTTACTGCATTATGTTCGAAATGGCAACTGTGATAATAGAATACTTGATTTTAAAATTGTAGCTAGAGATCTGAGCAAGTGTGGCTTCCAGTTTTTTAACTACCATACAATCTCAATAAGAAATCACCCTTGCCCAAAGCAGCTTAAGTTCTATTCAAGTCACACTAACTGTGAAAAGGGTTAAAAAACAAACAAAAAAACCCACGGAGATCATTCCTCAGCAGGTAGATATCAGTGAGAGAACACACTATGTCAAATTCAGTTCTCCTGATGTAGTTTGCAGCTCTCCTCTTTGCACATTATGCTCTCCTATTCCTTTCTTTAAAAGTAGCAGGAAATACATATGAAAACATTAAGGACTACACGACTTCTGTTGGACAAAGTAGTAGGATGTTGTGAAAAACTAGAATTGAAAGTAACTGCTAATATTTGTAGGCAATTTAGACCAAGACAGAGTAATTCAAAATTAGCATTTTTCTCCACTGAGAATCATCTGTACCTAAATACTGTAGATGTTAGCAACCTTTCTTTTATGTACAAGCATGCATTGCAGTCAGCTGAGTGGACCATAAATCACCTAAGATCCATCACTTAGGTAGCATGGCACCTGAGAGAAATGGTCAAGATGCTTTTCTTCACATGGTCAATTAAAGCACAACTTTCCATTAGGAACGCACACAGCTCCACTAGTATTTCTTGCATAAGCAGCAGCATTACCTCTGAACTGCAGCCATTACTCAGGAGTGCTGTTCTTATCTGTGAACTGATTTGCTGTCTTCAGATGGTACCTTTTGTAATATATGCTTTTTTCCACTCTCCAGTCTTAGAATACCTCTTGCGTATGTATTGAAAAAATAACATTTCCCTCATACTGTTTACAGACAATGGAAATTGAAACATGGGCAAAGTGAGCATCTTCTTAGGCACTAGTTCTGAAAACGTGAGCATAGAGCACAAGCCAAAATAGGAGATTCAAGTCAGAAATACAAACAAAAGGGCACTTTCATTAAAATAATTAAGTAATTAAGTAGCAGGGCCATAAATAATGTATCTATTTTAATCACTGATCTGACTTGGTTTGCTTGTTTCTCTCTTTTCCTGCCCATTCCAGTAATATCATTTCATCTGTATGACACATTTAATTATGCAACATCTGTAAGTCAGGTAATGCCTTGTAAGGCTCTTTCACCTTGTACAAACTGTCAACTGCGACTGACTTTCAGTATGCTAACTGTTCTAGGCAATCCAAATAGGTTGATAGGTTTAAATCCATGAATGCAACAAAGTAAGTACTTCCTGCTTTCTTCTGATGTTTTAGTAGAAGGAACAAACAAATACACTGGAGCCCAAGCAGTCTAGTTCAATCAACCCAGATGAAACTCAGTAATACTGATGGGAAAGAAATGTGGAATGTATCTTAAAGGACACTTGCCTAGACAAACATACAGCAACTATTTGCTGTAAAGGCTCTTAATTCCCATTCCTTACAGCTGAGCCAAATGACTCTAGAAACATACCCACTGGCACACCTTTCCATTAAGAAAGCCAAAAGATGTGCCTCTACACAGTTCAGATATAATGTGACGGGGAAAAAGCACTTGAATCAAACCCAAAAAAGCTTACAGGCTGAAAAAAAGAAATGAGGACACTTCCAAGAATGTTGTGGGTTAAGACTCCTGCAAGTGCACATTAATCCTCCTGTGGCTGTGAACATTAAGACTAAAAAGTTGAATGAAGATTAGAGGGACTAGTATGTATGAATAGCAGGAGGAAAACACAGTGCATACAAGCCAGGTATACATCTAGGGGAATGAATTTTATTTTCCAGCCAGCAGAGCCTTTATCTACAAGGACCGTGGAACAGAAACATGTCTAAATGATAATAATCTGGGAGAGGTAAGATCTAACCAGAAAGAGATTGAAAGATAAATTCCAACCTTTTGTAGCTCATTGGGAGAGTGAACAAGTTGAATACATCCTTAAATATGTCATCAAAAGCAAACAAATATGCCCCAGCCCTCAGCATAGATGTAAATGAGCGTGGACATTCACAACAAATTTGAGGCTGGCAAAAGGACCAAACAAACATTAAACAGACGCAGTCTGTGCCTACCATTAAGTGCAAATATTCTCAACAAATTTGTCCTTGCTGAAATCTAGAAACGGATAGACTAGATGTTAAAGTATAGAAAGTTGAGATCATTTTGACTTATAACACCAACTTCTATGTTGACAGACTGCTGCTGTTAGCAGAGTTGAATTAGGGGACCTGGGCATTTAGAAAGAGAACGTATCAGTTTACAAAGATACCTTGTTACTCAGCAATGGCAGCTACTCCTTTCCACCAAGCATTGAGCAGGAAAGGTTTCTGTAAGACCAAAACTTGAGTAGATAGGTTTGGGGGGAGATAGGGATGGGTGAAGGAAGTGAAACCACCACCTAATAATTTGGCCACTTAAATTCTCTTAAGATGCATCTGAAGTTTTTGTTTTGTTAAGGTCCTAGTCCATAAAATTCAGGATCAAGATAAAATTGAAAGAAAAATTGCTAATAGCAAAATGTACATTGACCTCTTCTATGATAGTATAGACAGATCGGGCTGACATTTGATGAGAGCAAAATCCTAAACTGCAACACAGCTTAAAAGACAACTTTTGACATAGTCATGCAACTTGTTAGTGGAAACACAACAACCAGGAGCTAAAGTTACTTTCACAATTACGCAGTATTGTACTTGGAATTCCATGTATTTTTTTCTGGAATAAATCACTACTATAACGAATTTGATAGCTCCAAGCCATCCACCTACTTCAGAAGCTGAGGAATGCTGCCAAGGAGAGGATTACAGCAGCATTATTCCACCATTGTAATTTCAAAAAATATACTTTTCCTCCTCATATGTTTATGGAAATACCTTTTACTGCATACTTGGTGAACACATTACTCTCCAGATGGTTGTTAGACCCTCAGCACTTCATCTAAAGAACTTTTACATACAAAAAAATTTTACTATACTCACCACCAAACCAAGACCTTGAGATCTTTCATAAGGAAGATACAATTAATAGCACAGCAGTGCAGGCTGTAATAGTAATGGATTTGAAGCAGCAATAAGTTTCTAAGATGCCATTGTTAAGTGCTGTAATTTTTTTTTCCTTACTGCTAAAAGCCGGTAACTCTGACACGTGCCACTGTGCCATTTGTTTTACCTTACATACATTAGTTTTCCTTAGTTACATTTAATTCCTCACTCTTTTGCTTCATAAAGCGAAGCACTGTTTTGACATCATATGCACATACCTCATCAGTCCACTGCTTCCTTCCGATTCTGAAAGAGGTAAGGACCTGAGTCATGATTCTCTTCGCAGGAAAATCATTTTCTCTAAGGGCTACAGATTTTCCTCAAGCACATGCTTTCAAAGCTATCTAGCTTCCAGTCTTCTGAGTGTACCATATCTTCTACCTAAGTGACTCTATATCAACAAGAAGACTGAGTTAAGATTCAGTTTTGCTTCTAATCCAACAAACATGGTAACTATTCTTCTATTCTCTGTGTTACTAATTTAAATTTTCAGTAAAACTGCTTACAGAAATTTCATGTCAAACTGAGCCAGTAAAAGAGATGGCTCAACTGTTCTACATTCATTCTACTTTGACTGCTATGGTTACCAACAGCCCCTAAACACAGGACAAAACATACACAATGAGAACAGTTAAAGCTCACAGCAAACCAGAAATAGCAGCATGGGAAACCTAACTTTCAGTTAGTACTTAATGTTAACTATCGGCAGTGACAATCTAGACCTTCTAAAAAACAAAAGGAACACAGTTTGAGCTATACTCTGTAAAACCAATTGTAACACACCATCCAGATCTACACGCTCTTAACAAATAAGACTTGATGACCAATGACAGAAAAACAATTTCCAGAATGGTGCAAAAGATTGATTTTTCAAAAGTACTTGGGAAAGACAACTGCAAAGAGCAATCAGGTTCGCTTTAGTTTAGAATACACACTGTTGTTGTGAGAGCCAACAGCTATGCATTTAAGCTGAAGTGGACTTGGAGACTACTTCCTCAAAATGCACTTCTTAGTCAAATTGAACATTTTCTGCTTATATCTTCTAAGGCTTAAAATAAATCACTCCAAGCAAATGAGCAGGAACAGTTTATTGTGACACTGCCTCAAGTAATAGGGAGTTCTCCAATTGTTTTTCCTGCCAACTTAAATATTTTATCTACATCTGTATCATTATTTTATAAAAATGCTTTTAATATCTGCATCCTTTCACCTGATTTACCACAAAAACAGAAGCAGAAGATCCAACTCTTGGAAACATAAGGAGTTACATCACAACAAATGTGTTCCTTAAGAGAAAACATGAAAAACCTCCCTACTGATTTTATTCATAATGAGAAAGAGATATATTCAAAGCTCTTTGTTCCATTTGGTAAGATTTTAAGATCCATCTATGCATGTATAAATACAGTAAACACAATTTTAGCCACACTGGAACCACCTAAACGGAGATTTAATGTTCCATAGTTTTTACATGCATTCCACCCTTGGTGTGCTGGCTATAGTAAACGGCTTCTGTTCTTCATCTACAGCAGTTTCAGTTTAAGAATACACCATAAGCCAACTTAAAGAAACATCCATCAGTTTCTAATAGAAAGAATCACAGGAAGGTCTCACAACAGTTTACTAAAACACCGGGAACATTTTCCCTCATCCGTTTTCAAATATAAAAATTGGATTTTCTCTAGAACTGAAATATATTTACATGAGCATTTTAAAAAGATGTCTGTAACTTAGATCTAATCACTGTCATCTGAACCACCTTCAGAGCCCTCATTATTCGATCCTTCTGGTTCAGATTCATTACCAGATCCTCTGCCAGAACCTTCGTTGTCAGATCCTCTCTCAGAATCTCTGTCTGAGTCAGCACTGCGAGAAGCTGGGCGAGATTCATTATCTGAACCACCAGAACGACTTCTTCCTGACTGCACAGATTCATTGTCAGACTGCTCTGAATCTGATCGTCTCCTTTTCCTGGCTGACCTGTCACTGTCAGAATCTTCTTCGGATGGGTGGACACTGGACCTCCTTGGACTGCCTGCCTCACTACCAGATTTGTTTCTGTTATCAGAATCACTATCAGAAACTATGCGTTTACTGTGCTGCTGTTCCCCATCATCGGAATCACTGTTGCTGTTCCTGGCATGTCTGTATGGGGAAAAACATTCCAATATTAAAAGATGCAATGCTTATCTTAAAAATAAAATACAATGTTAGGATTTGAGTCATGTTAGTATCATCTGAATGAAAAAGGCAGTGAAATTGTTTGTAATGAAAGGTAATGTTTTGAGTACAACAAAATGTTTCCCTTAACTTCATTATTATTATGTCATTTTCCTTGAAAGCATGCATTGAAACTTTAGTGTTTGAGAAGTTAACACAGGTTCTTACCCATCATCAGCAATTTTGAGTTTATCCTCATCAGAAGAATCATCACTAGATGAAATTATGGCTTTTGATTTGATCTTTCCTTTCATTGAAGGAGGCAGACGTTCTGGTTTGGGCTGAGGGGCAGAGGAAAAAAAGGGTTGCTTTTTCACATGGCTGGTTTAAGCAGAATATCCAACATGAGAAAAAAAGAAATAGGCACGCTTCATTCTAACAGATATTCTAAAGTCATTTGATTAGAAGTTTTCTTTTACTATCAATTGCCATAGATTGCTTCAGGAATATTCTTTTCAACCTTAAAGCAGCTATATCAACAGGGAAGGAGGACAAAAGGCAGCTTGCTGCAACAAATTCTGCTGCAATTTTTCGCATGAATAAATTTGTCAAATGCAGTAGTGCTCAAGTCCAAATGCATATTTAGAGAAACAAGACACTATTCAGCAGTTAACTTACAGCTTTCTTTTTCTCTGCTTTGGGTGGACGCCGTTTTTTAGGTCTTGGACCATTTTCATTTTCTTCATCATCACTCCCCTCATCTGCTTTCTGGGGTCTAAAACAGAATCGTATTTCACACGATGTAAAATATATAATTGAAAAAACTTAATATGCAAAACGAAGTCCAAAATCCAGCTGATCAAATACTACTCATACTTCTCCTGCATAGGGGTTAATTCTTATAATACCCATCATAAGATTTAATCATGCTAACTTCTCATCAACAGTTCATTTTTTAAGCTGTCATGAAAACCTGCACAAGAATACACTTAAAAGCCATACTATCTCTCAGGAAAGTCTGACATTCCAGTATCAGTTACCTCCTCCTCTTTTTCTTCTTTCTCTCTCCCTCTTCTTCTTCTCCTCCATCCTGTTCACTGCCACTGCCCTTCCTCTTCTTTTTCTTTCTAGACATGGGCAAATCTTCATCACTGTCATCGTTGACAAACTCATCAAATTCCCCTGCTCCTTTTTTGGAACGCTGTGATAAATAAAATAAAAGCCCACAACATAGCCTACTATTTATCTTCCAGTTAAAAACTACTAGACAAATCAAAATAAAAGCTCTACATGAAAACATTTTCAAAGATATGAAAACACAGACCTTCTTATGCCAACTTTCCCATAGACTCTAGAGTGATACCATTAAGAAACCCATTCCAAATTTACACTTAATCTTTTCTTATTTTAAACATGGAACACAATAGATTTTCAGCAATGCCATCTTGTTTACAACCTAAGCGTTAGCTTCCAGCTTCTACACTGGCATATTAAATCCACACTACTTCACACAGCAGAGCTTAGGTGGCTTGAAATTAAAACCCTACACTATCCCAAGATGAAGTTTATCAAAGGGAAATATGAAAGGACATTAAATAAAAAATTCTGTTCTACCCGGCCTCCACCACCACCACGTTTTTTCTCCTTTGATCCTTCTACTTCACCAGTGAACATCAGAATATTCTTGGTCTTCTCCACATATTGAGCTCTTTGTTCCAAAAGTTTCTTTTGTTCTTCTTTTTCTCTTAGGCGCTTCTCTTCCTAAAACAGAGAAAGCTATCAATTACTGTTATATTTGTACTATTATATCCCTGGATATTTAAGTTAGTGGATATGAAATTGGAATACTGACTTTTACAAGCCTGTCACAGCATAAGGTTCACGTGGCAAAAAGATTTTGTACAAGGTCTATACCTGAGCAGGCAAAAGATGGAAAGAACTATTTGCATCAAGTGCTCCCCCATCCAGCCCATCAGTAAGGAATTTTGATGGCAAACCTTTTAAGGGCAATACTTTGATTTCAGTGTAAAAATAGCAATGTATTTTTAAGGCTACAGCAAAGAATATCATTTGTTAACCATAACATTTTCTGCTAGCACTTAACTACGTCTAAGATATTTATATTTTAATCAGTAACATGAGGTAACATCACAGCGCAACAGGAACACACATCTTGTATTTTAATTCAATAGCATGTAACAGATTAAAACCTGTTCTTTAAGCAGTTTTTGGCGAAGCAGCTCCTTTTCTTGCTCTTGCTTGGCACGCAGCTCCCTCTCTTCTTCATCCTGCTTGCGTGCCCGAGCCACGTGATACTGGGCTTGACTCAGTAAGTCCGAGCATTGCCTAGAACATACAATGGTTTCAAGTAAAGGAAGGTGTCAGACACACTACAAAGAGAAACTGTTTTATAAAGGGTATGCACCACAATGCTATATTTGTGACAGAAGTAAGATAGCTGAAACAGTACAATAGAGGACTAGGATAGACTACTGAGATAACTAAAGCACTCCGTATCAAGTTAATTTATCTGTAAATTGCAATATGCAACTTCAGAACTTATTGCTTCACACTCAAAATTTAGCCAATTCATATACATAAAAAACACAAAAGGGAATAATTTCAACCCATTTGGCCAGCTTCAGAAGTATGGTTAAAAATTCATATAATCAGAACTCTGAATTTTAACGGCCTTTCTGATTAGATTTACCTTGTAAACAAACCAAAAACCCACAGCTGAGTTAAGGTTGCACTAAATGTTCAAATATCATAAAACAGTAATGCTAGGTGCTTTCAAAATCCTCTTAGCTATGTCACTCTGACATGTCTTTTAATATTAAAATTTACTTCCCTGTAACAAATGCTTTAATGATACCTATTTAAGACGTACATTGCATGAACATCAATAGATACTATTTGTATACATCTACAGAAATATTGGAAAAATATGCAGTAAGTAAAACACAGAGCACACTGAGTGAAAAAAGTTAGGAAACATAAGCTTCGGTGAATTGATTTGAATAGGCTTGAGTACAAACACTACCCTAAACAAAATTTCAAGCAGACTAGTTATGCAAAACATATGTATTTCATGTTTCAATAACTGACTCACTGTACTCACCATAAGCTATTTTAAATCTCCAAGAAAGCAAACCAGTTAAGATTATCTTTAAAACCAAAACAGGCAGAGCTAGAGATATTTAAACTTTGTCACACTCTCCTTGATGGAAAACTTGCCATTAGAACAGCTGAAGTTTTGCAGGCTGCAGCTGATAGCAGAGAACATGTTTAGAGTTTTAGAATGCAAAAAAACATTAGAAAATCAAGGCAAGAGAAGAACAAAACTGTAACAAGGAGTAACCCTGCATTTGGATTTATATTGTTCTATAAAATAGCTGAAATTTTGGAATCCAGTTTTATTCTGAAAAAAACAAGACGACAAGACAAAAATATTCCTCTTGGTCCCTGAAAGATTTCTTTTTTATTTTTTTTACCTGGCTTCCGTAGCAGCAAGTGCCAAATCAAATCTCATCTTATCACCCACTTTACTCAAGTAACTGAAGTACCTAGAGGAAAAAAATAATGAAAAGCCAAAACGGTATTAGCTACATACCTACTGCAATTTTGCCTTAAAACTAAGTGTTTGCTCCTGAGTTACAATCCTATGAAACTCAACAGAAGAGAAAATTCAGTATTTTCCTGCCTCTTTTTGTACACAGTTCCTTTTAATAGGACAGTATGCAAATACATTCAGAGTTCTCAAATATAAGACATTTTAGAAGTACTCTAGAGGGGAACAGTAATCCAGAAGGATTACCAGTCATTAACGAGGCTTATAAACAGATGTGATTTTAAGACTTAAGTAGTTTTAAATCTTTACCTAGTCTTAAAACTTTACAGGTTGTTTTAAAAGAAGTCTTCAAAAAAGTGTTACATTCATATAATAATTTACAAGGGTTCTTCAACTATGTTCTTCCAGGAAGAAGTACCACCTGATCACTGACTTTGGGCACTGGAACAGGCTGCCCAAAGAAGCTGTGGATACCCCATCCCTGGAGCTGTTTAAGGCCAGGTCAGATAGGGCCCTGGACAGCCTGATCTAGCGGGTGGCAACCCTGCCCATGGCAGGGGGGTTGGAACTAGGTGATCTTTACGGTCTGTTCCAGTATAAGCCATTCTATGGTTACAATACAAAACTCCATGGGAACTACGCATTTGTAAACTGGCTAAATAAAACCAGCTCTGGAGCAAAGTCTCAACACAAAGTACTGTCAGGCCTAACTGTTTTTCTAGCAGAAACTCTAAAATTCAATACAATATTTCATTGGATATGATCACTCTTCTAATCAGAATTTGTGACCTACACTGCACGTTTACTGCACAGACACTGAAATACTTCAATTACTAGGAATAGCTTTACCTGTGGGCTAGCTCCAGCTCTTTCACAGCATTTAGTACCTCCTTTAGGTTGCTTTTTTCATCCTTCAGGACAGAGGTTGCTAGTCTTTGCAGCACTAAAGCCACATTAAACATAAGGACTGTATCACTTGGTGCGACATGCCTGGCCTGTAAACGAAAAGCCTATTTTTAAGACACTCTACAATGTGATAAAGAGGTATACAGATAAGGTATACAGAGAATATGTACCACTGTTTCACTTCTAGACTATAGAGTTTAAGAAGACAAACATATAGCCATTTACAATTGTTTTTTTCTGTGATATATGATATTCTATACTCATACCTTTAACAGAGTTTGTTTACATTCCTGTAATTTTCCACACTTGAAGAGTGCCCGGGCCAAATATAACAATACTTCAGTGTTTTGATGCTTATAGAACTTTCTGAGGCAGTTTTCATACTGAAATAGAAAAATCAAGGTTGGTTACTTTCGTTAGCTAACTCCAGCAAATGTTTCTAAGAGGCACTACTGCTAATGTACCTTTTGGTTTTGTTTTTTTTTTTTTAAATAAGCATATCATGCTATATACAGGGATGTTTTGTTCACTGGCTGAACATTAATAACAACAATCCCTTCTGCTATTTGACAGCCATAACTTGACTTTTCTGAAAATTGGCAGTAGATCTTCTAATATATAGAATAATTCGCAAGTATCATCTACAGTAACAGATTAACAAACAAGACTAATTTTAAGAACACTCTCAGCTGTACTGTTATTTTTTCATAAATTGAAATACAGTTAATGTAGTAACTCCATAACTCCATGTAGCTGATGCAATTAGTTACAAAATAAAACTACACCTTTAAGATAACTGGATGCCCTGTCCACTCAGCTGCTTAATTATTTCCTGTTACATTATATCTTCTTTTACACTACAGCAGCTCTTCAGTGTAAGGGATGACTTGTTACTTTATGTTTTATAGTCTCAAAGTAAAGCTTCAAGTGGTTATGAAACTTATCCTTTTAATTAACAAGTGCTTTTTGTTTGCCATACTATTTTACGAAATGTTTCATTATTTCTAAACCTCCAAAATACTAAGAAATACAAAGCAACCTATACTTCCAGCTCAAATACAGAAAATACCCTGTACTGTAATACCAGAAGTCATGACTCATGGGTTGCATGGTGCTGTGAGCATCCAATTTTCACTCACTTGTCAATTTGAAGATTTTGTATTCAGCATTAAGCCTGCCTCGGATTTGAACGCTTTACAGTAGAGAATTCACTACAACACTTGTGGTTGCAGTAAGCTACGCATTAAATTAATCTCCCTTTGAGTCCAATATCATCTATTTCAGACTGTGAGTTTACCAATTGCGCAGCAGAACCCAGGGAACAGTAAAACATCACAGTGAATATATACGTATCTACTAAACAGCTTAACTTAAACATATTAGCAAATAAGTAAAATATTTTTCTGACAAACCAAAAGATGAGTTTCTTCACTGCATTGCCAAAATTAGTTTTTTCATTCAGCTTTTGAAAAAGCTTTTAGTAAAAACAGACAAGATCTTTAAGAAGACAGACTCCACTCACACAACAGAATCACGCAGATCATGCTACCAAATCCTTTTAACAGTAGTTCCCTGGAGAAGAGTAATTACTGAGGTCATGATTAGGCATGCAAGGCCCAATATCTCTTCCTTTTAACCATCACAAAAAAGCTACCGGATAACTCTGAATTAAGTATTTATATGAAACAAATTTTTCTGAGCTTTTGTCCTGCCCAAAATATTTTTAAGCTTGCTTGTATGCTTTTTGATCAACTATTTTAAATAGAACACATTGATACTTGGAAGTTAGGTTGCTTGAGCAGGTTTAACTAGATGACCTCAAGACATCTCTTCCAGCATTAATTACCCTGTGACTTTAACTGTGGTGAGAGAAATCAAGGCAGTCAGCTTTACAAACAGCTCCAACTCTTCTTGCAAATAATTGCATTAATAATAAGAATAGGAAATGTCAGTATTAAAAAAATCCCAGCAGCAACTTGTGCTTGCTTATTTCAGTAACATCTGAAAGTAAATCACACACAGTAAACTACACTGACTGAAACCTATCTGGCAAAAAGAGAAATCCAAAAAAAAAAAAAGAAGTACAAGTTGGGGTGTGCTTTGTCAGCCTTACCTACATTTAGTGATTTTTAAGGCTAAACTTAACAGCAAATAGTACTGCTAGAAACAGACCTATGAATTGTTAAAGCATTATGCAGAAACATAGCAGCTGCCAGTGACAGCTAATATCCAGAAGTCATCTAATCCAACATATTATGTAGTTCAATTTAGAGATGTTACCATCTGCACAGCACTGATGTACTGTTTCTGTTCTACATAGATATGTGCCAAATTCAGCCACACATCACTGATATCTGCTGTTGCCTCTCTCACTTGGGCAAAAACATCACGAGCTTCACGGAAATATCCTTTATGCGCCAAGACAGCTCCTAAGGGGAAAGTAATATGTACAGTGTAAGCTTCCAGGTTCACGTACTATGTATTCCTGCCAAAGAAAATAAAATATTGCCTGAATCAAGCTCCCCATTAAAAACTGACAGCTTTCATATGAAAGCTATTCTTTCATGTGCTCCACTAAACAGTGTGCAGGCTCTGCAAAAACAATTCTATACGTATTAGAGCATGAAACATAAGAATACCACCATCTATGATTTAAGGAAAAGTAGTCTAACATTCACCTATGCCATTAGCAGCATACAAATTCTTTGGATCGTTTCTGAGTACTTGCTTGTAGATTGCTAACGCACGGTCTTGATGACGCTTCTCCTGTGGAGAGAAATACTCCAATTGATCACTCGTTTCTATAATGAAGTATTTAAAAACCTACCTAGTATTTTTATGGACTGTAATATGCCGAAGAGGCAACAAGAAAAGCACCCTGAGTAGCCAGCAGCTAACAAAAATTAAGTACATAAAATGACGCACAGGACAGACAGATGTCCATTACCTTTTCTCTGTCCCTTGTGGGTTGATGCAGAGTCTGCAACCAGACATTGCCAAGAGCCAGCATGGAATAAGTATCATTCTGTGTGGAGGGCTGTTTCAATATTCTTTCAAATTTCTTCTGTCCTGGGCCCCACTCTTGTTTAGCCAAATGAAGATTACCAATCAGAGACCAAGCATCCGGATGGTCCTGAATAAAAATTCACTGTCAATTGCAAAAGCACCATCTTTCCTTGCAAGGCTGCTTTCCTAAGTCTAAACTGCTAATTTTGTTAAATAAAATTCCATAATAAAAGAAAAAAATAATAAAAGAAGAGCAGATTATAGCAGTTCTCTCTCTTTTCCCTAGTTTATGCAAACAAAACAGAACTGCAACGAGGAAAACAAAATTGAATGAATAAGCTAGTGCTTCAAGTGTTTTCACAAATCAGTTAAAGGGTTACAAACCTGATTTATCTGAAGTGCTTCCTTAAACCAGTCAGAAGCCTCATAAAAATTTCCTTTATCCCTAGCCATAGCTCCCAAGCGCAAGTAGCCTAAAAATAAAGAAAAAACAACAACAAACAAACAAACAAACAATCAAGAAACAGGTTCAAGTTGTCTCAAACAAGTAAAACATTGGCCACATAAGCATTTCAAAAGGAGTCTTTTTCTTGGTCTAAGGACAGCAAGCATTAAGACACCTTTCATGTTCTAGTCAGGATGAGATTTACACCACGTAAAGAGGAACTTTCATTCACAGTAATGATATAGAAATTGCAAATTTCCAAGTTCATAACATTTAAATTACTTTATCTGTTCTCACAAGTCAGAGATAATTGAGAAACCTCCAATAATGAAGGTCACATCAGTTACATCATTCTTCTCCCTCCACATTAAAAGGCTCTCCCATCTCTGCAGGCTTTGGGCAGAGTATCAGCTGGCAAGGAGCAACAATAGACAAGAAATAAAAGGCTACAGATTAGGCTGAAATGTGTTACATGCTGCAGCTTTCTGAGCGAGTGCTACCACTTCTCCTTTACACTGAACACGACAGATCAGATACCTGGGGATAAGGGGGAGAATAAAAAGTCTGAACACACAACATGCCATAGGAGCTACACCAATGCCCTCAATAGCTCTTCTCCCCTGGCACAAGGCCAAGGTTCATGACAGGGAGCCTTTAGCATAATCACTTGATTTCCGCCAATTTAAGTAGGTCGGGTTGCAGAGGCTGGGCATAGCAATGGGATGGCTTTGACTGCACTTGAGCACTGAGGTGCTAAGGGTTTTGGGGCAACAGGCAAGGGGAGCAGCAAGGGAGCAAAGGCATGCAAGTCTAGACAAGCTAGTCTTGCGAGGTTTTCAGAAAACAGTAACGATCTACTAACAGATCAGAGACCTTATGTCTGGAGATTGGACTATAAAGATGATTCAGACTCCAAAAAAAAGGCAGGTAAAACGGTAGGTAAGCAGGCCCCAAGACTACTAACAAAGAAGTGAAGACAGATATAAGGAATCCAGAAGACAGTGAACTGAAAGATTTTTGCTATTTTAAGGACTGTGGAGCTAAAATACCAATTTTTCCTTACAATCAACGTAATTAGGATGTTCTCTTAAAATGTTTTTATACAGCTTTTCCGCTTCATGAAATTCACACATCGCCTCATACAGCCTGGCAAGGTTATAGGACGTTGTTACAGAGATAGCATTGTAATAATGCTCATCATGTTCAGCTTCTGCTTTTGCACGATCCAGTGATGCCAAAAAATATTTCTAAAGTATAAAAAGAAAAAAAAAAGAATAAAGCATTCCAGAATATTCTTAGCAGAAAACTTCCAGGTGATCATAAAATTCAACTCAAACTGGGAATAACAACATACCTTCGCTTCTCCTAGGTTTCCCAGCCTGAAGTGCAGAGCACCCACATTATTCAAAATCTCTGGTGGGACATCAGCCTGTACTTTCTCTTGCAGAATGCGTGTGGCTGTACCATAAGCTGACAAGGCACCCTTTACAAAGAAAAAGCAGAAGAGAGAAATAGGAGAATGAGATTCATGCACTCTTACAAAAAGCACATACACAATTCACCCAGCATATATTATCAATACCTGTATATCAGTCTGCTCTAGAATTTGGGCTAGCTCAATCCATGCCTCTACATCATCAGGATATTGTTCTGTGACTTTCTTCAGATGTCCCTGAGAAACAGCAGAAAATAATAATACTTCTCTTCTGACACAGAAATTGTTAAACCTCAAACTACAAGCAAAGGTATGAACCTTAACACTAGAAAGAAAAAACATTGGGAAAAAAAAAACCATTCTAAACATCAGCATAATTTGCTAACGCTTGGTCACAAAAAGGTCATGTTAGTTTCCTCCCTTCACTACTTCATTTTTTTTTTTGTAGAATGTAATACAGGTTTAAAAGTTTTAGAGAAGCAGAAGCAGTAACTTTTACAAACCAATATAAGAAGCCAATATAAGAAGCTAGAAAATGTGTTTATGCCTTACGTTACATGCATTTATTTAACCAATATTCATTTAATTAAAGGTTTCTTAATCTAAGTACTACAACCACAGAACACCTTTCTCAGATAAGCCAAGACAAGCGTTTTCTGGAAGTCACTAAAACTTCACATCTTCAGAAAATCAATACCTCACTTAACGTTTTCAAATAATATTAACAAATATGGGAATCATTCTGCCTTTTAATAGTACGAAATACAAATCCGAGGGCAGGCTCCTCTCAATTTCTCAAGTTGCTTTGTCCAGAGACCAGTAGGAGCCGTAGTTCTGTCCGGAAGTTGTGGGTGATCACAGGTAAAAGGATCTCTCATCACATCAAATATTAAACATTCTATATTTACAGTCAACTAAACCTGAGTTCTAAGTATCTTGATAATTAGACTTGAAATCAGAGTCTGTACCTTAAGTTCTACTCTTGTGTGTAAAGCACGATGCTGGCAGAAGCACAACTCACCTTTGCAATATCCCGTTTCTCCTGATCTTCTGAAGCCGCATAAAGAGATCCAAGGATTTTCATAGTCTCATAATTGTTAGGATAGGCTTTCAAAACCTTTTCAAAGCACTGTGATGCATTCTCCTTGTCCCCTCTATAAATGTACATTTGACCCAATCCAAAAAAAGGAAGTACAAAAGACGATGAGGCAAACTGAGTGGCCTGGTAGTAATATTGGAAAGCTTGATCATAATCTTCCTAAACAAAAATTAAAGAAAGAATGGGTAGTGTTTTCACAGGTAAGCTTTGTATGAACGTTTTTAAACAAAAATTCTACGCGTAAATCTCAAAGGGGGCTTTTTAAAAGCTGTCCTACCTGTACATGAAAAGACCTAGCCAGCTGGTAACAACTCTCCGCCTGCATTGCTTCAACTTCGGTATTATGAAAAGCATGAAGAGCCAAGTGTTGTACTTTACCGTAATCCTAAAGAAATAAATTTGAAAGCCTTCATTTTATTTACAGCCAAGTCATGTATTATTTAAACAAGAATAAAGAGCAAATAAAGAAAAGCTTTAGCCATAGCACTGACTAAATAGTAAGATTTAGTTTTAGTGACTCCTGTACTCTTTAATCCATACCTATTCCATATTTTAAAATCCAGGAGGAGAAAGGAAGAACAAAAAAATAGAAATCCCTTCAGGACACAAAAGTGAGCTTGATTTAAGAAATTAACATACTATTTTTGGTTTTCCTAATTTTATAAAAAAAGTAAATCAAAAACTTAATGCATTTATCTATACTAGCAGTCCCATAGCATGCACCACTTACCCCAATGAAATGAGATCAAATCTAACACCAGAATCCTTACTGTTCAGAGCTTATTAAGTATTTGACTGTAAAATTCCACAGACCACCTACCTTCTTGAAGAAGAAGTGATTAGCCAAGTGATTCAGCACCATTGGATTACTGGGATCAATCGTGTAAGCCCTAGAGAGGAGCTGGACACCATTCTTGATGGAATCAGCCTAAATGAAACATTCACAGGTATCAGCAGCATCTCAACAGCTTTACCTTATTAAGATTTCAAAAACCATTCTTCAGTTCATGCTGCTGCAGGAACCCTAACAAAGTCCTTGCTGGGCTCACAAAAAAAAGAAAATTCAGCCACAAGCTTTTCTCCCCTGCAGCATAAGGATGGCATATGACAACAAGGCCACTATACACGGCACAATGGAAGAAAAAAACAAAAACAATGAAAGAAAAACAGAGTGGTACTTTCTAGGGAGAAAAACATTCACTTAGCCTTGTGACCTTTGGCATTTCTATCTCACACCGTGTCCTTTGACATTTCAGTCTCACACCTCCGACAGCCTTCCTTCTACACTTCTACGTCTCTAGCTCACGTTTGGTTTAGGTCTCGACCTTTTATATGATTCATTAAACAGAGAAGTGAAAGCATTCTGATGTTCAAATTCTAAACAAGAACTTCAGATACTGAATTAAAACATACTGAATAAGTTCTAATTAAAACGACGACAAGGTTTGATCTGTTTACCGAGTGATATTCCTATAAAACATACTCTTTTATACAGAAACCTAACTGCTTAAAGAAAGCTTTTCTTGAGTACAAATTTGACTTCTCTACAAGTTCAAATCCGTAACTGATACAATAATTGCTACTTACTTGGGACATCAAAGAGAAATGTATCACAAGCTCATAAGCATTTCCAACAGAAATATAAAAGACAGTATCTAGTAATCATGTAATCTCTATGCTTTGCAACTATTATCAGCAAAAACTTATTTTATTGAACAGATTAGCTTATGTCTCAACATAAAAATCTGCAGTCCAACAAGCAGCTAAAAAAATTTCATTTTAAAAAGGCAGTATCTTTTCAATATTATCGTAACAATATTGGCTGGTTAGGAGATACTGAATCATTCTTGCTTAACTTTCAAAGGCAAAAGAGGTTTTATAACATTATCTATGTCTGATTTTCCCGGTAATTTGGATATCATGTCCAATTTCAGCTAAATCCAGCAGATACGCGGAGGTCTCAAAGCTCCTAAGCACTTTTGTGAAATAAAACCAGAGAGAGGACAAACATCACTGACAACACAGTGTAATCTCTACCCTCAATTGACCTCATAACATCTTCAAGAAGGGAGAAACAGGACAAATGTCTAAACATGGCAGAAAAAAAAAAAAATCTATTTGAGTAGCTCAGTTTTCAATTGCAGCTTTTCAAAGTTTATGGGGACTGTTTAGTCATAAGATTTAACAAACTCTCAGGGAAGAAAAGCCAGAAGATAGCAGGTTTTATTAGTTTCTGGTCCATTAAATTACTAGTCAAGATATGATCTCAGAACACTTTTTTGTTGTCCCTGTAGCTTTATGGGAAAAAAAAGAACAAGAATCTCTCATAGTCACATTTACCCAAATTATTTACGGAAGTCTAAAAAACATTTTTCCCACGAGTTAGTAAACTAAGTCATTTTCAGATATTCTCTGCTAAAATAAGGTCTTCCTAGACAGCTATGTGTTCTACAGAAAGCAATGCTGAAACACTAAATTTTAGCAACATGTAATTATGCAAGAAAGGGTGATAATTTTTTTTTTTTTTTTTAAACCTTAAAGGTCCCATTCTCCACTGATAACTTTCTTAGCATGGGTTGACCATCTCAGACCTTATGATGTCAGACTATATGACCATACGGTCTTCTAGTGATGCAACAACTAGAGAGGTAGGATTACTACTTTAACACAATTTCATCAGCCTATTTAAAATTGGTTCCTGCCAATTCCTTGTTTACTATGCAGCACATGTCCCAAGTTAGCTTGAATATAACTTGCACAGTTGTATGAAAGCTTATGTCCCATAAAATCTTACACATCTAGGAATAATCTCCTGGGACTACGTCTTTTCACCTTAACCTTCTTGCTAGCGCGATGCTCTTTAAGAAAAAGTTCCTGATGCTCTGGAATACACTTGTCATTGCAAACGAAGTCTCCAAGTATTTGGGAACTTTCAGACCATCCAGAGCACAAACCCATTTACTTAAGTCATTTGCAACTCCATGAAGGTTAAGTAAGGCTGGCTATTGAATATGTAGCTATTCCTCATTAAAATAAGCTTTTAAAATCACCACTTTTCTATTGGACACATACATCTCTAAAGATTTTCTGTACTTAACACATCTTTAAGCGGAAGAGCTGAAGGTTTTTAACAGAAGAAAGTTTTTCAGCACATACCTTAAGTACAAATCTACAACACCATTCAACAGTAACACTGGCTGAAATGATTTAACCGTACATTTTAAAAACTGAAACGCCTCTCAAAAGATAAAAAGCTTGCCGTTTCAAATGAACATGGCTTATTCTTAAGTCGGACCCACCTCTTTATTATTGAGTTCCAGAACAGCCAGTCCAACCAAAGCTCCTACGCATTTTGAATTTAGCTCCAGAGCTCTGCTGAATGCCAAGCGAGCTTTTTCCAACTTGTTCAGTTTCACAAAGCAATGGCCCATACCTAATCGAACCTCAGCTAGAGAGCAAGATGACAGCATTCAGAATCCCAAAATTTCAACTTTTTTCTAAACATTCTGGACATAAACACTCCTTTAAAACATGTAAAGCCTTCTAATCATCTGTTGTTTTTAAGGACAGCCTCACACACTAAGTAGCAAAAGTAACTTTTGTAAGTTAATAAGACATTTTTTCATACGCTCTAGAAGATTGGCATACATCACAAGAATACTCAAACACTTATCTAATAAAGCATTACTTGAACGGGAAAGCAATAAAAATAACTAAGGAAGACATGAAAAGGTTGTCAGATGAAAGCGCTGGAAATTTCTTGGGCAGGCTCAGTTTGTCAGAGACTAGAAGACCTTCAGAAAACACAGTTCACTAAACAAGTCAGCTAGGAATTCCACCTCAAACAGTCGATTCACTGCTAACAAGACGCTGTTTATCACCCTCTAACTTCCATGATCTGTACAGACAGGCTAATACAAAAAATTCACATAATAATGCTCTTTCAAGACTAGAAATACAGAGACATTTATACATAGCAGTGTCAAATCTGAACATGTGTGAAAAGGAGGTGTGAATGAAAGACATTTGTTTTAAAGTATGCCTTGCATTTCTAAATCTATTTCAGCAGCAGTGATTCTTAATGCTAAGCCAGACTACAGAACGTACATCAATTTTGCAATAACTTTTTTCAGATATGTTTTGAAAAAGCATATCGCATCCCTCGGGAGACTTCAGCATATTTGCATTAGGATCATAAATACTCTAAACTACTATTAATACCACTAAATCACATGCATAGCTTTTAGAGCTGTTACAGATTTCTGCATTAAGAAAATTCTACAATAGAATTAAAACTCTTATCATCATATACTATGGGTAGAATTTTACATTTAATGTTGTTTCACTATTAGTGCTAATGCACTGGCACAGTTTTCTCAACCCTTATTCCACAAGTTCGTCATCTTGAACAGCACTTTCCTCCCCACTCCACAGACATTTAATATGCAGCTTCTCATTTCCTAATATCTGTTTAGAAGGTAACCACTGGGGGAAAAAAGAAAAGTATATTTCTTGATATGATTTCTTTCTCTAACAATTAAGTAGCACTGCAAGTCAACAAACACTTCAACCATTCAAAAATGAGGATGGGGCTTTTTTTGGTGCAAGTTTTGGGGACGGTTTTGGTTGGTGGATTTTTTTTTTTTTTTGGACAGCTATAGAACACAAAAAAGCCTGTAGGTATGAATTAGGAAGAACTGAGTTAGATCCTTCCACTAGCAAACGGTTTCTGACTCACCTGGACAACCTGGATTGGTACGCAATGCTTTCTTGTAGTAGGCAAGGGCTCCTCTATAATCTTTCTTGTTGAAAGAAATGCATGCTTTACCTGTTGTTATAACAGGTGCAAATAAATCAAAAACATAAACAAAGCAGTTATAAATCAGTACACAAGGATTATTTGGTGAACTTGAGCTGCAACAGTTTTCAAAATTTACAATTAAACTAACAGAAAATTCAGACAACCATAACTATTTTGATATCTTTGATGATGTCAAATATATGAAACAAATTAAACAAAGGAATACATTACATTTACATTTGCCAGGCTTTCTGCTTAAACTTAATTCTTTCCTGGTGCAAAGGAAAGCCAATTGCTATGACTAGATTCATTAGTAAACATAGAAAAATAAAAGTGCTCCAGCCTGCTGCCCCCCTGGTACCCACGGTATCCTCACCTTAAAAGCATTAAGCTTCACTGGTATCATCAGGAAAATCTAAGTAGTTGGACTGGGTGTAGACACACAGGTGTCAGGATGCTGGCTAGCATATTTCTTCCTAGCTTTTCCAACTTCATATACTTTCCAAATTTGAAGTCATGTCCAACATGCATTTCTGGTCAGAAGCACACGCTTCTTCAGCCCCTTCTCTCTCTATCTGCATGCACATCCCCTTCTTAAGCACATAACTCATGCCAAAACCCAAGTAGAAAGACCAGGTTTTTACACAAATACCCATGAACTCATACCGAGAAGGGCAGGAATATTATTCGGAGACTGGTTAAGCACAAAATGGAATTGCGCATCAGCTTGGTCCATCTTATCACCTTCAAGCAGACAGAAACAGGCTCTTCCCAACAAGTGATTCTAGATGAAGAAAACAAAACATCTGCTACATTTATGTTCATAAAATACAAAGATTAGACTGTGGGAAAGATTAACGGGCTATGCAATAGGACTTCTATGATTAGTTTATTTTTATTGCATCGGGATGAGAAAAATCAAAAAGGGTCTTTGTCATCTGTTTCTGAAGCTCACACATGATCTAGCAGAAGAGTAACAACCAACCTTTCCTACCCTAACCCCCAAAAGTTGGCATATATAGCTCTGTAATTCCAGTCCCAAACTGATTATTCCTGGTAGCACCACACACTGATTTCAGATACTTTCAACTCAGACTTAAAAGTCTGAGCATTTTCTACTTTCTCTATAGTGACTCAATACTTGTTTTTCTTTTCTTTTTGAATTCACACAGAAAACATGTTGAAATTAAGCTAAAAAGAATGACTGAAAAATTTACAAACATAGATTTCTATACAGATTGTTTTACCTGATCATACATGATGATTTTGTCAGCCATAGTATACAATAAGGTAGCTTGTGTAATAAGCTCCTTCTTGTTGTCTTTGTTCTTCTCCTTTCGAGCTTGTTGTACATAGTACGCTGCCAGAGTATCCAGACATGTCATCTGATCTTTTTCGTGGTCTCGATAGTCCAAGTTACCATCTATGCGTGCAGCTTCCAACAGCTTCACAAAGTCTTCTGTTTTTCCTTGTTTGTAGTATTCCAGCTATAAAACACAAGCCACATAAATAGAGTGATAAATCAAAGACATTATGGCATCAGCAATATTTTTTCTATTGCCATCCCAACTTAGTTTTATATTAAACACAGCAGTCTTAGAACTACTTATTATAAATGATTATTTGTCCTCTGAACTTTTATCTTTTTGCAGACTTCACCATACTTTGAACAATGTATTTAATGCCCTCCACCTTTTATGAAGTACATAATCAAAGAAGCAATATGGCAAAACTATGGATTAAAAACAAGAAAACTTAGAGAGCAGGGCTCAGGCAGCATTGTTTCATGAAAAAAAGATTGAAATGTTAATATGCACATAGAAAATGAAAAATATCTGCCTAGAACCTGTTACCAAATAGTCAAATTAATTTCCAGTTCTGAATTCAGTTATCCTCAGTCATAAAAGGAAGTGGAATTCTTTGATTATCCGAACACACAGTTGTGCATATACTAACCGCTAAGGCAATCCATATGTGCAGTTGCGTGTGTTCCTGTTTCAGTATACTTATAACTTCATCACCCTCAGGCAACTGATCGAAGTCAAGCTCAATAACCTAGAACCAAACAACAAAGATTTTGTTTTCATAAAGGATTAACAGCATTATTTACCACTGAGTTCAAAGCAAGCTGGACATTTCAGCACTCAAACAATTGTTTACACAAAGT
The DNA here is from genome assembly GCA_013396635.1 of Penelope pileata. NCBI lineage: Eukaryota > Metazoa > Chordata > Aves > Galliformes > Cracidae > Penelope > Penelope pileata. The sequence continues at coordinate 257,219 of WBMW01004497.1, read as the reverse complement.
TGCGGACAAAGAAGAAGTGATTATTTATTTCATTCTGCAAAATACTCAAGTGCTGGCCTCTCACAAATACCTGAGAAAAGAGCCCAATGTTTGGGATACTAGTCAGGGACTAGTTGCTAACTCAATTATTTTCACCACAGACTTCAGGCTCTGAAAGCTACTACTCAGCTATAATCAGCTGCTAATCAGCTAACCAACTTGTCTTCACACATGTACCTTCAAGGACTGCTCAATTTTTAAATCATTTCCTACAGGTAAACAAAGACCTGCAATACAGTTAAAATCTTCCAAGGAAATGTATCATAGGATCAATTTCTAAGATGTATCTAAGAACAATGCAATTTTTCTTTATGCCCAAATTACGAGGTTATTGAAGCAGCAAACACAGCACAGAACAGAGAAAACTTCTTACTGTTAATAACCACAGCCATAATGAGCAAATGATGTCAAGAACTTTGTCAGTGTTTTGCAAGTACAGTTTCACTCTTCTGATACGGAAAACAAGGAAAAGGGAACAAATATTCTCGAGGCAGGATGTTTGGGAACGCTGTTTAACCACCTGCAAGTTTGCCTGCTCCTGAGTGGTGCAGGCTGTGCCATTGGTCATCGATGCCACTTGGCAGCCTCACAGTGAGGAGCAGCGCCGTCGTTACATCTTGCTCTGTCCCAGCATTAACGATGCAGGGACTCCTGTTCCCACAGCTGAGTTAGAGCTGCCCACTTGGTATGGGCTTATTGTTTTGACTATAAAATGGTATCTTGTAGAAGTCTTTAGCGATTAATGCAGAACCTCGGAACTCAGGTAGCTCTGACCAGAAGCAGAGCAGTGAGATGACCCATTCATGCCGACACCCAAGGCTGAAGTTTCTGACACAGAACAAAAAGCCCTCACATGTCATATACAGAGCACAGGAGCACCTGTGTGCGACACATCAACCCTACGGCAGTTCAGTGGGAACTTGTGAAAGCAGGGGCAAGCAGCTCGTGTGTGTGCTCACAGGAGCACCTCCACCTGGGAGCAGCACGTTCCAGCACCCTGCAGAGCTGGGGCACCAAATTAACAGCTGCTGTGAAGTGATTCAACTTCAGACACGGTAACACTCCATAATTCCCAAACGCTTCTCTTAAAACTGCCCAGCGCTGGCTTTTGCCAGGTTACCTCAAATAAAGAGCCATGAAATAGACTTCTAAACCCACAATGAGTATCACAGAAGGGACCAAGGGCTCCACCCGTGTCTTTATGCTGCTGTACGAACACACGTGCAGCTTACAAATCCGCGCAGCCAGAACACTGCGTGCCTAACGCCGGAGGGAAGGCAGCCGGGCGGAGCTGCGGACAGGGACACGTTCCCACCAGGAACTTCGCTCCGCAGGGACGCGGACGCTGCGGGAGAGCCGAGGGCCGTCGCTCCCTCAGGGACGCGCGAAGGGCGCGGCGCTGAGTGCCCCGCCACATCCCCCCCAGCGGCACAGCCCGGCAGCGGCGCGGGAGACGGCGGCCGGCGGAGAGCTACTCCCCCGCCCCGGCCGAGGGGCACCGCCGCAGGACGCACCACGAGAGGAGCCCTCCCACCCCGCGACCAGGCCGCGCCGCCTCCCGCCGGCCCGCGACTCGCCTCATCGGTGTCCCGCAGGGGGATCTCGATGGAGCCCCGCGACATGACGGCGGTGGCAACGGCGCGGACGCCCCCGGCTGCAGACTCCACCGGGCCGCCGGCCACAGACTCGCAACGGCAGCTGCGCGCGCACTTCCCTCACACACAGCGACTGACCCGGACGTGCTCGGGCAAAGGGGCGGGGAGGTGGCTCTGCCCCGCCCCCGGGGCGCGAGGAGCCAATCGCAGCGAAGCGTGAGCTTCGAGGGTCGCCTCGCGCTCTCGCGTGGGGAGGCGGGAAGGCTCCGCGGCTGTTGCTGAGGCAACGGCGGCCTCGTGGCCGTCCCTCAGGGGGAGAAGGGGGCCGGCCGCGCGCGGCTCCGCGCAGGGACCTTTTAAAACGAGATGAGCGGTCCCTTCAGGACAGAGCGAGGGCTAAATGGGGACTTGCGTACAGGTATTAGTCCCGCTTACATACACGTATATTTATATGATAGTTGCCTATAGCACTACATATAGACCGAATGCCAAGAGGTAACGCTGCGTGCTTACCACACACGCACTGACAGAACGGACAGGCTGGCACGTGGGCGCTCCCTCAGGCGATGCCCATGACAGTTTTATTCCACTAAAAACTTCAACAGAACACATTAAAATGTGATTTTCCCCATCGTCATGGAAAAAGAGATGTGTAAATCCAAATACGTTATTTGACTAGCTTAAGTCATGCAATAGTAATGCATATTTACAACTTTTCAGCCACAACGTGACCAACTATTCATTTAAATTATATGTTTTTAGTGACAGATACTGAACCTGATACAGTTTCTGAAGCTGGGAGAGAAAATGACAGAATTGGGTTCCTAAACGTTTTTCCCCCAAATACAGCAGCCGATGTGTTGATGCATTTGCGTAAAACACAGGGACATGCACCAAATCTCAGTCTTCCTAGACTTTTTTCCTTTGGTACAGCTCTAGATATACCGAAGAGCTCCTCTGTCACATTTCTTCTGTGGCAAAAATCCATACCATGGTATTTACACAGCCTATTAAACCCTAAAGCAAACTTGATTTTGGCCTGTGGGCAACCATTCACACAACACAGAATTTTGGCTGGACAAAATGTCATAACTATGAAGTCAAACTTAGCAATTCAATGCTTTAAAATTAATTTTAAATTAGTATAATAGCATCTATTAAAATAGTGACAACTACCTGACTTTCAGTGTCAGTTCTCTGCAACAAAAGTAATACTTTGAATTCATATTTTGAATCTGAAGGTTTATTTATGCAGTAATTATTCTAAACTGAATTGCCCTGTGGAATGAAGCATAGTTATCTCCTACTTGCACCAGCTCACGCAGCATGTGCCATAAATACCTTTTGCATGTGACAAGAAATTAGAACTTGGAAGGTAATACAATAAGTGTATGTGCTTAAAAATAGGTGTTTTTTCATTGAAAACATGCTAAAAATATTGTTATACGAAGCAAGATGATTAATAGAAACCCTAAGCTTTCTTCTCTGATTTATAAGGCACTTTTTCAAAAAAAAAGTGCTTGTTAGGTACAATAATTAATGTTAAAGCCCTTTGGACTGAAAAGATGCAGTATGATCCCAACATATTTATTCATCAATTTCTGTAGTTTCCATGGTTTTCCTCATAGAAAAAAGGATTAAAAGCTAGTTTAAATGAAAACTTGTATAGGATAATGCCTTACAAATATTCCACTAAAGTTAGAGGGAAAAGATCGTTCTTACTTCCTGAGTATAAACCTGATAGAAGTATTTTCTTAAATGAATGCTGCAACATGTATATAGCCAACTATTGCCTCTCTCCTGTTTGCACTCTGAAGCAGGCCGGCTGCCTCTCTCCAGATACGCTGGAAGCAGTGAAGAGGTTCTACATACCTGGCAGTGATTTGATGCATAAAACATTGTACTGGTGAAACGAGCAGAAAAGTTTCCTATACAGATTGTTCTTAGGAACACTTCAAAAAACATGACTATTTCCTGTGCTTTTACTTCATTAAAAATAATTATTATGAAAATTTAAATTACTATTTTAAAACTTGGAATGTTATATCAAAAGTACTGGTAAATAAGCTACAGCAAACTGAACTTCAGCTTGTGATACATTAAACAGAGAGTGGGAAATTTAAGGACCTCCTTATCACATGCAATACCCTTCTAAGCATAGGACTACTAACAGTTATGTTTTGTAAGTATGATGTTACTAGCACTACTTCCAGGAGCTGCAAATAGTAATTTATTTTCTGTTATTTTTCTTAATAGAGGATCTCTGTTTACATCTTGTAGTTAGTGCTTAGTGTTATTCCTAGTCATTATCTTCTGGTTTTTTAAATCTTTATTTTTTTTCCTTTCCTTTGCTCTTACCATAGTATTTTGCAACATGTTAAAAACATTATTATTTCAGGAAGATGTGGCTGATGTATACCTAGCTATTTAATGATTAAATTTAATTTGAATGATAAATATCTCATATACAAAGATGTGCTTAAAGAAAAGGTTTTCTCCTTTGATGAAGATTTACAAGATTTCTGAAGTAGTATAACAGATTTAAAATGTATGTCAGCAATTAACAGGGCACATGTGGATTACTGAGAAGACAGTACAACTGTCAGATGAAATTGCAGAGCTGAAATATAAACCAAGTATCACTTATTTCTAATATAGGTTATTTGTTAGAAGGAACTAGCATCTTGAAAATCTCCATCAGGTTTATATCTAGAAAAAGACTTTATCTTTTTCCCTGATTTAGTCACTTATGATGAACTTCTAGGAGTTTTGGTGTTGTATGCTTTATACTTTTGTTAGAATAATTAATTTTGACAAAAAATTCCACTTCAACACAGCAAAAGTTTTTTTTTTTCCTTCTTCTTAACAAAAATGAAAGCAGGCTGTATACCTTGCCAAAACTTTCTTCTAAGAAGATTCCTGGGATATGATGTCATGTTCTTTGAAATGAAGTTGCTAAACATGCAAAATCAAAATTATCTAACATTTTAACAGAGCAATTAGTTGCTAACCCAGTATGAGACTTTAAGACTTAGTATCTCCATCAACTTGTACTTTTTAAAAATACACATCTATTTTTAAACACTTTTGGAGAAGGAGGGAAGCTAGTGGAGAAAAATTTACTTAGTAATTCTAGCGGAATAATTTTGAAACTTTTTCTACGTAAACCTCCCCATGTTCAAGGGAATTCTATTTGTGTGCTGAAAGTCAAAGGTGAAAAAAAACCCTACAGATACAGAAAGGAATGTACTTTGCTACTGTCATTGCACTTTAAAAATGCTGTCATAGCAGTGGAGGTACTACATCTTATTTAAAATATTTTCTTCTTGCTTTGTGTCACTATTAAAACGCTTCTCATTCTGAAATCTGTGCATGCTCTCTAAAAACAACCCCATTTTTTTAACAGAAAGTTTAAGGAAAGGAAAACACATTACACAAGCAAGTACTTGAGTGTAGAAGTCAGTTCCAAAAATAACAATGAACACTTGTGCTGAAATTCTCAGGAAGGAGGAAGCCTGAGAATCAGCCTGAAGATGAAGAAAGTTTTTGGGAATATGTCAACAAATCTTGCTCTGTTTCCTGAGGGTGGCTGGTTGTTTTTAATGTACTTTTCATTAACCAGATTTATCATATAAACTATATACTGACTTCTCTACATAGAAGTTCAATAGGAAAAGTAGCTTATTTTGTCTGTAACATCCATAGTCTCTTCTCTGATGATTTACTTTTCTTTTGTCTCCCTTTTTTCTCTTCTACAGAGCCCTTTTCATTTTAAGCACTCAGTGACAATCTTTAAACAGTTCAGTACCCTTATTTTTTGTAGACAGAGCTTTAACCCGCCAATGAGATCTGAAAATCTCCTATGAATATCCCTCATTCTAGTTAAAATAATAATAGTAAAAAATAAAGTTTGATATCAATTTCTTGCAGCACACAGAACTCCTCTGAAAGCTCAAGGCCTGTTTCTAATGATGCTGAAAACATCAAGAGCAAAATCCCAAGTCTACATGAGGAAAAAGCTGACTGTCATGGATGTTGCAGAAACCTGGTATGATCTATATTTTAATTCACTTCTGCACAAGAAAAAAATAAGTTCTTGTGACCATTGTCAGTCTGTCCTATTAGAAGTATTGAGTTTAAGGCACTACACGCACTGATGAGACTTCACTATTTCAAAATTCTTTGCAGTTCCTGCTTGTTCGTGTGTTCTGAATATCTAAGTTTTTAGATGTAAATAGGAGACCCAAGCTTGCAATTTTTGGTCCTGTATTGATTTTTGAAACTTGTCTTAATATTTTTCAGTAAGCATTTGAAGTCATTAGGATCACTTTCACAATGAAGAATGCTGAAATAAAGAAGTTTTACATTTTGAAGTGTATGTACATACCCAGAAGTATAATTTCTTGCCTTCCTGACGCACATATGATATTTACTATATAATATTTTATAACATAGAACATAATGCACGTATTTTAAATATTAAACTGTGTGAAACCTAGCTTTACAGTCTAATTACTAATTCATAAACTCAGACTTTGTGGATTTTCCTCTGACTAACAGAAACACTGCTAAAAGATATTGCTTCAAGTTAAACAGTAATTACTCCTAATCACATCACTATTTGTCAAAGATTTTGGCAACTGATCGAGGTTTACCTTCTCTTTTTACTACTGTTTTTCATATAACTACACCTACCTGACACACACATGCATTTCTGTAATATTTCACTAACATTTCTTTCTTGCTTCGTAAATAGGAGCTGGTATTTCTTGCTGAGCACAGTAATAACTTTAGGCCATGGGCAAAAAAATCGTGTTAAGGGCGAAAGATAAGATTTTATTCCCCACCTCCTACCCAAAAGGTGGAAACTATTATTCTGCTGTGACTAATTATTAGCTGTGAAGTAGATATATTTCCTGTGCTTATTTAATCTCAAGATGGAAAAAAATGACTTTTAAAAACTTTTATGCTAATGACCTTATAATGAATTAGTGTGTATCTTTGTTAATAATGAAAGTAAATCCTTATTTTTTGGTCATTTTATGTTGTGGATGAAAAATAAACCATAAATCAGATTACTTTAAAACTCCATTATAGTACACTATGTGCTAGCTGTTAATTTACTTGCAAAATGTCTGTTCTGTGTTTCTGTCTTGCACTTGGTGTGTTTATTTCCACATTTTTCTCATAAGGCCAGGGACATTTTGTTCAGTTATTTGAGAAGTAATGTGGATGGTTGCCATCCTTGTAGAAGACTGTTTTCATACCTCATGTCAACATGTAATTCAAGATTACAATTAGTTTGATGCTTCAAGTAGAGCCATTGATTTTTAATGTAACTTAGCATGTGCTTAACTACTTCCCTGCATTGAGGCCTCACGTTGGAAGAGAACTAGTAGCATTTATCAGCCAGAAGTCAATTTTGCTTTGAGATGCAACCTATTTCCATACATTGCTCTGAGCATGCTTACTTGCTCAAATTGTAAAGGTGTATAATAAATAACTGTGTACGCAGCAATGAATATCCATGTAAAAAGTAATTTAATTGAACAAGTATCTGTGAATTGTAATTTCCCAGAAGCTGGTCACAGATCTAGAACAAAAAATAATGTGCAGTTGTGTGTTTTTCAGGCATTCTTTGCCACCTTTTCAAGGCACCTTGTTAAGATGGCATTTTCTGATATATTAGGGTACTTACATAGGGAAATGTTCTACAGGGAAATTTCTAGCTACCAGGCTAGAAATACTGTATTGCAACATGCCTGGAAATTGTTTTTGCATGTTAATAGAACAGTATCTATCATCCTAAAAGTGAGTAAGACTGTCTAGTGTGAGGAATGAAACTGGCCTCAGAAAGCTGTGTGTGGATGTCTGCCTAGAGTTCAAAGCTGATTTCAGTTGCCAAAGGGCAGTCGTGGTGCTGCTAGTGTCTCTTAATCCTTTGCTGCTCTGCTGAAATTACTGTCCATGATGCAGCGTGTTTATAAATAACTGTTTCCATCTGCAAGCTCAGCCTGGGATGCAAAGTTGTATTCTTTTCAGCTTGCACATCATTGCCACTAATAAAGCTGCTGGTGGAACTTAGTCAAGAATTCTGTTGATTCAGGAGCCAGTAATGAAACTCCCAGAACTATGTTGCCTCTGCAAGGATGAGTAAAAGTTTATATCAGTCAAGTGACTGTATGTATACAGATCAGATCACTGAAATGAGGGAAAATGCCACTTTGACAAGTTATTCCACCTGCTCATTATCTTACTGGTAGAGGGTGGCTTCCATTTGTATGTCAGTAAACTGTTTTGTGATTTCAACTTCTATATGGTAACTCATAATGTGCTGGAAAGGCACAACTTGTAAAGGAAACTTTGTTAACTACTTAAATACTATTCAGGTGTAAATGCTTAATGTTAATCAAATGTGACACAGTACTCAATAACCTGGGTAACTAGTGTAGGTGCAATTGTAGGAAGATACAGTGTGACTTAAGTCTGGAAAGATAGGTATATATACCTCCTAGAATCTGGATTTTAGACTTTGATATTTTTAATATTGAAAAAAATCCCCTTTCTATCAATGGCAAGGGTTGCTTTTTACTAATAATTTTAAAAAACATATGCTGTTTAACTTCATTGTGACATTTTGTGCAGAGGGTGTACGCAGAGACTGTCATCCTGATAGTGGTGTGGCTTAAATTTGAACTGTCCTCTTATAAAAATCAGCTTAATCACCTAACTTTGCTGCTGAATGTATCCCAGAAATTTAGCCTGCATTTCTCTTCCTGGCATTTAATGCTGTTGCATCCTGTTCAGCAGCACATCGGAAAAATATCTTATTACCTTTCTCTAAGGTAGTATGTATTTTACCAGGGGAATGTAGGTGGAGTAGTCTGGCCCTTTATAAAAAGTTGCTGCTTCACACAAGGCTTTTATACACCATTGTAGGAGGTGCATGTGAATTCAAAGGATTTAGATTTTTCACAAGTACATGTCTCTTCTGCAGATCTTTCTTATAATAGATTTTAACTCTAACTTAAAGATACCTGAAAAACTTCCCCTCAGAAAAGGTCCATCATAGGGATTTTTTGTAGGATGGTTTTATTCTTTAAGTAGGGAGTTACAGTTAGTTCAGTAGGATCTCTAATTGACTATTTAGACAGTGTAGGAATACAAAAGAAAAACCAAACCCAAGCATAAATTTAGCAGTAGGATGTCTAAAGTAAACCAAAGCATTTCTGCAGAGCACTTCAAAGACTGGACACTAGTGTAATTTGTTTTGAAATTTAATTTAAGCAGACCAAAAAATTCCAAGCTGACTCAGTAAAGGTGTTGATCTATTTTGTCCTCTACTGTAAACCTAGAGATTCAGCCTACCATAATGATTGAGATATTGGAGAACAAGAACTTCCTTTAATTAAATTTCCTTCCTTCACGAGCAGGAGAAGTGCTAGAGCAAAGTATAGCCTCGCAATTTTTGTGTGCCAGTCAAGCAGCGTGAGTATCAGCAGAGGGCAGTATTGAGGCATGAATAGAAGTATCTCCTGGTTAGAAGAAAAAACAAGTGTTGCCTTGTCTTTGGTTTTCATTTATAGAATCAAAGAATAATTTATGGTGAAAAACATCTCTGGAGGTCATCTGGTTGATCCTTATCTCAGGGAGCCGAATTCAAGTTTAGATACAATTGGTGTGGTCGTGGTGGTGTCTCTACAATGTTAATTATTCTGTAACAGCTTGCAGTCAGATAAGTTTTCCCTCCAAACCACTGTTAGATCCAGTTGTTAGACTGGATGCAAAATATGCCTAGTGCTGAAGTGTAGTACAATTATCTTGTCTGTTTTTTCTACAAGGCAAGTTTGACCAGCATGGTTATTATTTCAACAGAATCCACGTGGAAATAATGTTTTCCCATTGTGTTTGTTTTTTACCTTTCTTAGTGTAGTTTCTAGAGTATTTGCTAGTCAGTAGCGTGATTTTTTGTTGTTGTTCCCTCTGTCAGAGAATGGAAATAAATGGTGACAATAAGAATTTGCAGAAGTGAATGTTCTCATGTTTAAAGAACAAAAATCAAGATGTACTCTATTGAATTTGTGGACATATTGATCGAAATCAGTGTCTTCTTCAAATCAGTAAGTTATAAGGGATTTTTTTCTTTTTAAAATATAAACCACGGTACTATTTTGTCATCATTACTTGTAGTAGTTCCAGTTCCTTTTTTCTACCTACTTGCTTATATGAGCCAAAATTTTATTGTCTAAAATGGTAAACTGTTGGATTTTGTAGGATGCAGCTTTTTCCTCTAGTTTATCCATTTCTGCAGTGCTTTTCAAGAGTGTATTTGGGACAAAACTGTAGGCTTCCAAGCTGTGGAACTATATATTGTCTATAATTACTGTCTATTATTATTATAATATACATATAATTATTGTCTATTATTATTATATATGTCTATAATTAAATTCTGAACACACAGCTACGTTACAGAGTTTACTGCCACTCAAGTAGCATAAAAACGCTTTTGACATGAACTTAAACAATTTTGATACACTAATAATTTATGTACTTGACTTCAAGACAAAGTCTTACTGCTGTCTTCAGTCTGAGAAGCAGTGTTGTTGCATCCCATGTCAATGTCTAGCTTTCCGTCTTGTTTGAAAAACTATAGGTGTTTATTCAGACCAAATATTTTTGATTCTATATTCTAAATGTATTGCTGAGAAGGAGAACATTGGTTTTTAACTACTGGTTTTGCTCTTAGAAAAGTGATCATCAAGAGTTATGTTATATGACATAAGTAATACAAATGTTACTTTGCCTGCATCTGTTGATGGCAAACTGGAACAATTCATGAGGAGATGGCTGTCATAATAAAAGCACTTATTTCTTTCCATTAAATCAATCAGATCTCAAGATTTAGCTAAAAATTTAATATTTATCCTGGGGCTTCCCAAATTTTGGGTCAGGAGCTGTCAAAAAAATGCAAACTGGTTTGGGAAGCCACCAAATACTTGTATCATTGCGTTCTGAATTTGAACAAAGCTTTAAAGATAATACAATTGCATAGACCAGACTAAACAGCAGAACATGGCTTGAGGGATCCTCTGCACCACAGTGCAAGAACTGCTTGTGTGGTTGTTCCTGAGCTCCCTACAGCAGATTAAATCTGTGCAGACCTGCTAGAGGTCAGAATAGGGTCTGTGTTGATGCAACAGTGCTGGAACAATTGGCTGTGTACAACACCACTCAGCTGGGACTTGGGGGTCAGCATGATACTAACAAAACAGCTTCTCTAATACCAATAAAAGTAGCAAAATTAGCTGTATGTGAAAATGTTAGTTTGCAATTGCTGCTTACAAAAGTGAATTCACTGTTATGTTAGAACTGCTGACATGGCTTCCTTATGGAATGCCAGAAATGAATTGATGAATGCCTTGAAACGAATTGATAAATCACAGGCAAATAATGATGGTTAATTGTCTTTGTTAATTGGAAGTATTGTGTTATGGGATGTTTAAGAAAATCTGGAGTTGGGTTGCCTATGTTAAGACAGTTGTCCTGTTCATGACTGTCTTACTGCAGCAGAAGCCTTTCATAAATTGGCCTGAAAGCAAGATGTGTATTTTTTCTTTCAATATTCCTGAGAGTTGTTTCCTTTAATAAAATATGTTCTATTCCTGTGACTTAGAGGAGATTTACTCCAGCATTAAATTGTCTGCTATGCCAGAGTTGATTTTGATTTGGGAGGAACAGGTGTTAGTTACTGGAAGAGTATGAGAGGCCCAGCTTTAACTCTGTAATGCTCTTGGCAGTGTTTCAGCTTTCTGTATGTTTCAGAAGATTAAACCTTACATTACTTCTTAAAAATCAGAAGGTACCTTTTGAGTATTCTTATTTAAGCATTGAATGACTGCTGGTATGTAATTGTGACTTCAATTTAGGTAGAATCAATCTGTATGAATTAATAACTGCTTTATTATGAGGCAGTAACTTATGCTAATGTCAAGAGGCCAATAGTATAGTATAGTAGCAGTCAAACTATGCTTGTGTCTTTAAGGTGTTCTTTGTAGGATTAAGAAACCCAGCAATGCATCATCACACAGTTTTGTTACTTAGCGCTAAACTTCATGTAGCTGTTCTGAATTTTCATTATAAATTCGGTAAAGTAACACAGCTAAGTATCATTCACTTACAGGGTGCTGAGAAATAAACATGTGGTTTGTGTTCATCATAAATGCTATTTGTGTGATGGAACTTTGGGAAAAACAGCTATTCTCAGATAGTTAACTACCCCTTTAACAGAAGCAGTAGAGTTCAGCTAAATCTGCAGTTCATATTCCTGGCAACTATCCAAACTATTTAGTTGAAACTAGCTCAAGCAAATGTGTTGCATGAGCCACAAGCATTTTGAGTGTTGCTGTGTATATATACTTGCAGGAGAAAACACCCAATGACGTGGATTTCAATGAAGGCTGGAAAGGGCTGCTGGCACCTTAGGTGAAGGCAGGCTAGTTCACTATTGCTCCATTATCACTGCCCAGCAGAGCCTGGATTTGGCATGTCTTCCAGTGATCAGAACTTTGGCAGGGATTCTATGATGGTTTACAAGTGTCGTTGCGCAGCTTTCAGGCCTGCACAGCTTGGGGGGGGGCAGTTACATATCAACACCATTTCCCAGCATCTCTGGTTCCTAAAGCAGCATAAGACTGCTCTTTGTGCCACAGTAAAAATTATCTAATTAGCAAAAACGTTGGAGACAGATCCAAACAAGTAGTCAACATATCTGTTGCTGATAAAGGATTATTTTCCTCTGGTGGATGTGAAAGTTTGTCATGTAAGAATAACGTGAAAGGAGAAAATGTACTCAGATTAGTTCATCATATTAAATTAACATTTATATCCTTGATTTTAAAACAGCTTGCAATATCCTTGATTTTAAATGTTGTATTTTTCTGTCTAGAAAACCTTTTAAGAGATTTTTTTTTCCTGGTTTCAATAATAAAGGTTTTAATTAATTGTGCAGATGGGAAATAGTAGCTGTGGAATACATGTGGCCGTAAGCATCTGGGCCGGTAGTATGATGGCTGAGTGTGATTGGAAGATGACGACATGGAGGCAAGAAATCAAGTACTTGCACAGTGAATTTTAAATGGTGTTTAGTGAGGAAGATGGGGAAGGGTCAAGGAAGGCACAGAAAAGGAAAAGTCAGTTTAGGAAAGCTGTTAATGATGGAAGCTGTCTATTCCAAGTACCAGCTGAGGCGATGATAAGCAATGTGGAATTCACAACGTGACAGTCTCAGCAGTGTTAATGTGGGAAAGGCCCCTACTATAAACTTTTCTGCAGTAAGTGTAGCTCAAAAAGGAGATTGAGGCTATGATGAAGCACTGAACAACCTTAACAACATGGAAGTTATGAATAGCCTTTGTTTAAATTATTGCACTTAAGCCCTAAGGCGCAGTGATGAACTCCATAGTGAACAGTAGCACGTTTAACACTCCTGCTGGCAGTCGTGGTAGTGAGTGTTCTTGGTAGAAAGGAATGCAAGGTAATTTGTTGCATCATCCAGTAAAAGAAAAGAGCTGAGATGCTGAAATTATGTGGGAAAGCAGGCAAATTATGCCTGCTAGACTGCAAGAAGCATACCTCTAGTGCTTTTGGAGTGGGTGTTAAGTTTACAAGAAAACAAGTAGTGATTTTAGTTACGACCTTGTGAGATCCAAGTTACTCCAACTGCCCGTACTCAAGTGCATAACACCACAGATCCTCTGCATAACATCCTTTGTTTTGGTGTTTCCCCTCCTTCCCCTCAAGCCCTAGCATGGCTGCTAAGCAGTTCTGTATTTGCATATTAAGAATCTATTGTGTATGTTCTTTCAAAGAAGAATTAAACATTAGTTCTATGTGACAAGCTGTAATTCAGCTTCATAGCAAATTATGCAGACTGGTTTGTGATCTTTTCTAATATCGTGCCATAAAATTCAGTTGGGACTCTTTTAGTGTACCTATGTTCCATGAGGAAGACCGATTACGCTCTTGCACAGTTTATATTCTGTTACTATTCTAATGGGATGAGTGAAGAGAAAAGGCCACTGTTTATTTCTTGCTTTCCTCGGTTGGGCTCTGGATTATGACACATCTCTGTGAGATTACCCATATGTTTCCTTAGTGTTTTCAAGGAAGAAGTTCTTTATTATACTGAAAAGCTTGTCATGCAGGGTGCTATTCTTGTTTTGGCAACTTGAATTTTGTTCCAAAGACCTTTAAAATGCAATCAATGAGATTTAATGACAAGGATGTTCAAATGCCTTTTTTTTTTTTTTTTTAAACAAGGTGGAGGGAACTTAAAATCCTTCCTGTCCTGTCCCTGAGTTTATTCTGGAAAAAAAGAAGCGGGAGGGGTGATTTCTTATAAACATATGTATAGGCACTTACAAATATGTTTCTTGTATTCTTGGAATTGGATGCAACTGCATATGGTATGTCTTCCCAAATCTCTATGGCTAATTATATAATATAAACTTTCTAAAAGCAATCAGAGTAGATCAGTGTAACTCATCAGAAATGTAGATAGGTGCTTTACCTTGGGTCTATCTGGGGACAAAATTGATAGGAATTTTCAATTTATTTTGGAAGGACTTCACTGATAATAATGGCAGATAATGTATGCGTTCTTCTGCTAGTGGAATGTAGACGGAGAAACTATGTCAAGTAAGAAAGCATGCCTTTTGTCTTTCATTCTCTTAGATGTTTGTCAATCCAACTAGAATCTCACTTTTCTTACTTTAAAAAAAGTTATAAAATAATTGAATGGCCTTATTTCCAAAATTGAGCAGGTATGTCTGTGTTTGGCTCTGTATGATAGTAGCCTTCATGGGATTCTGAGCTTCGTTGAGGCTTGTCAATTCAACTAAATCCTGTGTGGATCAAGTTCTTAAGCAGTCACATGAGCTCACATATTCTATGATAGTTTTTGCAATGTTACGAGTAGAAACAGCGATTTGGTACTGAGCAGATGGTAGAGCACTGAGAAATAATTGACAAGATGCTATTATTTGTCTATTTTCAAAGCTGTATTTTTCTTATTTCTGAGATTCCTTTAAGGAAAGAAGTATATTACTTCAAATCTGCAATTCTTTGAAATACTTATGAAATCCTAACTACTTAGTAAAACCTGTTTTCTAATGCAAAACTTCTCGGATGAATAAGCCAATGCTTAAAGGTTAGGAAGTGAGTGACAGCTACTTCGATGGGTGGGAAGCTGGCACCTGCACTGTGGAACACACAGAATAGTGGCATCTGTTGTATTGTTTGGCTGGGTAATGTTTGCTCTCTCAGATCAGCTTGGAGGAATGAGCCACTGTTGCATAAGAAATTGTACTCCTTAAAATGGCTTTGCTTTCCAGATGCAGAAACCTTGGAAGATGAGGGCAATGAAGCAGTGACACAGTTTCTCTTTTCTGAAGAGGAGTGGGAGGGTCAGTCTGGTTTCTTATGGACAGGAGAACAAGGAATCCTACCTCACACGAGTGATAGGAAAAGTCTTCTGGAGAAGGCAGACATTGTGTAGAGGTGTCAAGGGGGCATGGTAGACTTTGTTGTTTTGGGAAATGGATTTGCTAGTGTTGCTTCATAGTGATCAGATACATTTGGGAAGGTGAGGGCCTGAAGTTTAGAACTTTATTCTTTGTGTGCCCTTTATTGTCATTTGCAGTCATGCCCATGAGCTCCAGTTCTGAAAGATGAGTACTGGTCTTTCCAACTTCCAAATGCCTGTGAAGAAAGTGAAACAACAGTTAAATTAAGAAAGACAAATACTCAAAAATGTTCTTTTCATGTATGTTATGTAATATCTGAAGCGGGTATGAGTCCAAAATGCTAGAAGGGCTATTAAAGGTGACTGTAGGGAAATAGTTGATCATGGCATGAACCAATGACTGAGCACATGGTAGAGGATTGTGACTGGCCCAGGCAATACAGGTAGATCATTTGCACCTGTGACCAGAAGGGGGTGGATCTGGGATGGGGTTGCCCCTGGCTTAGAGAAGTGCCAGCCAGGCAAAGCAGATGTAGCCTGAGAGAGAAAGATCAGAAAGCAGTTGGACAAGCAGTGGTACAAGGAAGGAGCTGAAGAAGCAGAAAATGACGTGGAGCAGAGCCCCTAGCTCCATATGAAACAATGGTTGTGTCCTCTATAGAGGAAAAAGACCAGAGTTTTCATTAGGGGGATAATAACTGTCAGACAAGGATTTGAATATAAGACTAAACACGCAAATGCCTTGCAGCATAGAGGTAATAATAATCGCAGATAGTGGATGTGGATGAAGAAGGAAATTCTCACGTGGTAGGTTATGGCAATAGCAGCTTTTGATATACTTAATAAATGTGATACAAGAATTGTGAAAGTAGAGCGAAGAAGGTAAGATGATGATAGCTCTTTAAGTACCAAATGATGCATAAGATGTCAATTTATCCAATTATGATCTTCTGTGACATCTTTATCTCATGTGGCATAGCTGCTCTGATATTCAGATAAAACATAATAACTTCAAGAATCACAATTAAGTTGGAAGCTTAGTCTGTCAGCTGCATTGTATCAATTGGCTTCGTACATTTTCGGGGTATTCATGAGTGGTTTAATTCTCAATATTTTGTAAAACTATTTGAGAACACTGCATGAAAATTCAATTCCAAGTTTTTTACTTTAAGGCGATTTTAAAATTGTCCATGTTAAATTCAATGGCTTAGAGTTATAACTAAGTTTCAGTCAAGTAACCATTTATAAACGGAGACTGTCATGATGGGATAAACGCATTTTAGTCATTTAATGTTTAGCTCTTTTCCTTCCCTGCTGCTGCTGCCCTTCTCCCTCCCTCTCTCCCCCATGCAATCTTCCTGCCATTACCACTTGCCGGGATACTAGTAAGCTAGCCAAAAAAGCTTTTCTCAGGCACGTTTCCATTGATTTAACTTGGGTTTCATCGCTGAAACTTGGAGAAGAAATATAACCCCAGGAGCTCACCAGTTTTCTGTAGCACGGTGCTCTTATTTTTTCTTGCCTGAGTTTGAAATGTGAAAGTAAAACAGCAATATAAGGATTTGTCTGTCTATTACCAGAAGAAAAGGGCAGAAATAATAGATGCATAGGATTTTAGAGATCAGATACTATTATTTTTTTTTTAGTTGTGTTTTTTGTGTGATTTTTTTCACCTCCCACACACATAGGAGGAAACAATACCTATGTTTTCTTGTTGTTTCACAGAGTAATATGTCCTGCTCATAACTATTATGTGAGGATTTTTTTTTTATAGCAATACAGTGATGTTCCAACAAAAACCTGGAGTGATGACAGTACTAATTAGTGTGAGTTTATCCCTAGCTGAAAAACTACACTTTTACACTTGTGTTCCTTTATGTCCCCATGTATGATTGAAAGTTGTCTCATCATAGGTGCTCATTAACATGACATGCTTCTATTTTTCTCAAGGAGGTAAGCGGTTTGACAGATAGTTTGATCTTCAGGATCTAAGAGGAAAATTTAGTCCACTGTTTAACTAGTTGTACTTTATGAGAGGAGAAAATGAGTCATCATAACTATGGCAGGAGAACAGGATAAATAAAAGCTGCCCTTTATGGCTAATAATAATTACAGAAAGTACAGTGCTGGTCTTAGCTTCTAGCTGTTAAGGGTAATACATATAATAGAAACATTCTTTGGGAAATTTGTGAGAATTAGTGTCAAAATATTTTTAAAAGGAATGCAGGCATTCCTTCTGATAACAAGCATTTTGTCAAGCCCTGCTTCTTCAGTGAACTGCAAATACAGCTGTGAACAGGACAGGAATCTTGATGTAGTCACCTGGTGCCTTATCTAGCTCCCCCTAACATTAGTGGCAGAATTCCTGCTGACATGGCTGGGGTGGATGTGACCTCAGAGGTGTGCGTATTCTCACAACGGTAACGCTTGCTTTCCTCTTCCCTGTGAAATCTGTCTAGTTTTACTTCTATATGAAAAGGTAAAAACTTAAATTGAGTTCTAAACACTGCTTTTTTCTTTTTGTATTTCAGCTGCAATAGGCCCATAACCGGTATATCCATGTGTCTATATATTCCTGGCATGAATTTGCATTGGTTTCATTCAAGCGTAGGATTACTATGTAAGCACATTTAAAAAATCAAAAATAATCCCTCTCTTTACTTGATTATTCCCTTAATTTTGTAGGATACGTAAGATAGTGTTCAATTGTGAAAACTGATTATTCATTTTCAAAAGGCAGTGTTAAAAGGGGAATTTTTAATAAGCCATACTTGTACTTTTCTGGCTTTCGCTATTTTGGCATGTAAGGTAATTATAAAGATGCCTTTGATTGAAGGCAATTGTTAGGACAGCTATATATGTGACCAATACTGCTTTCTGAATTGTAACTGAAACTGCTCTTCATTCTCATCGGTTTTGCTACTATTTAAGTTAAAGAGAAACAATGCAAGATTACTCTTCAGTTGCTTTCAGGAGAAAATTATTTTTAGAACTTTGCTATTGCTTTTTTAAACAATTCCAAACAACTTCAACAAATAATGGAGGGAGAAGGAGAGACAGGCAGAGTGCTGACTTCTCATTGCTGACTTCTCATTATACTTAACTGTCTACCTTCTGCTACAAAGTTCTTTATTTAACAGTAGGATGCACAGATCCTAACATCACTGTTCGTGATGCACAAATAACATTGTCTGTCATGAAGGACTTGCCGACTGAGCATGCTCCCTCTTTATTTATTGCATCAGTAAGAATAAGTTGGAAGAAATTAAATAATTTTACCAAGCAGATAGCATTGCCATGTAAAGCTATTGTAAATATTCAAAATTATGAAGATGTTTTATCAAAGTGACATATTTACTTGATTCTACCTCTAGCAGTCTTTATCTATGACTCAGTGAATATTGTACAAATACCTAGAATTTGTACTAGGGCCTGAGTCTTGTTAAGTCTAATCAATTGCTTTGAACCAAAGAAACAAATACTGTAAGCTGGGGAAGACGGGTATTCTAGATACAAAAGAAGCATCTGTGCTCAGAAAGTTTGGTTTTATATCTTTAGAAATGTTGTAATAAAATAATTCTAATGAAAGTAAATATTGATAAATAATACTGTTTTGTTCTTATAGCAGCAAAGATGTCAAAGTGTAGTCTCTATTCTTTGGAGGGGGGGAAAAAAAAATCTAAGTTAATGTCAGAACTATGTAGAGGGAAAACAAAGTCCAACCATCTCTGAGACTGTGATAAGGAAGAACAATTTATTTCTGCAGTCTTCCCAGGCCAGTGCACTTTGTTTTTTCCAAGTGAAAACAAAGCCCAAGGTCAACTATCAGTGTCATGCCAGGTAGAAACACTCAGGAACACAAGTTAAAGCAGTAGAGGGAAAACTGGGGACAACATTAGAACTCAAAAAAGCTTTGACAAAATGTTAAAGAAATAGTATTTCTTTGGCTGAAAAAGGAGAAAAATCAAAAGAATAAAATGTTATCTTCAACAATACATTTCAGTCAAAAGAAAATCAAGGTTTACCTTTTGAAGAGCCTGGTTTAAGTATGGATAAGCTGAGAGGTGCTGCACTCTCATTTCTGAGGGAGCTGTCTAAAAATGCATTGAAACTTCTCTTTTCATAAATGGTGTAAGTGGTTCAAGCAGCTTAGTTGTGGCTTTTTGATGGTGGAAAAAGTTAGGTTTCCACAATGCCTGATAAAGGTCAAAATTCTTTTCAAAACAAAATAAGGGAAAAGCAGCTGTTCAGCAGGTAGTATGCTTACTTTGTGATTTTAAAGTCAATTTAACTACTCTGTATGTGGGTTTTGATATCCAAAATGATAGGGACTGTTTTTAACATCTTTTTTTCTTTTAACAAGCATTGGCATGCATTAGTTCCCGACCTGTTTGAGCCAATATCTGATAAAGTTTTTGTTTTACAAGCAGTACGATACAGTCTGCAATACAATTTGACTGTTGAACTTGTTCTGTATTTGGAAAGAAATTGGTTGCATAAGGTTGTTATTTGCTGGTCAAAATTTAGCTCGGGGTTTTGCAGGCTCAAGAGGAACATAACGGAAATGGCATTATTTCCATTGAAGCTTAAATATGAAGCAGAAATTCCTCTGAAACTTGGTGTTTTTTTCCCTTTAGATGGTAAATGCTGTAACAATTTCCCCTTGGAGACGGTTTCTTTAAGCATAAGTGTCTAAAATGTTTGTCGTAGATTTTGCATGGTACTTGTAACAGTTGGCTGTCCCAACAACCTTCAAAAAATAAAAAACTACTTTAAAATAATTCCAAGCTTGTAAAATTAGGCCCTCCATTAGAAAGTGATATTTAGAAGGGTTTTTTGTTTGAAGCCTTGTGAGCAGAAGTTAATTTGTACACTTGCAAATATGTTTTTTGTATAGTTTACATCAGTGCCCTGACTTTAATAAACAATCACAGTTAAAGGACATTCGTCTGGAGTCATACTATCACCTGCTCGTTGTCCAACATACATTAATTCTTAGTGATTTGTGTTAGTTAGTATTATGCCTATTCAAAATAAATGATTCTTTAACATCTGTGAGTCTCTAAGAGGTCTTTTCTGTCTCTTAGAGTACTCACTGGGCCTGTACCCAGCTGATGGTTTTGTGTGTTTTTTCTTGCATTAGGTCAAAAGAGAAGGCCTAGTAATCATGTCTTTCAAAATATCTCAGCCTGTTTTTTCAGTCCTTAAGCTTTCAGCTAATGTAGATTTTTGCAGTTGACCTTCACAACTTCTTAAAGGAAATCTTTATTTAGCAATTTGGCACAAGGAGTAGATACTTAAATAATTACTTGTGTTACTTTTGTATCTTTGTCCTCTGAAATACAAGCAAACTTGGAAAGTAAAATCAATCGAATACAGTAACACTGAACAGAGATTTTAAAAAAGACTGTTAGACAGGTCTCTTAGTTATATTCTCAATAATTTTTTGAGTTGTTATGCTTGCAGTCATTCCATAGAATTTTCTTCCAGTATTTCATTTTCACTTGAGTTCAAGATAGTCTGCAATGCAAAGTTAAATCTGATTAGCTGTTTGTTTCATGCTGTAAACAAGGAACATACTTATTAGCACTTATATGTTTTCTATGGCATTTTTTCCCTGTCTTACAGTGGAGATTTCATGTGTGCAGTGCTGTTCATAGTAAACATAATCAAGTCACTGGCTTTGTGTCTTCTGGAGGACAATGTATTACCATGTAATATGGTTTGACTACTGGAAGACTTCTGCGTATGAAACAGACAACTCATATAGGTTCAGATTGACTTAAGTAGTCCCTTTGCTTTATAGAAAAGCTTTAGCCAGCTAGGGCTAGATTGCTAGGAGTCAAATCTTTCCCGTTTTCTGAAAGAAGGTCAGAGACCTGAGTTTCTTAACAGTAAGCTCTCAATTTTGAATTGGTAAAGTAGTTATTGAATTAAATTGAGAACAGTGCAGTCTGGAAAGTATAACAAAGTTATTTGTTTTGAGGGAAACAATTAGAAAGCTGAGGAAGGGGAAATATGGATAAATAAAATCATGAAGAATTATGTAACCCAAGCAGTGGAATACTGTTTGCGATGGCAAACAATAGTAGAAAAACAGTTGAAGGCTACAGTTCCTATTAGTGGCTGTAGCTGGCCCATTCCTTAGGGATTTTTAATTTGGTGCTTGTTTGGGGATACGTCTTAATTGGAGTAATACATGTTGTGACATGGACAGTGTAAAGCAAAAGGCCACAACAGTGAGATGGATTGTTCAGTGCTGTGGACATGCTCTTTGTTTCTGGCTCCTGACCCACTAGGATATCCTAATGGGATAATCAGGTCTGTGAAAGTGAGTTGAAAAAGGGAATGATGAGTCAGACTTGAAAAGGGGGATTAGAAAACCGTTTGTCTTTTTTTCTTTCCGTTTTTCTTTCCCCCCGCTCTCCTTCCTTACCCATAAGATTCTCCACTGTGTGCTAGTAGTTCACAATGATATATTTTAACAAACAGCCTTAGGTACTACAAGTGAGAGCAGAAATTTCCTCTCTGAGGTGACTGCAGTATTTTTAATTATGTGGGATGATTGTGTAGCGATATGGTACAATGAAATTTAAGATGTAGATTACCAGCTCTGTTGTGGCTGTTTGAGGGTGTTGTCCCTATAAGGCTTGCTTTTTGACATGTGTTCTACTGTCATAATGTGTTTTCTATAGCTGAGAAATGAATGTTACAAGTAATGAGTTGGAATGTAGATTTTCAGATAAAATCCTTTCTTATAATTAAGCATATGCATCCTAATACTAAAATGCAGGGATTACTTTATGTAAGACGTCAGTGTCACTTTGAAGATGTCACCTGTTTAAGGTGACACCTGTTTAAGAGTGGCATGAATTAAGTCCACAGTGGTTCATTTGTATCTTGATGCTGAGTTGCTTCTCGTCTCTCTGTTTCAGAGGAGCAGTGTGGCTGCTGAAGCCTCCAAATGTCAAAAAAAGGCCCTAGCAGTTCCTTATATGCCCTCTGAAAGGCAGTGAATCGAGAAGTTCTGTGATACTGAACTCGTGTTCTATAATTTGATTTAGTAGAAATCTGGCTTCCAAAATGGGATTAGCTGTGCAACTGCAGAGTTGTGGAAGCCAAAGTTTTGATTAACAGTATTAGGGATCTAGCAAAATGTTTGAGTGAGTGGACGTGAAGGATGTTAATACGTCAAGTAGTTTATTGGCACAGTGAATTTAATCCTTTTAGCCTTTATATATCAAAATACTGAAGTTGATATGATTATTACTAAAGTATTAAGGAAGTCCACCAAGCTGTGCATATGTTTAAAAAGTATGTCTTAGATGAAACAGTAAAGCTCATCTTTGAAGTTCTCAGAAATATAGTACTGTGAAAGAGACAGTTAAATGGACAACTGGAATTTAAGACCCTGTTATAGCTCAGAGACACAACTTACTTAACTGTGCGTAGCAGATTTTGGAACATCACTTCCCAAATGAGTAAGTCTGGCCTATCAAGTGGGATGATACAGAGGTGGATGCTAGATCTAGTCATTTTAATTACCTGGATTTGTTCCATTGAAACGTGGTTGCCAGGATATTGTTGCCTGAGTTATATAGAGGACAAATGTAGAAGCTATGTTATTACTGGTACAGAGAATAAGGATGACAACGTTTTTGCAAAGTTTTCCCATTTGAGCACTTCTCGTACGGTTCTGGATAAAAAAAATATTGTTTGATAGTCTTATATATTTGAAATGTTGCATTATATCTGTATGGGAGGAATCCATCTTAGATAAAAGAAAGACTTCGGCAAGGTAAGAGATAATCTGGTTTGGATATTTTCCTTTCAGTTAATTTCTGGCTTTGTACTTCATAATCTAAATATGTTGATTTGTCTAATTGAACATACTGCATAACATAATTGAACATAAACATCTTTATAGAATACAACAGATGAAAGAAAGAAGGATAATTCAGGCTGTTTCAGATGACTTATCTTGCAAGGATTTCTAAAAGCTGTAGCACATGCACTTCACGCTAGTGCGTGATATGGATACCAAGGCAGCAGAAATGAGCTACCCCATGTCCTAGCCAGGCAATGGCAGCACAAACCTGATTAAGTTATTGCAATGCACAAACTGCCTCCAGCATTTTTCTTAAATTTGGCTTAGCTATACTTGACCTGAGGCTCTTAGGACTGTACATGTCCAGAAGATGACTACTTTTAAGTCAACAATGTTAAGTTTGGAGAGGGTTTGAAGGGGGATAGGGGGTGGAATAAAGTTATTCCTGCAGGGCAAGCATGCTGTCATCCTTCTGTAGATAAGAAGCCTTCTAGGTATTAAAAGAAAGTCCTTAGTTAATTTCTTCCTTCCCTTTCTTAAGTTTACGTAAATAGTTGATTTAAATCTACAGCATGGGTGCTACTTCAATTGTCTCAGAATTGTTAGGAAAAGATAACATAGTGTTTTCAGGTTAGAAAATGTTGAACCATCATTATGCAATTCGGTTTAAGATCTGCGAGTTAGGAGATTTTAATTTTTCAGTAATGTTAATTTTTTTTTCACTGTTGATTAATGCTGAAGGGCTTCTTGGATTTTGGAATTTTTCTGAAAGTTTAATCAGTAAAACATTCCATAATCCTACTTTTTCAAATCCATAACTTGTTGTCAGTATTTTTAATAACTTTAAGTCCTTTCTTTGGAATGTTGTCATCTTAACTTTTCTTCTTTGTGGTGCTGTATCTTCATGCTCCTGTGCATGCGCTAGCAACCCTCCTTCTCTACACCTTGTTCCTGTTCCTTGCATGAGCTGAATTCTTTTAACAGTCCAAAGCATTGTCCTAAATTTGTGACTTGCCCTAAGAGAACGCATTAGTATGAGGCTTTTCTCATGGTGAAGTCAAAGCTGAAGAATGTTTTATGCTATACTTTCCTTCTGGGCTATTACACTTCATTGTTTAAAGTTACTTTTATAGATATTTCTAGGTATGCCTTTGGTCTGGGATATTCTATGCTTGTCACTGAGTGTAAAACGTCTTTTACCTTTATTTTTATAAGCTTAGCTGTCTATGAATCATATGCATATTGAAGTCTGTAGCTGTTTAAGTATTTTAATGACATGAATTAAAAAAAAAAAGACTGAGAAAATGTCATATTGGTAAAGTGATTTTTAAAATACTGTGATGCAGAAACTTTCACACTGCAGCACACCAAGTATGTAGCATAACGGGTTCTGCTGTGAAAGAGCATCGTGGGCGCTCTGAGGTTGCAGACAAGATTGAGGCTTATTTTGGGTACTTATATTGAGGAATCCATAAAAAAAAAAATTCTTGACATTTTGAGCAAGAATGTCAAGGATTTGTTTGTGATCCTTTAGTTCATAAACTATTTTACAATTTTACTAGTACTAAGAAATTAAACTTTAAAAGAAATGCATGCTTCAATGAACAAAGAGGGGTGAAAACTGCTGAGTATGTTCTTCTCCTTGAGGAAATAACTGTTTTGTCATTTTCGTTAAACTTCAATAGAAAAATGTAATTTTGCATTTTTCCCCCTCAATTATAAGGTATGTGAAATGAGAGAAGTTACAACTACATTTGCATGGCTTGAAGTAACAGCTTGGAGACAGATGAATCTCAGGCTGCTTAGAATGCTGTAATTCTATAGCTACACAATTTGTGTACCTCAATGTCACATAACTCAGCACTTCTGCAGTGGATTTGGATACTTTACAGCTGATAACTGTCCTTGTTTTATTTCCCTTCCTGCAGCTGGTTTTTATTCTCCAGCTCTTCCCACAAAGAACATATAATTGGATTACCTTGTACAGTAGCCAGACTTCAGGGGGAAGGGAAACCAGAAATGCTTTGCAGTTCACAGTCAGGGGGATGGGGGAATCATGCACTTAGAACAACACGTTGCTTTTGAGAATAATGCGGGCACTCAGAATAAGTACGTGATTTTTCACAAGAAAGACAGAACCTAAAACACTTGGCAAAGTCATGTGATGAACATAAGAGAAACAGCGGGAGCATTTCCAGGTAGAAGGAATACTGATAATCATTTTTTCTGAAGCAATCCTCTGCAAATACAACTGAGCTGTCAGTCAGGAGAGAATAATGATGAAGCAATATTGAACAGAATTGTTCTGTCTCGTGGTAAAAGCTCTGCAGTTTCGTCTTGGGAAGACATTCATCTGTGAAAGCCTACGCTATCCTCATTAGTGTGTGGTGGCTTGGAGGATGTTTTTGTCTGTGCTGCATTTGCCTTCCTTAGAGAGTGGTTTAATGTTCTGGGGGTTTTAGCACATGCTTGTGTTTGAACCCCAGTCAGAGAGGAAGAAGGAGGCTTCATATGCCAGGTTGCTGCCAGCCGTTATCATCCTTCTGGTAGAAGCCCAGATGTTCTTCAGAATATCTGTGGGGTAGCAGATAGGAAGTGGAGTGTTTTTTCAGCCTGTCCCGTTGTACAACTTCCGTATCATCAAAGTAGGAAACCTGTTTGTGATCTGTTCCAATCCCACTGGACAGAGGAGATAGTAAGAGTTCAAAAAGCCTTGGACTTGCAAGAGTGCTATTTCACTGTTGATGCCTTCTGCTTTGAAATGCATGCTGTAGCATAGTACTAACAGAATCCCAGATACAATACCTCTCTAACTCATATACACAGGTACACTCATTGGCACAGTTTGAAGTATATTTTATTTTTTATAAATGTCATATTTCTGTCATACGTATATGACAAAAGTCATTTTTTCTCATGAACATGCACTAAAATGGCAGCATCAGAACTTAAACTGGAGTCTATTACAGAGTTCTTGAATATTCACTGTTACTTACATGTTCTCTTTTTGCAGGTGGTTAACTCTGATGTTTCTGTTCTGACTTGATTTTTTTTTTTTGTTGGGGATTAGTAGTTGGAAAGAAGGTCTGAGACAGCTGTGGGTGAAGATTGTATGTTATAAACAAAGCAAATGCTATCTCAAAATGCTGAAAGTCATTTTCTCTGGTGATTATAATACAACACTGAAGGTTTCGTTGCCTTATTGCAGCATGGTGTGATGCAACTCAGAATAGTCATTTCTTAGTGAAAGTATGTCAGTATTTGACAGTCTAGTGTATTGTAAGTGACACAGAATTTTAAATAAAGCTTAGGATGTCTGCTTATGAGATTTTTGTGTTAATTTACTTTACACAGGACTGCTGTTAAAGGTGTAGCATTTATTCTAAAAGAATAGGTACCCAGGATTATCAAAAATGTAGAGGAAGTAGTTCGTTTTAGGAGATAATGAGGTGCTAAAAATGATCTATAGATCAGAGAGAGGAAGGATGAAAAGGGGACTGGAAAGGAGCAGACAGAAAATAAATGTTAATCTCATTTTGGTACTGGTATGTCTTTACAACAAGTCATCAAAATGATTTAGGCTGCTTTGGAGGCCTGACAGAAATGCAGGGTGCTTCAAGGGTGATCTATCAAAAGTTGTCACTTGGAAATGCATTCTTTAAATATTGTCAAGGAATGAGGCCCCACTTCAGTGCTCAACAGTTGTTATAGTGTTAGTCTAGGAAAAAGTAAAATAAATTATTCTGCTAACCCCAGCATTCTTCCTGCAGTGCTGCTCTCTATGAGGCAGGCAGATGGTCAACTATGTACATATACAATGTAAATAGGGAACAGGAAGTCTAGTGATCCAGGGATAGATGGCTTTGTTACACACATGCCTCAGATCTCATGTGCTGGAAAGGGTCAGAGGATCCAATAAGGGCTCTAGAAGAAGCTATACATTCTAGTCAGTCTGAAGATTGCTCTCAGCTGCTGGATGCTGAATGAGAGAAGTTGCATTGAAGAAAATAGTATATGGTGATACTGAATATGAACGATCATTTTTTGTTGTACTCCGAAAAACTTAACTGCCAAATTCGTAGCATATGCTTTGTAGAACTCTGTTATTTGATATTTTAATAAAAACAAAACAATTGGATAATTCTAAGGGGACAAGTAAAAGTCATGGCCTCATCCACAGGTTTAATCCCCTTCCAGCAAAACACCACTAACTGCTTTAAAAACAAAGTTCTTATGTACGTTCAGTATATATAAACAAACGTATTCAATATATAAAATACTTTTTTTTGGATACAGTTAACTATGCTGACTGACAATTCATGGTTTGAGGCAGATGATTTTAACCCAAATGAGTACTGTTTTCTCAAATCTTAAGAAATTAAACTGCAGAACTGTGGAGTCTACTAGAGGAAGGTTACTATTTATACCTTTATTTTTCCTGTTTTTGTTTGCTTGTTTCTTTTTGTTGTTTTTCGTTTTGTTTTGTTGTGTTTTTTTTTCTTCCATTACTTTGTTTCTCAGTTGAGGATTAAAAGGGCATGAAACACCCAATGTGCCCTGCCGCAGTCTCATAGCAGTAGTCATAGAATCAACAAAAATATGTGTTAACAATGCTTTTCTCCTGAATTTTATACTACTAGAGCTGGAACCAACCTTTCTGTGTTACTTTCTAATGTTTATTTTACTTTTTTTAGTATGCGGTAGATGCATTTTTCAACTAGTCTTAAATCCTAGGGCCGTCAGCTGAGTTTGTAAACACGTTGGATCAATGTGTGGATACATGCTGGTGTCAAGTTTCACATGATTAAGAATTCTTTAGGATTAATTTAGAAAAGTAACGTCTGCTCAAAGTCTGTCTTGCATCCTTTTCCTAAGCAAGGGCAAAATCATGCCTTTCTTTCTATGGATTAAAGGATCTTCTTGCAATATTTTAATTTTGTTTTCCTTGGATTAAAATATATCAACTCCAAGCTTCTTCTTGAATTCAGTGTTTATACTGTAGTGTAACTTTAGTCTGTTGGTCTTGATTAGAGTCCAGTACTCGTCTCCTTCACGTGTACTTTAGAGTACAGCAGTATGGTATTCTGTGCACGCATCTGTGTGGAAAGAGAAGCCTGTCATCCTGTGGAATTTTTTTCTTTTCACTGCTAGTATTTTGCTTCTACTCAAGTTCTCACAAACAAGGTAAGATGGACTTCACTCACGGTGAACGTTAACCTCTTCAGCGGTTCTATAGTGACCTCCAAAAGTCACTGGAACTTTGGATTTTTTTTGTTGATGGATAATTACTCAGTGGCTGGGATTGTGTGAAGTCTTCTAGAGTATTTCCTGTGATTGAAAAGCTCACTGTTGAAAAAATATATCTCAAAAGTGCGAGTGGAGTCTTTTTTCATTTGGCTCATTTTCCAAAGACTTTTTCCATAGGGTATAAGGCAATCCCTTAACAACTTATTAAATACAACACATGTATACGTCCTAAGGTTTCAATTAATTTTAGCAGAAAAGAAAGCTGAACCTCAGAAAACAATTCATTAGACCAAGCAAAACATGTCAATGACCTT
The DNA here is from genome assembly GCA_013396635.1 of Penelope pileata. Classification (NCBI taxonomy): domain Eukaryota; kingdom Metazoa; phylum Chordata; class Aves; order Galliformes; family Cracidae; genus Penelope; species Penelope pileata. The sequence continues at coordinate 228,671 of WBMW01004497.1, read as the reverse complement.
AAAAGACTGTCATTAAAAAGTATTTGATATCTCTAGCTTCTTAGCAGGCTCCATTTTAAGAACATGGAAACAGAATAACTGATTTGCCTACAAAGATTTAAGATTCTGACACTTTTTTGTTTGTTTGTTTGTTTGTTTTTACCTTAAACTATTAAAAACATCTTAATACGAAGCTTTTATAGGAACTTCACTTTTAGAACTGATGCCTTAAAGAAGAGGAGGGAGAAAAGACTTGACTGGGAAGTAAAAATGTAAAGGCTTCTGTAAATGCTTTGTGTTACTTCTGTCCAGAAGGATTTGGCCAATTAAACAGTTTGGATCATTTTAGTAATTATTTGGCAATGGACAGTAGCAAACAGATTAATATGCTGTTTTTTGGACTCTATTTCTTATACAGAGATTATAAGCTGACTATTTTAAGACAGAAAAATGTTAGCTTTTAAAACAAAAAGACTATAGTTTCATTGGTAGGATTTTTGCAAGCGCCTGAGTACTTCTCTCTGTTTCAAATATCTTCCCACGTAAGGGACTAGTTTACAGGACTGTCTGTATGACCTCAAAGAAAACTTTATTCACTTTGATCTGGTTTTCAGTAAAATGACTGAGCTGTAGCATATATCTCCTTATTGTGTTCTGCAGGCTCTTGTTTTATTTTGCCATTGCATATTCTTTTAACTTGACATTTCTGATTCATATAAAGTGCTTATCCTGCTGTGGAAAGTTGGAAGCAAAAAAAAAAAAAAAATCCCTAAAACCAACCAAACAAAATCTCTGTCTTTCAGAAGACTCATCTAGAAAAGTTGTTGCATAAACATTACTAGAAGTAAAGTTTTAAATAATAGTCTGGTATAGCTACTCAGTTGACTGGTAGAGTAAGTATTGACTAATACAGTCCTGTTGAACTAGCGTGCATTTTAGTTCAAATAATCTAGATTCCAGTTGGGATTTAGCATTCAGCACAATGAGTGAGTTCCAGAAGTGGAAAGCTTATTGCCTGTTTTGCCTTATGTATTTTTTTCTCACAGACTTACCAGACCTGTTTCTTCAGTTATAGATCAATCTGTCAGATATGATTTGCACACAAGTGTTAGTTGAATGCATACGTGAGATTTACATAACAGATGTCAGCGTGTACGATGACATGAATTCACTTCTGTGTGCACTTGTAGCAGTAGTAGCATTCAAGTGAGAAAACAGATCAGAAGCAAGATGAATATTTAAATATAAGCAGAAGAAAATGTGAGAAAATGAAGGCCTACAGGGAGTCTTGGGCATAAACTTGAGGCTTGATTAACTAGTTTTTCCATACAGTTGAGGAGAAATAAGATGATGATTGTGTAATTGGTTCAGTAAAGAAAACTGTCAATGCTCTCTGGCACTTGTGATGTTAACTTGAGATTGACAAAATACATTCTGCATACCATATCATAGAACTCCAGTTTGAAGTGTGAATATCAATTGTGGAAATTTTTAGCTTGCCTGATTAGCAATATTTACACTTTAAGAAATGATCAAAGAATAGAGTATACTACCATGTCTTGCCACTTCTATTTTTTTCAGACATAACATGCTTTTTTGTCACATGGATGATTATTTATGGGCAGAAAAGGTGATAAGCAGTGTTTTAATACTATGTGTTTAGAGTACTGAAGCGTAAGTTATTCAGAATAATGTGGGAACTCTTCTAAATAAACAATCTTCTAGGCATTACTCTCTACATATATGGTGGATGAGAATTTCCAGCTTTACTCTGAGACCATTGAGAGGTCAAATGAAAACACAATTTTTATGGAAATAAGACTTCTGAGTAAGTTCTCATGTCTCTGACTGCCAAGCTAAAGCCAAAACTAGAAGGGAAAAAAAGTTTTGCAAGATTATGCATCTGATGTTGCAGAAATAGAGAACTTGGACTTAAAAATGATTATGCCCCAAAAATGAAGATTCTCTGAATTATTTCAACATTAATGTGTTTTTAGTGCTTCTGTTCATTTCTTCAGAAAAAGGCACAGGTAATATGCCTTAAACATAGCAAGCATAGTTACCTGAAGCTTGATATTGATACATACCCTTCTATTTCTTAAGACACAGATATAGGAATCCAGGAACTAGGAAAGCAACTGCTGAAGGCATGGCTATCCTACTGCCAGGCCGTATGTATTTCCCAGAGAGCTACATCTAGCTATTCTGACATACTTCAAAATATTGATAAAAGAACAATTTCATGCTTTTCCTGGGGAATATGTTGATAATATTAACAGCATAAATATTTGAATTATGTGAGAAAGAAGCGTGTGAAAGGGAAACAGTTTATGTAGCCAGCCATCTACTTCAGAATGTTTTACAAGAAGATCTATCACTAGATCTTAGTAATTCTTAAATCTTATGGAAAAACCTTTTTACAAAAGATGCAACTGTGCCTCATTTGTACAATTTTAACACTCTAAGGTAATTGAGTTTTAGGTGGTAACATGGGTTTTTGAGGTAGGAAGTTTCGTTTTGTTTTGTCCAGAGACCATTTAGACACGTTGAATAAATCTGAGGGTGAAATGCTCGCGAAAGCAGTGAGTGTGCTGTTAGGTACAAGAACATACAAGCAATGTGGAGAGCTGAATGCTGATGGAAGCAGCATTTTCCTCTTCTCAGTATCTCCAGGTCCTTCTGTGTCCCCTCATATACAGCGATCTGAACAAACAGTCATATTTGTGTGGTACAAGTAGATCTGCCAACAAGTGAGAATTGTGACTTAATCACTCTAGGTTTCTCCCATAGCAAGGGCTTTAGCTTAAACCTCTATAAGCTTCTGACTTTGTAAGGTTTCTAAGAACCTGAGTATATTTTGAAACTACCATTACTCAACAAATTTTGGCTAAATTTGGCCAATGGTGGCATAAGATGCCAGACAAATGATCAGGAAACTTAATCAGTTTCCTTTCCAAGGGGGAATTAGTGTGAACAGGCAGTAAGCAATTTGTTCTTGCCCAAACTGGGTTCAAAGCTCTTCTTGCTATGAAAGGGACACATGCAGACTTATTAAATATTTAACTTTGGTTGCAGACAAATGAAGCGTTTTACACTTGTGGCCTGGAAACTGAAAAAATTAAGCTGAAAAAGTGATAAATTACAGGTGCTAGCAAGAGAATTCTGAAGTTGCAAATAACAAGGTGAGTGACTGTAAGCATACCGGGCAAGAACTGAAGTTTGTATGTATTAAAATAATTCAAGAAAATTAGAGGAGATATATTAAGATGATTGTTGAGAGGGCAGTATGTGGTGTAAAGAACATCAAAACCTAAAATGTTTTTTTTTGAAACACGTTCTCTCATCACCTTGGATCAAGTATAAATGAATCTGTTAGAAGTTTCTCAGAACTTTTTTCCTATGTTAATTTTTGAGATCAAAGAATGTCTTAAGTGTAGACTAGTTTCTCAGTCCTAATGCATGGTCAATCCTGATATGATGCAAATGAGGTGCCCAGTCTTTTATTTCCCCATTAGAGAGACAGTGATATATTGAAATCGGCTCATTTTCACCCATTGCTTCTACAAGCATCCTCCTGTTTCCATCCATCACTCCTATATGGAGCAAGTTCTCCAAGACAAATAATCAAATCCTTATTACCTTTTGTCTAATCTGTTTCTGCCTGGATGTCCTTATTAAGTTCTGTTTGATAATGGTTAATAACTTAGTATCAGCGTTTTCTCCATTCTTCTAAAGCAGCCTAATATGTCCCTTCTGAAACTCACTATCTAGTCACTTCATATATATTCATGTGCAATTCTGTGACATTTTCTCACCCACAGTTCTTGCATCCCCACTTGAACTGCAAAAGTTTTTTTGGACAGGATTTGACTTGTTTATAATTAATGACTTAAAACTCAATTGGAAAAAAAGATATTAATTAGGTAAAGGGCTGGAGTAAGATCTTTATCTGTATGAGAGCTGGGAGTTGTCAGCATGCATGTCATTTTCCTGCAGGTATGTGAATATATTGTTTTAGATCTGTATTGTAAATGCTTTGGGTTCTTTCCCCCTCCTTATGCCCTGTTTGTAGCTAGATTCTCTCATGGGATGCAAGCAACTTCTGTCAACTTCAATGGGAATTATTCATACTTTGCAAGCGGAGAGCAGAGCTCATGACTGGACTGAAGCCAATGTTCTTTAAAAGTTCACATGCCTTGTATTGGCTCTCTAGTTTAGGCTCGTTCTGACCAAAGGGGAAAAAATGAAAAACTAAATAGTAGTAGCAGTTTCATTTAAAAGAGGGTTGAGGAAAAAGAAAGAAAAAAGCACCACCACCACCAACAACGAAGAAAGAAACAGTGGGTTAACATAACATGATGTAAATGGTATTTCATCTGTTCTGTGATCAGAAATGAGTTAGTAGAGCCTTATATGCAGTGAATTTGAAGAATGCTAATGGGATGTCTGCATCGTTGTACTCAGAGTACTTATGCCCGAATAGGAAAGCTTTTTATTCTGTAACTCCCTGAGGCAAGAAAGAGGCTTTCCGAAGAGTTACTTAAATTTAAACTCTCATTCTATTGTTAGACAGCTTGTTGGATCTCTGAGTTAAAAATTGCTTCAGCTTTACTTACTAGAGCCAGATGTAACGTTGACCTTAAATGGTAAAAGCTCCCAAGAGTGAAAGAGGCTGGCCTGAGGGGGAAAAAGAGGAATAACTGAACTTTTAGGTAAGTAATCTCTATAACCAAGAATAAGCTGCTTTTCAGCTGTGGATAGAACAGAACCGTATTTCCTCCTTAAAGGTACAGTACTTTGTTATGTTACTGAGTGGTTCATCCATTCTTTCTACCTCTTCTCCCCCCCCAAGCCCCCCCTCCCATTTCAAATTCTATCCCTTTTTCAGATTTTAGCTGCTTAAAAAGTGGATGATACTCATGAAATCTAGTTCTTATGTACTGTTTGGGAATATAAAAGAATGAAAAAGGAAAACTGTGTTCATTATGCTGAGGTTTAATTAATAGAGGTACGTGGTCAGTAATTGAAGGCAACTTGATTTACAGATACTCTCTAATGATGAGCCAGTACAGACAACAGTATTAGTTAGGAACAGTACATGTTACAGGAGAACAGATATTTAGTAGATTTTCTTAATATATATTTTTTTTATTTTGTTTTTTTCTTCCCATATGCTTGCTTTTAACAGTGTGTAAGTTGTTCTTTTTGATGAATTACCTACTTTTGTCTGGAACTTGTCTTTCAAAAAGACATTTCCAGAGCCATTCCGTTATGCACTGTGTTTGGTTTTAGTCGTATTAGAGGTAAATTAATACCATGAAGTTGTCTAATTGCAGTGCTGTATGGGGATGGTAGGAAAGAAGAAAAATAAAAGCAGAATGAACAAACAAACTTTGAATACTAAAGCATACTTGCTTTAATATGAAAAATCACAGTATTACTATTTCTGATATTTTAGTCTTCAGCTTTATAAGTGATGTTTAGTAGCTAATATGCAGTGAAATGTATCTTATTTTCTCAACAAATTAAAATACTTTTTCTTATTTTACTAATATGTATGTTAGGCTTCCTTTCAGACAGCAGTAAGTAAACAACTTGTAAGAATGAATGCAGTACAGGGAAGCACTAGGTGAAGGTGAAGACAGATTTCTGCTACTAACGTATTAGCAACAACCCGTGTTAGTGAGTTGACTTGCAAATTACATATAGCATGAATCCATCTGGTGAAAGGTCCTCTGCAATCATCAGAGAAATTCCCTTTTGTGGAGTGATTAGGCAGTAAAATTGGTTTATGTGATACAGAGATGGGGACAAGTTAGAGTTTGGAAAATAAGTAGTGATTCCTCTGCAAGACAATGTGATAAATATGTCTTGTTACAACATTACAGACTCAGCTGCACAACTCATGATTAATTTTCCTTTTTTCCTCTGGACTATCATTAGTGAATAACTTAATGTCTTTAGTTTAATCTCCTGGCTGATCTTCATGTTTAAATCAACAGTTATACCTCAAATCAACAATTATACTGAGCTTGGAGCTTTGTAATCTAATGACAAATCCCATAGAATTCTAAATTAATAGATTAGAACTAACAGTGGAAATTAAGAAAGTAAGATATATTAAATGCTTAATGCCAAGGAGTCTTCATTCTTTAAATATTCCTGTGTTTTCAAGCCTCCAAAGGCCCCCCATTCTGGTTTGTTAGTCTTGCATGCGTTACTTAACTGGTGATGTTTTAGACGTTTGTGCAAGGAAACTCAGTTTAGATGGTGCATAGAAGGCATTTAAGTTCTTAATAAATAGTTATTTTTAACGCTGTATGTGGTCTACAGCAACCAATGTAACCATCTCCTAAGTATGAACTAAGTGTATGTTTCTAATACTCGATACTTTTTGGTATTTCAGCAACTACTGTTCGTGTGTAATTTGATACAAAAAGTACCGTTCGCTCTTTAGTGCAGTGAAAACTTTGTTTACACCAGCTCTGTGCTAAGGGCCCTAGGATTATCCAAGTATTTAACTTGCATAAAGCCATCTGCTTTGTATCTCTCTGGATTAAGCTGCAAGTTGGCTGTGGACGTAAAACCTGTATGCCTTCTTTCCTTCTATCTTTCTATGCGTTTCAATCAGTTTTTATGGTGGTATAAACATCAACTGTAGTCCTATGTATCCAGGACAAAAGTTAAGAATTCATTGATCAAAAGAGGATGGATGAAGCTGGTGGTAAGGATTGGAACTATTTGCTCTCTGACAGCTTGTAATTCTAGCTTGGTGACAAATCAGTCTTTGAAAAGCTGAATAAGGTATGTTATTTCAACTGAGGTATGAGGAGTTAGTACTGAGAACAGACGGCTATGAAAAATTCTGATTTCAAGTCTCATGCACGTGTATTCCTTACATGTCATAGAGTTCTCTTAGCTCATCTAGTTGCTATTCTTAGGAAATTGTAGAGGTTCAGGGAAAAGAAACATGAAATGGCTAGTAAATGGAAGGAGAAATAAAGTCCTTGTCATTTCAAGGTTTGTGGGCCACTTAAAGGTCTGAGAGATTTGTAGGCAGACAGATCTCTTTCCCAGTGTGACTTCAAATCTTCCTGCAAACTAAACAGAAGAAAATCCTTGATGTGTTCTCCACTTGTGCAGCCTTTGAAAAGTGGGTCAAAGAGATGTTTTGGATTTCAGTATCTGTCAGAAAGAAAAACCTGTGAGTGGGTGAATTTTTGTAAGCTTTTAAACAAGTGACTCAAGATGTGAATAGTGGTGTGTTAAGGAGAACTGAAATTGTGACTGTTGTGAAACAACTTCAAAATAATTACTGACTTTCTCTCCCTGGAAACTAAGTCCTAAGAATTCTGAAAATGAGAGAATGCTTTGATATTTGGAGTGAGTGGGCTAATAACTTGAGGTTTTGTTGGAGATCTTGGGCTGTAACAGCATCCTTGGATTTGATCTTCCTCAGTAGCTCGATGTGACAGGCTTTTTCTTTATTTTTCTTTATTTCAATAGGTTTATTCCTTAACTTTACAATCTGAAAAATGATTTGAAAAATTCCATTTCAAATAAGAATAACCAAATATGTTAAGTATCTGAAAGATTTAAAAGCCAAGTTTATTTAAAAGAAAAAAAAAAAAAAAAAAACACCTTCCCAGAACTAACAGCTGAAATCGAGACTGTGTTACCATTGTTACCATGTGCTCGAACTTTTACCTTTAAATGCAAGACACCTGAAGTCTTTAGGTATCACAAGCCAACAGGGACATGCAGTGCTGTAGATGTGATCACCTGTGGATTTGGTCAAGTAAGGCTTGTAGAAAAATTTTTTTTCCTTCTTATGCTAACAGGGGTTGCTTGGAGAAAAGAAGATGAGAAAGAAGAGGTGAGGTAGACACATACACGCTTGACACAGATTGCCTGTCAGATTTATGTGACCCTGAAATGTTCCCTGACTGCTGCTAAAGTATATGCTGTTGTGTCCTGTTATTACACAAAGTAATACTTCAAAATCACTGTATTCTCCCGTGATTTGTATGCAAATATATTGTCATGGTAACTGTCCAGACAGAGCCAGTGTGGTCTGCTGGGCTGTTTCCTGCAATTTTTGCAAAGAGCGAAGCAGTTGCAAAGTTAATATAACAAAATCAATACAATATAAAGCAATTTATTTAAGAATTGCACTGTGTCCCTTACCAGTTTTAATGTTTTGCCTCCTGGATAAAGATATGTATTGCAAATTCTGTGTTCCTGGATCATGTATAGCAATTGGTTTGGGATAGGGGCTTCACTTCAGAGTGAAGTTATTAGCATTTATACAATTCTGCAGAATGTTTTGTAATGCTGAAGTTGTATGTGGGGAATTTGGCTGAGCCGTTGCTTTGGAAATCATCAGCAAAGTTTCCAGTGACTTCACTGGTGTCGGATCAGGTTCTCAGTGAATACCACAAAGGTTAAGGATATATTAGCAGGAAATGAGAGCCTGAAATCTAGAGGAATTTGGGTAGGAGCAGTCTGTCTATTTTCACCCATCTTGTTTTGAACTCAGAGAGATGTATCAACAAATGGTAGAATCTGTAGAATGACATGTTTCTGAAATCTCGGAAAAGAAAAATCTAGGATCGCATTTACGTATCTTCTTCCAGTGTCTCTGAAACATCTCTGAAAAGGCCTTTTTAGAGAGGTGTGCGCGCAGACCTAGATGTGGTACTAAGGAACATGGTTTCAGGGGCAATATTGGTGGTAAGTGGACAGCTGGTCTAAATGGTCTTAGAGGTCTTCTTCAACCTTAATGATTCTTTGGTAGTAGAATATATTAAAGCAATATACGTAGATATAAAATTTGCTGTTAAAACATACATAGTTGTGCTGAACTGTGCCCTATCTGCTGAAAACAGATTAAAAATGAAATGTCTAACCATAAGTCAAAGGAGAGCTAGCTGACCAGAAGGGAAATAATTTAACAGTGTATAAAAATATACATATGCTTCACAAGTTCAACCACTGAATTTATTTTTATTTTTTTTACGTAGTGACTGAATCTGGGTGGCCTCTGGGCTTGTGAAAATAGCTTGATGTAATTAGTGGCCCAGTTGCAATGGAGGGTGGAGTTTGCCCTAGGAGGAGGTGCTGGGCCAAGTTGATGCTCTGTACATCATCTTAGACTGGAAGATCTTGTGAGCAAAACTAAGTATTGCTAGTTCTCTGTGCAAGTATAGTTGTGACCATCATCTTAGCATCCCCAAGGGTTGTAGCAGTTTAACTTATCATTCCTTTTCTTTGATAGCTGTACAATTCTCAGGATTGCTCTAAAAGTTGTTTTTGATAAGTGTAGTAGTGGAGCAGACTGTAGAAAAACATGTAGATGTATCAAAATTCCAAGTATTTTAGGTACTTTAAATCGAGATTGGAAGATGAAGACTGCTCTTGAGTTTAGTCACTGAATCGAATGGTAATATCTGCAGGGAGGAGGAAGAATTTGTGGGTTATATTCTAAAGCCTCAATGTATAAATCTCAGTGTTATGTATGTGCTTAAGCTTTTGGGGTCCATTAGAAGTCCCTCTTGCATAAAACATAACATCAAAATGTCCATTCCAAAACAGATATATCAAGCTCTAAAGGAACAAACTCACTGGAATATTAGCTTTGTAACCTTATGAGAAGCTCTTCTGATTTCCTGTTGGATTTTTTTTTGGGGGGGTCTTTAACATTTCCTGTTAAACAGATTTGAAGTGTTTTTGTTGGTAAAATGACAACAATCAGCCATCCCACTCTATACAAATCTGACACATAACCATAACAGAAAGGTGAATAATACCTAAAGGTTCTTCAGTTCTTCAGATGATTGGTACAGTTGCTGCCTGGTATTTCTGTCTAGGAAGGTGTTCAGAAATGACACTAAAAAGTTGCCTTTCTCACTGAGGACTTGTAAAAATGATACAGTACTGAACTTCCCTCCGCCAACAAACACGTGATCCCCACAGACACGATATCAGAGAAAAGTAGCCTTTTCTGCAATGAAAATGGTGAGTTGTACTTCCTTAAACCACATGGCAGCTATGTGTAAATCATTATTGCTGCATTTGGAATGTGCAGAACTTTGCCTGTGCACGTGAACTAATGGTCTGTTTCAGTGGATTTTGATCCCTCCCGAGAATCTGGCTCCACTAAATGTGAAGAGTTTTGCACTTTCTGTTGCTTAACGGGTAAAGATCAGACTCTGTGAAACGTTCTTCCCTTCAGATTGGGATCTTGTAAATTTTTTTGCACATCTTTATGTGAAAAAGGCGCAAATCAGTGTAAAGTTTATCTAACCTTTGTTTTTGATTTGTTCTGAGAAATCACGTCACTATATTACAATATGTCTTGCACTTCTCTCTCTAATTCAGAGGTTAAACTAATGCATGAAGTTGGAAGGTTTTTTCCTCCTCTTGAAGGTGGATACTGTACAATCATCTTGTCTACTTATCTTCCGAGCATCTGCTTAGAAAATAAAACAACATGCCACTTGGACATCCAAGAAAGTGCTATAAAAAGTCCGTTGCTATGTTTAAATGCCTGCATTCAGTTGCTATAGCAATAAAATTCTCAAAAACGATGTATGAATTGCCACAATTAATTACCAGCACTTTCTGGAACAAAAAGACTGTTGGACTGAGAATATGACAAAGCTCCCCAGTATATTAGAGGAGAGAGCTGCCACAAAGTTCCAAGTGCCTTGTGATGCCATCTGTGAGCAAAATGTGATCCAAAGTGTATAAATCCCAAAGTGACTGTGTCAGAAGGAACAGTTGGATCCCCTCTTGATTCAATTGCTCCTTTATGACTTGTGTGACAGAGATCAATATTTTGGGCAATTTCCCATTTCTCTGCAAGACAAGTTGCTGAAAATGTTGTGCGTTTTTCTCTCTAAATTCCTCCAATCCCTGGATAACAAGTGTGACAGTCAGCATACAGAGTGCAGCAGACTGTATAGGTGTTGTCTCAGCAACAAGGCAATCATCAGGCTGAAATGCCCTTGATCCTGAAGCAGCTCTGCGAACTCCGCTATCAAAAAGAAAATAAATGAAATAATAGTTGATGGAATTCTTAGCATCTCTCTGGAGCTTGAGGCCTTGAACATTCGGATGCTTCTTGAAGAGGTCAGGAAATTGTTTCCTTAATTGAAACTTGACATCTGTAAGTTCAGCGTGGGATTGCATTGTTATTTCAATTTTCTACATCTAGAATTTCTGCATTTTCTACATTCAGACTTCTACAGTTTACATTTTCTACGTGTTGTTCTCTTCTGCTGAGGAACATGCTCGGTGGGGGAAAAAGAGACTTGGAAAAAAAATGGGGCCATGTTTGAAAGCTGTATAACTATTCTGTTATCTTTATTCCTAATTACTTAAAGAATCTTCAAGACTTGGTTGAGGTTGACTCAAACTGTGTAGTGCTTCTTGTGCACTTCAGTTTGAGTGTGGGGCCAGTAGCCTACAACAGTCACAACCATTGCAAGAGTTTTCCTTAGCATATGCTTTGAAGTCCAGTTGAGAGCTCTGATGTGTGTTGGAAATGCCTGTCTCTATTTCTGTGCTTCAGTTACATTAATGTGCGCTTTGCAGTTGACGATATATGGTTATGTGAGTAACCGAGTTGAGGGGGGCAGTGCAGGGGGAGAATGGGAGGAGGAGATGTGTGAAACTTCAGTATTTGTTTTTCAAAATTGTCAGATATCTGACATGGAAACGTGATTTTCCACAAAACTGTCCTATACCTATAGCACCCTCACCCCGATTATGACAATATCTCTAATTCAAAATGAAATCTAGACAATGTTTGTATTTCAAAGCCATTCTGTGTAGTCTGTGTTTTGGATGCTCTACCTCTGAATTTGCATCTGCCATGCAAACACATATTTCATGATACGTGCCATTCCCTGGGTCAACTTTGGTTGAAACTGCTCACCACCTTCAAAAGTTACTGCAGGAAGAAGTAGACTAGCACAGGCAATATGGCTACATAAGCTTTTTTCCAAGGAAAAAACAATTACAGTAAAAAAAAACCCAACAACAAAAAAAACAAACCTGTGGCTGTGGGCTAGAGACACATTTCTCATTATGTATTGGCCACTATAGCCTTCTTTAAGTATTAGCTATGCATTTATTCTTTCCAAAAATCTATTTTTGGTTTTGTTTTCATTGGAATAAAGATTGTGCTGTTATTCTGGTTGTCAGCCAGCTATCTTTCCCCCTTCTTCCTTGCCCTCCCAGCATTCCCTCCCAGTAGCCTTTGAACTCATCTATTTTGTTGAGTTTGGCCACAGAGATTCTCAAAAGTATTAAGTTCCTACAGATTTAGTGCAAATAGCTGCTGTGGTAAGAGGACAGCCCCAGCATCAGCGTAGAGCTGAAATCATCGCGGATTCTATTTGTTCTGCTGGCTGGCAGCTTGGCACACATGAAGCTCAAAACCAGGCACAGCAAGTGCTGTCTCCTGTTCTTCCAGACTGGCAGGGGACTAGGAAACAAGTGAAATTATTTTTGGTGAATGAGAGAAGATACAGAATCACTAAATAACAAAACCTGTTTTTTTGCTACTTGAGCTCAGCTGTTTAAAGTACTTGCTTCCCCATGTGGAGAGGCATAGGTTACAAACTGTCCATTTGTGCACTGTTAACTTTATTTTAGAAAACTTTCACAAATATACATGAAGCACAGGTCATGAAAGCCACACGCTGATGACTCTCTTGTGATTTCACACGAGGTTCTCATAGTTGGTGGCGGTTCTTCTGCCAGTCTTCTTTCTAAAGCAGTGCAGAGCACTGTTGCATTGTAGAACAGATCCTTATCTGTTTGGCATATTTTTCCCTCAAGGCTGCCGTGCCTAAAGGGAAAAGAGCTTAGTTTTCTGCAGCCGTTTGGAACAGCCTATAGACTACTTGTTCCGTTCTTCAGTCAGGCTCATGGGAATGTTGTTAGTGGAAAGGTTCTTCCCATGGCAAATAAATGTCAGTTGTCCGGGTAGAGGCAGCCGTTTTAATTAGACTTTCCTTATGTAACAGATGTTTTGAAGCTCTGCCAGGGAGAATAAAGTATTATCCAGAGAGAGCAGCCCTCATCTGCTTTCTGGCCATTTGAAGAAGGCAGAATTTGAAGAAGGTCAAGAATCTGTTCCCTGAAAATTTCCATGCATATGAAGTGGCTTCTGCACTGATGATGACCTTTCATATTTGTGTGTATTCAAGATCAGCATGCAAGCTCTAAGGCTGAAGAAACTCCTAAAGTTCTGCACCACAGATACTGCTCCCTTAGGTGCTCTTGCAAATTTCCTGACATAGGCTTAGGAACAGTCCTTTGTAATACACAGCAAAGTACTATGCTCTTTCTCTTAAGACTACTCAGTGTGCAAATATTCAGTCAATCAAATGATGTGTATTTGATTCTATTTTTCCTTCTGCTTTCATGGATTTGAAGTAACATTGGGAAAACCAGCAGCATTAAACTGATACAGAACAGAGATGGTGATTCTGTCTAAAAAGTACAGAAAAAAACAAACAAAGAAGCAAAAAACCCTCCCCTCTGGCTTCCTTCAGCTTACTGGCTACAGGAATTTCTAGGCCCTTTTTGTTGAAGTAAATTTAAGTAAAAAAATGACAAAATAGGATCTCATTCCTTCTTAAGTGAAGACTTGACAAACTTTATTTCTGTTACTGATTAGTTATTCTGTGATTATTTGAAAGAAATTGTAGCAACATCCTGTTTTCTTTCTTTGCTTTATCACTTGTTTGGGAGGAGTTGTTTGTTTTGCTTAGAAAGAAGCAAACAAAAGCTTTTGTCTAGGTAATATTAAACTCACTTCTTTTTCTGTTTAAAACAGGAAGCTCTGGCCTACAGCATTCCAACTGTCATCTTGTTGAATTTTCGGTATCCTTCTTCACGTGTGCTACGGGGCGTTATGTTGACCGTGACAATTCCTGACCTTAAAATCCACTTATAGGTAATATCTGACTTTCCAGTTGCATTATTTATTTGATACAGTTGCTCTAACTTCTCATTTGGTGTCTTATTCAGTGAAAACAGAAGGAGCCTTGTGTGTATAGGAGACACGTAACAGCCATTTGTTATTCTGATAATTTTAAAAAATATTTCACAGTTGTTTTTGGTTGAATAACGTGTATGTTGTGCATTCACTAGTTTTTAGAGTGCTGCTCCATAAGCCAATCTTAAATTATTCATTGAAAGGAAAAAAAAAGTTGCGGATCAGAAGACATGAAACATCAAGAAAACTTTGGTGCAACTCCAGTTTCTGTGTGTGTACACTCTTCTATTGGGACAGACAGTAGCTTAGTGTCTGTAAAAATATTCATACTTCTCAGTCCAGATCAGAAAGTGAAGTTAGTGAACTGGAAAACAAAAATCATTGTTGGGTTTGCTAATGAGCAATCAAAAGCTATGTCTTAGTCTGTAACCGTGAAACGTAATTCACACTGAGTTCAGTGCTCCTCACAGATTGATGTTCAGGAATGGCAGTTACTTCATAAAATTCAGTATGGGACTGTGCATACTTACTAACTGAACTGTACAGTAAGATTTGGTTATCTGAAAACAAATTCAGTCCAGAAGTGCCTAAGTCCAGACAGGTACTGTTGGATAACATAGTAACTTTAGCTATAGTGCACCTTAATGATTAGGACCTGGCTGGAAGCTGCATTACCAATGTTCGCGAAACAGTACAAGTGAATAAGTAAGGTATGATGGCCAATTTCACGTAACTGTTTTGTGTGCATGGTTTCTCCTTTGCAATGGTGAATCTTAGTTCTTAAACTTTTTAAAATAAGCATTTACTAATACAGTTATGTTGCTTATATTTTGAATGCATTGAGGTTCCCAAAACACTTGCAGGATATAGCAAAGGATGTACAGGGACATAAACAGTGAAGAATCAGGTATCTTAAATGGTTCAGAGCTGAACTATTGCATTCGAAGCCTTTTTAAACACACAGTTCTAATATTTTCTGTTACATTTCTGCTATGAACTAATTATTTAAACAGGTGAAATTTCAAAGTTTAACTCGGATATAAAGACAGAATAATATGCTACACTAATATGTAGACCTTCCTAAGGAATATTAACCCATCAACTGTGTAGCTTCATGGAAGTCAATTGAAGAAATAATTTCCACGTGCGTTTGCATGACTAGAAAAGGTGTGTCACTTACTGATGTCTGATTTTGGCTTGGTATCATTATAAATAAAGACAGAGTATGAACCTGTAGAGTGAGCTAACTGAAATGCCCATTACTCCACCTTGCTGCAAAAATGAAGACGAGAATGTAATTTTTAATACTAAAAGCTCTAATGTTCTTGTGGCTCTGCAGGATAGTTAGTGTTGGTTGAACTATTGGTTGTAACTAACTACACGATTATGCGAAAGTTGCTTTTTGCTTCAACTTAGTACAAAAGCATGCTTACATGCATTTAGAATTTTTTTTCTTTCACGTGGATGATAGAAATAAAACGTACCAGTCACTAAGTCTAGCAAATGAATTTTTATGGAAAATATTGTAGTTCTTCTGCTTGTTTGTTCTCTAGATACTGTTGTAGTTTCCTCTGGAAATAACTTCTGAATAACAAGAAGGTTGGGAGGAAAAAATGATGGCTGATCTTGAATTTAAATATTTCCTTTAACAAAAACACAAAAATGGCATGTTCAGTTAATAACGTCATCCTCTTCTAAATTTTTTTTAATTTTTTTCTAATTTTCTGATTTTTTCCAATTTTCTACATGAGGGTTAAAGACAGAAGACACTTGTAGGGAGCACTTTAGGAAATGAATTTGCTGGGTTGCCATTAAGCACCACAGAAATTAAAATAAACATTGTTCTAACTAAGGAACATCGTCAACAAAAAAGTTCGTCTTGGAAAAAATCTTTACATGGTTTAGAAACACATTCAGCACAATTTGACATCATCTTATTTTCACAGATCAAACAGTGTAATTAGTATTAATTTAACTTCAGATAGATAAAAATGATTTTTTATGTAGATGAAAGCATCATATCTTGTTTGTTGAGCTAGCTTGGCAAGCATTGCTTGCTTATAGTCAGTTGTATATTATGAAGAAGAAATAAAGCAAAGATATGAAAAAGATTAGTGAAACATATTATCCTGAAGTGCTTATTTAAAGGCTAGTAGTTCTAGTTGTTCTAGCTTTCTCATTTCTTTCAATACGTGAGGCACAACTGTTGGGAATTTGTTTTCCTAATGACTCAAGCCTGGAATGTGGATAAAAGGGAAGAGTTAAGATTTTAGCAGTTAAGCACCTGTTCTTTTTGCTTGAAGAAATTGCCATCGTAGTGAAAGAACAAACAAGATAAATTTTGTTCCTGTTCTGTAGCAAATGCGTGCGGATATTTTGTTTAAATAAGGTTCTCAGTCCCAGTAACTTTATTTGGAAGAAAATACATTAAGCATTGTGTTTGAATCACAGAATCCTTGAGGTTGGAATACATATGTGATAAAGATGATAAATTTTTCATAACAATTACTTCCTGGGCTAATGATGAGAATTAGAATTAAATACTTTAAATAAGAGAAGGCGTGGCTGCAAATATGATCATGGAAACAATTGTACAAGATAGATTGAATTTACTTAGATTTCCCTTATAATAAATCTGTTACTTTAATCGTTTATATATATATATATATATATAAAAATGTATTGTACTTAAAACAAATTATTCTTAAGATAATTCTTCTTGACAGCCAGAAAAAGGAAGTCCGGCAAAATTCTGTAATGGATGCAAACAATTTTAAATTGATTGGTGATTTAGGGCTGTTTTCTTTCCTTAGACATTCACTTGCAATTTCCCTTTTGAGAATACATGTGCAAAAAAGGTCAGTGAGTCCCATCTTAGATCATTTATCAGTATTATGTTACGCTTGCTGCAGCTTTGTGGGACAGATTCTCACCTCTGAGAACTTCTCAGTTTGTATGCCAGAGGCATAATTCAATCCGTATCTAACCCACCTCAACTGAAGAAGGCAATGAGCTGGAGGAGTGTGTTCCCGTCCAAACCAGTTCTGCATGACATTTATCAGTTATGGTTCTTTCCTTCTTCTTCTAACATAAACTGTAAAACTTAATCATTGGGATTTTAAACTTTTGGTACTTTCTCAAAGCAGAACTTTATTACTTGGTTTCAAGAGCTTTTTCAGATGCAGCTTCCAGTGTGCACTTTGATATGTAGCTGGAGAAGATTCAGGATGGAATGACCATACTAGATGACAGAACTGCAGCTTATGGTGAAAGTCTAGATAATTATAGAAATTTCTAGGGAAACAATGTTTCTTTTAAAATTATTAGCCTGAAAAGGAGACAGGATTGTAGCTCCTTACTACTCTGTCATCAATAGATGGCTTTTTTTCCAAAATGTTCATATTGGCCAAGTCCTGAGTAGCCAATTAAAGCTCCTGTGATGTCAGTGGGTAAGGATTTTGGCTTTTTTTGTTTTAGAAATAATGAATAACCTTAAGTCCCATCATGTACGTGTTGTGCTTAGGTTACGAGAGACCTCCCAAAAAGGGATGCGTTCTGCTTTCTGAGTATCTGTCTCTTGGGTGAAGGTAAACATGAAATAGGTATTCAGAGGCCATGGATGAAGCGTAGCAGGTATTTAAAAAAGAGAACAGTTCCCTGCTTATTTTCATTTTGTATCATGTCTGTACAATTTGATATTAGTGAGCTTTGATTACTTAGTCTGTCATGAAGACTTTACAATAGGAGGAGATGTGAGCGCTAAGGTTAAGGGCATGTTATTTATCTTGGTATTACAGCAATCCAGCGTGAAGAAATCTTAGATGCTTAGAGATAAACAAAATGTACAGTCTGTCGCTTCAAAGCACTTCTGTAATGAGTGGAAGCTTTGATTGTGCTTTTCATTAGTGAAAAAGAAAGTAGGCTGCTTAGGGAGTTTGATAGGCAAGCATTAAAGACCGTTTGGCTGCTCTGATCTTGTGCAGAGACTGTCAGGTGTCTGTGTATGGTTAGCCGATGACATAGAATCCAGAAGCAACATAAGGAAAAACTATAATATGTATTACCTCTTCATTGTTAAAGAAATATCATTGTGGAATTTCTCTTATAGATTCAGCATACTAAGTATGCCAGGAAAATATTACTTCGTGTGAAATAACTTTTGGAGTTGTAAAATTATGTGACTGATACCATGTAGTCACTCTAATTTTTTTTCCAGAATTTAAATATCTTAGGAAAGAAAGCCCTCTGTCATATCTGAGACTAACCATTTATTTAATTTTATTTTTACATTTTGCTGTCCACTGAGACCTAATTTGGACTGACTGAACTAGAAATAAATATTAATTAGTGAAAGGGAAGTGCTACATCCAGACTTTGTCTCAAAAATGTTGATTTATTCCTTCGTGCCGTTCTGGTACAGATTTGGGAGAAAAACAATGAGAGTTGCAAGAATCTTAAAATATCCCTGCAGTTTGTAAAGATGATTTGAGATTATTTTTGTTTTTTCTGACTCAGCCTCATGTGAGGCCCTGGGAGCAGAACTGTAGGCAGCACTGTGCAAATGAATGTATCTGATAGGTAAGGTAGTGCCGAAGTGAAAAACAAACCAATCCTGGTAGATAATAAGAAGGATGAAAGAGAACTGTTAAAATCCCTTTGTGTAAAAGGCATGAGCGGTGTGTAAACCTTCTTACCAGTCTCAGTTTCCTGAATTTTTGGGAGGAGAAGGATAGGAATATGATTCTACAGGTTCTCACCTGTATTTTCTACTAAATAGTGTTGTGGTCGAAAGGCATTTTCTTTATGCGACTGTAAAATTGAGAACATTGTTTGGTGTGGTTGTGCATATGTTTATGTATATGGAAGACACTACAAAGTTTGGGAAGTTCTGGATTTGTATTTTTTCTCCTGATAAGTTCAGTACTTCTCATATGGTGAACCTTAATTTTATTTTTTTAAATAAAACCGAAAATACATTCGGTGACCTGCCACCCAAGTAGCCTTAAAAACATTTGAAGTGTGCTTATATTCAAGAACCTAAAATGTGACAAAGCAGGGAGATGCCAGGCATTTTTCTGACTGAGATGTGTTTATTTCTTCTAGGTTACTTTGGACTCCAGCAAAATACTATCCTATGGCAAACAGGATTTAAGTCCTGGCTGTGCCTCTTTGCATGTGCATGTAGTAGGGGAAAGAAATACTTTTTTCCTCTCTGCTTTAGTATCCATCCATTCCTTCAGCGATGCTAATTACTCATGAAGGACAATTGTCCTCTGTTTACTTTCTCAATATCAATTTCTTTCAAAAATTGAACCCACTTCTACCAGTGACCTTTAGAACTGGATGTCAAGGTCACAGAAACCATTTGCCTAATCCAACATGGGGACTAAAGACATTTTCAGCCATATACAAGTTAGGGCTTTCTGGGTGCAGAGGCTGTATAACCACCAGTAGGTTCATGATTTTTTTTTTAATTGCAATCTGCTTCTACCCAGAAGTGTTCCTTTTACAAGTTGAAGAGCTTTTTTTTTTTCTCCATGGAAACAATTTGCAATTTTTATGTACCCTTTGTATTTCTGTTGCACTCTTTTTGAGATGTGACTAGATCTGCTGAACATTTGGACATGGTACGCTCATATTGTATTTTGTTTTCAATTCTTTCCTACTAATTCTTAACATTTTTTTTTTTTTTTTTTTTTTTTTTTTTTTTTTTTTTTGCATTTTTGGCTACTGCTGAATGCTATTTTCAGAGAAGTATCCAAAATGACTCGGATCTTTTTCCTGACTGAAAAGATATAATTGTGAGTTCTGATTTGGCTAAATATATTTAAAGTTATTTTCTCCATATGCATTGATTTACATCTTTCAGCAGTGTATTTCTTCTGCCATTTTATCACATAGTTGCACAGTATCCTGTAACTCAACTTGGCTGATTTTAGATCTGGTTATCCCTTCTCACCTTTCATCATCTGTTTTTATGCACACCCTCTTGGCCAGATTCTTCATGACTGTGTTGAACACCACAGTCCCCATAGGAGTATAATCTCTGCAGCAGAAAGACAGACCTGTAACTCCTCCTCTTCATTTTCATTAATCTGTGAGAGGTCTTTCCCCCTTGTCCTGTGAGATCGTTGTTTCCTGCAGACCTTTGGTAATGAATCTTGTCAAAAAATTCTCTGAAAATACATATGGCCTGTCTTAAAATGCTTGTAGATTTCTGTGAAGAAATTTAATAGCAAAGTTTGAGACACTGTAGAGGCCTATCTTACTTTATCGTTCTTATAGCTTCATCTATTTAGTAATAAGATATTACATTAAGAAAATAATTGTCCTACATATGAAATGAAAATTAGCAACTAGGGCAGAAGTCTTAGGAGATAATAAAATTAAAAGCAGTCAGTCCTCAAACGAGATTTGTTTCATTTTGGTAGAATAGTGAAACACTTTGATGTTAACAGCAAGATATTGAAGGAGATGTTTGGATGGAATGAGCGTCCTTTCTTATTTGTACTGTTTGCGTCTATCTCAGACTCTTTAAGTTTTTTTTTATTTGCTCTCCTGTACCTCAGACAGTTCACGTGCGATGTTGTGTTTCCAAGTTGGTCATAATGCTGTTCAGAGGCATTCTAAAATCCTAAAACTTTGTTTAATTAGAAAACTTTTGAAGCATTGATATTTCAGCGTTTCTTCTGTTTTAGATCTCTTATCTATGTAGTTCTGATGTTATTAAATAACAGTGACTTGCTATACCTTCTTTTAAAACACTTTCTAAATAGTCATTTTCCCTTGTTCTGTATCTTTTATTTCATAATATTTATATAATGAAAAAAACAATAATTAAACTTTCTACAGCAGTTGTGAGGTCAAAATAACATGAAATAGCTGCATTCCACTACTTTAGCATGACTTAAAGTGTTCCATTTATTACATAGGAAAAGAGTAGAAAATAGGAAGACAAATGTTGATAGATAGAAACTGTACACTTAGAGTATATGCATTACCTATAAGCAGGTAAGTAATACCTTTTTAGTTTATTATGATCTTTATATATAAAATCATTATTGAACATATAACACAGTTTAAGACTGTAGTGACAATAACAATATTGAATTTTAGCATAGCTGATAAAGCGCTAAGATTCTGTTAGCTTTAGCTCAATGTCAAGATGTGAATATTGCTGCTCCTTCACATCATCACCTTGAGTCTCTGCCAGAAGTTGTCAAAATTCTGGCAACTACAGTGAAACGGGAGATATCATATAACTCTAGTCATTAAGAGCTTGAGCTAAACTGCTAATTGTGTACTGAGATGGCTGAGAGGCCTTATCCACTTGTTCTTTCTGTAGAGATTACTACACTCTGGATGAGACACACAACTGGAGTGGGATCTTCCAGCGGCAAATCTTGGCACAAGAAATGCTCTGCTTCTCTTTTAAGTCTCTTCCATAAGTAACGCTGCTCCTTTATCCACTTCTCACCTCCCCCATTTTTCATTTTATGTTTTGAAGCCAAAATTTTAAGAACATAAGCTCAAAATTCTGTAACTCTCTCTGCAGAACTGAATCTCTGGTTTAAGCTTACCTCTTCACTAGAGACTTCTTGTGCCCAACACTGATGAAAACATAATAAATGTATGGGGTTTGTTTAGATGTTGATGAGATTGTGTATAAAGTTGGTACATTGCTTTTGGGTCAACTCCTGGATGTAATCAGTGAAAGAATGGTGTGGGCTGAATAATTTTATCAGGGAAAGGTTTTGACAAATTGGATGTGAACATCTTGCTGCATTTGCTTTATGCTATTCCAGAGCAGCAGAGCTGTTGTTTGTCTCAAACCTTTGTTCTATGCTGTCTAATTACCCAAAAAAATGTGGCTTTTTGGTACAGTGCATGCCAGTCAATCCATAAAAATTCCTTTCTTGTTCTGATAGCTTTGATCTTTATTATTAGCTTTCCTGAGTCTGCTTTTTGGAGAACAATCTTAGAAAACCGCAAGAATAAACTTAGCAAACCTTTTTTTCTTAAAGACTTAAGAGTTTTATATTTGGTAGCTTTCTAAGGAAAACAAAAAGTTGTATTTTTCTGACCATACTTTCTAGTATAGGCAAGCCAATCAAGATTTTTTTTCCTAATTGGTGCGAAGTGTAAAAGTCCCTAATGTAGAACTTTAGCCAATAACCAAAATGGGCCTCATTTTCTTTCATATAAGAATACCTGTAAGCCCTGCTGAGGTGGATTTAAAAGAGGAATAATATAATTCATTTTTTATATCTGGTTTTAGGAGTGTGGCTTTGTGGTTGCGCGTTTTGAAAACACTGATTTCAGTGTAGTCCATGTTTAATGTACTAATGTGTTTCCTCAAATTGAGCAAAGCAGCAGTAGGTGGCTAAATTCTTCTTTGCATCCTCAGAGTAAATACCTTAAGCGTCAAGCCACATAGAAAGATTGAGATGCTATTGGAGCTCTTTGTTTTTGAGGACACCTGCATAATAAAGGCTTGATTGTCATAAGTGGTTTTGTTTTGTTTTCAACAGGGTAAGTGTTGTCCTGATCCTGGGATTGTATAGATGAGGACTTTATATGATAAATATAGGGGAGAGGCTGGTGATCTGAAATCTAATATTTTTGTTTTAGCAACAATCTATCTCCACTTGTTTTCAATTCTGATGAAGCCTAAGAGCACAGCATTGAAAACACAGGAAATAGGAGCTTGTTTTTCCTCTCTCACGAACAGCTGTTTGGTCTAATTTTTCTGACAGTCCCTACAGCAAGTCAGGAAATCTGTTCTTTCTGAACTGATAAGAAGTATACTTTTTCCCCTTTTCCCCATATTAAAATAGCACTAAGGTGTTGGGTTTCGTTGGTGTTTGTTTTTTTTTTTTTCCCCTGCAGTTACCTCATTTGCATGCCAAATAACGATGAAATAAGGGCAAATGATTTCTTCTACAATTTTGGCTGTGGTTGCTAAACTGCGCCCACTGAACAGTGTCCTTCTGGTAAACTTTGTTTCTTGACTTGGGCCAGGGAGATTAGTATGGTATCTAAGAGCAGGAGAAAATTCTGGTCATTTGCTTCTCAAGCCAAAGATAAGGCCAGAGATGAGTTGAGAGAGCCTTGCAAATACTACCCTAGATGAAGCCTTCCTCCAGGAATATTGATATTTTCAAACTGGGGGTAGTAGACGGAACCTTTCTTCTTTTAAGTAGTGAGTTGAAGCACCTACGTAGCTAGTTGTTGTAATGCCAGTATGATGCATCTCTCTGTTAAAGTTTAAGTCAGGACTCAACAGGCCTCCTTCTTACTTCAAGGACTTTTTTAGATTGGGAGTTTGTTCAGATTTCTGATCTGAGTCAGTGCATGTTCCAAAGTACAAGGAAGTCATAAAGTGAGTTGCTTGCAGAAAAGTTCATTTCACAAAGCTCACCAAATTTTATTTACAGCTTACATTAGTGCTGTGGCTGTGTTATGAAATACCTTCCTAAAGAATCCAAATGAGAACACTTTATTTTATAAGACATAAGAACAGGTGTGTCGTGAGCATCTCTAATAGAGCAGTTTCTGTGCTAATGCCGCATCTCTGCATAATGTGTAGAGTTCAGATATTTATTTTGCCTCAGTCTCAATTACTGCTTTTTTGTGTCTGAAGGAATACCTGTGCAGCACTTAAATTATTAAACCAAATGCTCTTCGTTGGCTTCACCCCCAAGTTTGTAACTGTGACACTTTAACACAATTAGCTGGAGAGGGAACGCAACGTGAGGAATACTAGCTGGAGCAGCCAGCAGTAAGTACCTCATCTGAGAGTCATTCAGTTCACTGCTAACTTAGCCAGTGATGCACACTGAATTTCTTGACTAAACTCAGCAGTAGCAGGTTAGCCTTTCGATCTCTAGATGTGGTGAGGCTTTGTTTTTAAATCCCATTAGAAAAACAACTTCCTTTAAACAGCTGAAGTTCTGACTTCATGTGGTACATATGTTGAACTGTACTTTTCATGGCAGACCTTTAAAAAATCAAAGTTAAATGGAAAGAAAAATTTTTTATTTGTAAGAACTGTAAGAGCTTCATAGTGTGAAAATGATGCTGCGTGACTACGTCTGAAAGAGACTTTTCAACATATTTTTAGTATTGTCCCAGAACCATACTTTTACATACATAGTGTGGTTAGTAGTTCATACTCTATCGGGCACTACAAGTGGAGTTGCTTGAGGGTCTGGCCTGCTTGTTAGACAAGGAGGAAGAGCTGGAATACATTCTCACCCGATTTGTTTTACCTCATCTGGTTTTGAGCCCCCGGGATAATGATGAACTTGAGCAAATCAAGGAAGGAGCACTGAAATAATTAGGAGGCAAATATTCTGAGGGGAGTCTTTGGGAGCAGACTACTATTGCCTAGCCTGAATAAGAGGCTACTTATAGGGCTCCAGTAGCAGTCTCGCAATGTGTAAAAAGACATTACTGGAAAGATGGACTCACACACTTTGTAGAGGTGCATGGCACCTTGATACTCCTTCGGGTGTGTTGCTTTTTGCAGTTGCAAGCATCTGTATGCATCACTGAACTGCTGTGAATGTATTTTGTGCAGGAAGCATAAAATTAGAATGAAAACTTATTTTGCTGCTTTGCCATTTAACTATGCAAGATAGAGAGCTTAGTATAGTCTTCTAGATTGAAAGATGGCAATTGCGTTTTAGGATCCCAAAGAAATTTATTTATTGTTGTTTTGTTCAACAAAGTATGCTGTCTGGAGTTATGCTTTGTAATTAGGAAAGAAAACATTTTGTTCAGTTTCTTCATTTGGAAAATTTTTTGCTTGACTAGCAGCAAGACTCCTGGGTCACTAAGCAATAGTGTTCTGCCCTAATTGCCTTCAACTTATGTTTCTGAGTTAGGCCTTTGGTAGTAACTTTTTTCCAAATTATACAAAGTAGATATCCAGCTGCCCTGGAATAGTTTATAAAATACTTATATGTAAAAATTGAGTTTAAAAATAATACTTCATGTAACAACCTTTAGAATTATTAAAAAAAGCAAAAAAAAGGACATGAAATTTGTTCTTTCTCTAAACTTCCCTCCTCCTTGCCTCCCCTTCCCCCAAGCAAATTTGGTCTCCTTTTACATTAACTAAAAATGTAGTCAAATGCCAATTTGAGAGAATCCTGGCTCAAGTTTCCAGCTTGAGCCTTCATCACAGATGAAAATAAATGTGTAACTAGAATGTGATGTATAATACATGCAGGCCAGACAGTGGAAATGTTTCTAGGTTTCTCCAAATCCATGAGAAGGAATAGAAGAAAAAGGAACTCAAATGGCTATGTTACTGACTGTGATATTCATTTAGGCAAAAGTATATTTGTCTGTCTAACTATCTACTGGTATTATTAAAGTTGTCATGAGCAGTTTCTGTCAAGCACTTTATCAATGTACAGTTTCTGCATCAGAGAATTTTTTCAGGACCACAAGACAAAGGTTAATGCTTCCTTCTGAAGATGCTAGCATGTTTTAACAGATAGTAAGTTATTCAGAAGGAAGAAGAAAGCAGCATCTTTACTCACATGTCATCTTCAGCTCTTTCAGATATTCTCTTTTCCTAAGGTTTGTCTTTGTCATAAGATCATAGGCTTTTCCTTCAGATATTTCCTATTTCTGGATTCCTTTTGAACTACCCTTCTGAATGACACTTAATGTACTTTTCTCCCACTCCTCTTCACACTTTCTTTGGTGTTTGTTATGCTTAGAAATCCTTATTCTCCATGCCAAATATCCACCTACTCCATATTCACAATCTTCTTGTAAACTGCATTTCCTTCGAAGGCTGTGCAAAATGATCTGCAAATTAAGAAACATATCAGCTCTGCCTTGTGATTTGATAGCCTTCTGATGATCACATTTGCTAATGCAGGCTGAATTATTTGACAGTGAATGAACCAAGGCCTAATGTTTTCCTTAATATCATGTGCTATTTTGTTCATCAAATATTTTTGTAGGTTCCTTACTGAAAGTAATGCCTTCTATTAATTTCCATGAAAACTACAACAGATGCAAAGAGCACAATAACACTGTTTGATGGAGCAAATTCTCAGCTACCAAACACTTTCTCGTTTTCATCAATGATGAACAAGAGTCTGTGTGCCATGCTCATAAAGATCATAAAGGTGACTCGCTGTCACTATTGCCACTGCTGAAATGCACTACCGACCACTTCGCTCTGCTCACAGCCACTGTTTTGGTCTCCATAAACGTTCAGCAAGCATTGATGAATGTCAATGGGTGCAATTTTTTTCCACATGGAGGAATTCAATTCCACACCTTTGCTTCGTCTGCACTTCCATGTCAGATGCCATTTTATCAGACTGCCCCTCTGCTGCCCTCTGTCGCACAGCAACAAAATGTAACAGAGTATTTGTTGGGAAGGTTCAACCTCTATGCCATCCCACCACCGTCTGCCTCTGGAGTTGTGGACCAACAAAACACAGGAGACATGACTTTTGGAGCAGACCTCATATATTTGAGTACCTCAAAGCTCAGCCCAGCTGGTTTCCTAGAGGCCATCTGCCTGGATTGTGCTGTTTGTTGACTTGTTCTTGTCATCTAGCTGAAAGCCCGCTGATGATTAAAGAGAAGAAAAAAATGAGTTCAGTAAGAAGTAGGATGAGGTAAAAAGAGTTGTAGAGTGATGTTTCTTGGTTTTTGTTTTTGTTTTTCCTTTTACACAAAACAAGGGAAATAATTGTTGAAAAGGTAGAAAGCAAATACTATTAGAAGTGATTCAATGATGCTTAAAATACAAGGGGCATATCTAAAATCTTTGAGATGATACACTCTATTAGGCACTTAGGACTATTCTGTGACCTAATCTTGCATTGGGCGTATATGTGCACTGCTATTCACGTGGAGCTGAAGTTTTATGTGTCTTTAAAAGACAGTTTCCTTGGAAGCAAAGGATCTACCAGGATTAAAATCTTAAATCTCTACTTGATTCATTGTTGGACATCTTTTTTTGTAAGTAGGGATTTGAGCATAAACCTTTAGTAAGGTCAGTTGGCTTTCACTGCTCTTTTTTCGAAAGATTGACCACATGGCTTCGCTTTGCTTTCATTTTTTCCACTTTCTGAAGAAAAATACTTGCAGAGAAGTAAGCCTGAATATTGACTGCTAACAAAGCAAAAATAATTACCGCTAAAACAAAGCAGAATGATAGTATTTCACAGCCCCAATGCTATTTTCCAATCTTAGTAAGTCTTAACTTTGCACTTAATTACGTTAAAAATAATTGTCTGTGTGTGAAATCATGCTAATTCATTTTTCTTTTATTGTATCAGTGAAAAGCCTAAACCTGAGACTAAAATGGATCCTACAGGAATTAAGTACATAACGCCCAGAAAACATTGTATGTTACTCTATTGGAGTTAGTTACCAAGTTTCTTGATACAATTATGTGGAATTTTAGGTGCGTGACCAAACCAAATGCGTTGTTGTAGGAAATGGTCTTGTTGAATCACCTCTCACCACCAAATTTTGTTTTTCATTTTCAGCAGAGATTTGTGCTGTAACCAGCCATTAGTAGACATATTCTCCTGAATGGTCCCAATCAAATTAGTATGGACATTCATCAAATAACATTGTATTCTCTTCTTAACATAACTTTTCTCTCATTCAGGTAAATTGCTGAAACCATCAGGTTTTATCTGTTCCTGAACTGTATCGAAAACAGAAAGCAGAAAAAGGATGGTATTTCCTGTAGAGCCTCTTCATAAAGCAAGTTCTATACATGTAGCTTCTAGTCTTGAGAAAGACTGCACCTATTGAGTCTGAAAGACAAAAGTTTGTTAGAATCTTGAATAGGCAAGGAATAGATATTTGCTACATTCTTCTTACTCTTCTGTTGGTTTCCTTCTTTGATATAGAATCATAGGATAGGGTTTGAAGGGACATGAAAGACTGTCTACTTCCATGAGCATGGACACAGCCCACTACACCAGATTTCTCAAAGCCGCATCCAACCTGGCCTTGAACATTTCTGGAGATGGGGCATCCACAGCTTCTCTGGACAAGTTGTTCAAGTGCCTCACCACCCTCTGAGTAAAGAATTTTTTCCTATAATACCTAATCTAGATCTGCCCTCTTTTACTTTAAAGCTGTTACTCCTTGTCCTGTCACTACAGTCTCTGACTGTGTCCTTCTCCAGCTTTCTTGTTGCCCCCCCCCCTTGGGTATTGGAAGGCTGCAGTGAGGTCTTCCTGGAGCCTTCTCTTCTCCAGGCTGAACAACTCCAGCTCTCTCAGCCTGTCTTCATAGGAGAGGGCCTCCAGACCTCTGATTATTCTCACAGCCCTCCTCTGGACCTGCTCCAGCAGATGCATGTCCTTCTTGTGCTGGGGCACCAGTGTTGAACACAGACCTCTGGGTGCGATCTCATGAGGGCAAAGTAGAGGGCAAGAATCACCTCCCTTGGCATTCTTGCTGTTCCTGCTTCCTTTTGTGCTTGGGTTTTCCCTACCCAGGTGCAGGACCTTGCACTTTACCTTGTTGAACTTTGCGAGGTTCATTATTGTGGAAGAATTATTTACATCTATTGCTTTGCTCTTGGGTTGCAACTTGGAAATGTTCTAATTGTCTAGTAGTATTAAGTTGTTTGGGAATTAATCTCAATACTTCTCAAAATGAAAATAGATGCTTTTATGTTGCACACTTTGCATGCTCCAAAGGTATTGTTCTGTATCTTGTAAATAGAAACAACATTTTATTTATCTTTCAGGTTTTACCTTGTATAATTGTATGGATATTAATGTGAGCAGAACTCAAGAATGTAAATGAATGTTAAATGTAAACTTCAATTGTGGTTTTGAGGTTTTTTCTTATGTTACATAAGATGTTTACCCTATGTAAAAATTTTGAAGCACCAGTGCAAAATGTTAAAGGAATTCTACTAAGACATTCTGAATGTGTTTTTAAATTTTGGGGTTTTGTTTTTCAGATGTTGAGATAGGTAATTTATACCAGCAAACTGTTTGTGTTAAATGTTATAACAATGCTTCGTGCTTGAGAAGGTTATGGTACAAACATAGGAAAAGCACACTAGTTTGCTCTCACTTCTTTCGAATATCATAAATTTAGCATTTCTTATGTAATTCAAAATGGCAAAATATAATTCAAAATGTTCTGTAAATCCTATATGCTTTTACATCTGTATAAAAGGAGGACCAAAAGGTGTACCTATCTAGTGTGGCAATGTTTTACAAACACATTGCAGGACAACAAAGAAAAAAGTCACAAAAAGCAGCTCACAGTTGTGCAGTTCAGCTGCATTCGTGACTACGTAACTCCCATTGTTGACAAATGAGAGTTGCTTGACTTGACCAGAGACAGTATGAGGTCAAGAAATGTTAATATAATGCTTTCTTAACTGTTTATTTCTGGTCTTTTTATATATCCTTGTTGTGATGTGACAGAGCATTTGAGGTCAGCTGCCAGGCTATCAGTGGAGATGGAGTAAAGCACCTTTAAGCCTTTGCTAACACGGTACTCAGCTGTGACTCAGAGAGGGTAAGTTAACTGATCATACTTAGTTTTCTCTGCTATGGTAAAATGAGTTGCAGAGGGAACATGCTGAAAGCCAAGGGCCTCTGAATTCTTTTCCCTTTTATGGAATAGAGCTCCCGGATCACAATTTCCTGGAGATTGTACTCAAAGCCTACACAGTGGTAAGAGTAAGTTCTCTGCATTCACTGATCTATATCTGACAACAAATTTGAGCTCAGGATTGTTTTTTTCCTGACTATTTTAAGCAGTAAGTTTACAATAACAGACAAATATTAAGAAGCACTCCATCCTGTCTTTTTTTTTCTTTTTTTTTATCGTTCTTTACATTGTCTCAGTGTGGGAATAAGTAAAATCCGGTGAATAGCATAGGTATTTAGCTTTGTTTTAACACATTTTGTAGACACAAAAGGCTCATGCAGGCTGACATTCTAGAGCCTCTCCCACATCTGTTCTTCTCGTGACATGTGAGTTAAGTATGTCTACAAGTATTTAATTTTAAAAGATAATTTTAAAGCTCTTGAAATTTCAGGAGTTGTTGTGGGAATCACTTACTCTGATATAAGATACTATAATAATCTCCTGACAGACTTTGATAGGACGGAGCTAGGCCAGACAGAGCTTATTTGATACTTAACAAAAGAAGTGAGAGAATCTTGCAATTATCTTAGTGACTAGGATACTAACAAGTCTTCATGCACCTTGACCATTTATAAGGTGTAGATGTATGCTTTTATCCTTTTTCTATCTTAAGGGGCAATAATTCTGGATATTTTAGTTGGTGTTTCACTGTATTGCATGTATTGTTATCATAAGATTTTCTTCTTTGACTGAAATACATTCATGCCTGTGGAAAGGAGCTGAAGTTAGCAAAGCTAATGACAGTGTGATTCGAAAGGCTGTTCAGCTGGCAGGTGAACCATGCTTAGTACCAGGGTAGTTACACTCTGCACTTCAGCTCAGGATTCAATAAGCTTTTAAGCTGTTTTTATAGGTAGATATGCTGAATTTCTGCAGGTTCCAAGGCTGTATTCCTTCTCTCTAATGCTCTAATGGAAAAGAAAAGTCTGAGGGAAATAAATTTCCTAAGGACGTTTCTTTCTCTTCTAACTTACATCTGTGAGATCCAGATAGGCTCCTATAGTTCTTGTTCAAGTGTTCTGATGAAGCCCTCTTTTTCTATATGTTTTGATTCTCGCTGACATTTACTGGGGCTAATTTTCATTATCTGATCAAACAGGCGTAAGGTCTCTTCAGCAGTGATGGAAGAACAGCATTGCTTCGTTACTGTTGTATGGTTACAACGTTTCTAAACCTTCTCCTTTCCTACTACTAGCAGAAGGCAGCAGTTGAGGCAGAAAAGCTGAACTTTTGGCACAACATAAATCAAGAAGATTGCTCCATTTTTCATATCCAGTTGCATTTACAAGATATGATGTTTTGTGCTGCGTAAGAAGAATAACATCTATGAAGGATTTGGCCTCTGGTTTTATGAACACAGCACAAGCTAAATAAGCTTTTTGACTGAAAAATAATTATTCAGGAATTCTAATTCACGTAGCTTATAAATTAAACTCTTTGCTTATATACTTCATTGAAATAGCCCAAGTAGTAGCCCTTTGGCACCCTAGTGGACTGCAGCAGTGCCATCAAGGTATTCAGACACTGCATTTGTTTCAAGAAACCTCGGACTATGAATAAACATACATAAGCCTTTGCTTGTACCAGTTCTCAGAACTGGGGTTTTCTGGAGAGGTATTAGGAAAAACAAAGAAGGTCAGAACAAATACTCCCGCTGACCAGCACTACAAAGAGTTGGAATTTTTTCCTATGTTTAAGATAGCTTTGTAAGGAAGTCTGAGTAAGGTTCTAATAGTGTCAGAGATGGGCTGAACTCAGTCCATTCCAAATCTGGGGCTTGTTAAGATGGCATGAATTCATCTTTCTACCCTCTGTCCTCCCTTGGCTGTACTTTAAATGCTGCATCTCTAAGACAACACAGCTCAGGATTTTTCCCTTTCTATTTTTAGATTAGCCTGTTGACTTCTTTTTCCTTCGAAGTTTGTTTTTTCTTTTTAGATCTGAAAAATGAACTGAAACTTTCCTGTGCTTTTTTTTTTTTTTTTTAGTTTATGAAGTTCAGTGTGTACTAGGACCTCAGCTAAGACAGGGATTTCAATAGTTTGACATAGCCTATGCAGCTCTGCATAGGACTCTGCAAATACACTTTTGGCCATGGCTCAAAATACTCCTGATTTTTTTAGGCCCAGTGTTCTGTTGAGTTGAGCCTGTCATAACCATCATAAATTCATAAGGCAAACACTATCAGAGGTTAGATAAATAGAAAAACTCATCTCTCCTTTTTGTTGTTGAATTTGTTTGGTTGCAAACTCAAAAAGTCCTTCAGATGCCAGGGTTTTTGTTTTGTTTTCGGGTGGTTTTTTTTGCTTGTTTACAGAAATTAAGAACAAGTCCATGTCATCTCTTTTTATTACCTCGCCTCTGTCTCATGTTCATGTGTTTTTAATAGTCAGTGACTGTTTCTTGATACAAAAATACGTAACTGCTTTAACACAGAGGTTTAACAAAATTGCTATCTTCTTAACCTCTGTGGATTTATTAAAATATGTTATCATAAATGTCTGTTTTCTTTTATGATTGGGACTTTATGGATGATTTCGAAATGTTTATTAAGGAAAAGCTTATTTTTATTTATGGAGAACTTCCTCTACTTCTATTTGGAGTTAGAGTTGGGTAAAATCTTCATACAAATGAGAGCTTCTACTTATTGCAATAGAACTAAAAATTCATCTGTAACAGGTTCAAAATGTCTTCATAAACTTGAAACATGCTCTTCTTACAGTGATAAGCATATCCTGCTCAGGAACTAAAAATACTCACTGTTTGGAGAGGGAGAAAAAAATTGTGTTTATTGGTCTTTACAGTAACATAATTTATGTTGCATCTTTTCTGCAGTTTTTAACAAAGGACTTGAATGGAATAATTGTGGTGGTGGTGTTTTGCTTTTTTTTTTTTTTTCCCCCAAAGGCATAGCAATACTTGTGTATAGATTTTTTAAGTGTATTAGTTATGCATTAAATTTCAACTGTGTAGCCATGTATCTGATTCTTCTTTTAGTAAGAGAGATAATGACATTTTCAGTGTAATGTGAAATAAATATAATAAAAGGGTAGGTCTTAGCTGTAGACTGAAGTTTGCAGGTTTTACTAGTTCTGTGAAAGCTGAGGTGAGGAATTTGTAACTAACAAGGTAGTTTTGGTATTCTCACTTGTTGATTTTTTTTTTTAAGAGTAATGTGATAGTTTTAATTGCTAGCCTCAACAAATCAATATGTTATTGAATAATCTTCTCTGCTCTTCCATGCAATGGAAAACTAGAAAATTGATCTTAGATTGTCTAATACCTTGAACTTTAACTCATTCACTATCACAACTTCTTTGCTCCATCTTAATCTCCAGAAGAGTAAAACAATAATGATGAAATTAGGAACTCAGGTTTGGGAGAAGACAATGTGTTCTGGACATGGAACCTCTGCTTGACATGCACACACATATCCATCCCCTTGGCCCACTGTTTGTTGTATTACTCTATTTGTTATAACATTACTCTATTTGTTGTATTACTACATTACTCTATTTGTTGTTACTACATTAGAGTTTGAGTATATAGCTCCATCCTATGCACAGCTGCAAATTAACTTTCAAGGGAATGTAGTTTGCCAGTCTAGTCAGTCGCTTTGTACCGCATTGTCTCTGTTAACCACCTAACCTGTCGTCTGTAGGCACCATCAAGGAGTCAAATGATTTATTTATGAAGACTGTTCCTTTATTGTCCGGCAGGTGTCAGAATAAGTTTTGTAATGCTTATACTGTAGATATAAGGATTACTACCTATCAATTCTCATCTTCAAACTGTTTTACAGGTTTCAATGCTTACAATGTCCTTGTGAAGGCATAAACTCAAGTTGATGATAACAACAATAATTCTTTCAGCTAGTAGGCAGTGATTTGGTTTTTTTCCATTCAGGCGTTACTGCTATTTTGCTTCAAAAATGTCTTGCACAGTGTTGTCTTACACAGATGCACACCAGGAATCTCCTTCTACAGTGTTTACACAATTCACCTAGGCCTTTAAAGTGCTTCAGCACATCCTCAAAGGAACAGTGCCACCATTTGGGTTTCCAGTTTTACTCGTAGAGATTTTCCTTTGTTTGAGATGTAAGATCATACTCTGTAAGGCTTTTGTAACTCTGCGTTAGGGCTTTCTTGATTCCTGAAAGGCATTTTATGGATATCCAGGGTGTTGTTTCCTTCTTGGAAGATCTTTAGAGAGGGTAGTTTAATCACAGCCAACATAGTAGTAAAAAAAAAAAAAAAAGAAAAGAAAAGAAAGAAAATCTGTGAAATGAAGAGAAGGAGCGGGAATAGCGATCAGAAAAGGAGGTAGAATGCATTTACAAAATTATACTTGACCTTGAATGTTTTAGTTAATAAAACGCAAGATAATATTTTTAATTTTAAGCCTCAATACTGTTTATTATTGTAAAGTGATCTCTGTGTTAGAGCATAGATTGTTAAACGAATTTCATTTGTATTTTTGGCATCTAACACAACCAGTGGATCACAAGGCCTCACAGCACTTATGCCCTCAGGCTAACTTGAAACAGTCTCATTCGCAGCAGTGGATGGTCGTGTTAGTCCACACTGCAGTTCAACGTGGTTAATTCTGTCCACCATGCCAACCCTACCTGAAGACAAGGAACAACCAAAAGAGGCACAACACAACAGTTCTCCTCCAGCCAAAGTAAGTACTCTCACAGATTTCTCTGATACTTATTTTGGAAACCTGGGGCTTGAAACTGTTTTTGTGTATTTGGAAGTTTAGAAAATAACATGTAGTCATTAGGTGTTTATTAATGTGTTTTGATAAACTGATGAAATTGTGAATGATCTTTCAGCTGACTTTGTTAATATTCAAGTATTTTATAGATTAAGGAATGAGAACTGAAGTTATTCCAGAAAAATTTAACCTTTGAGAAAATAACTTGTACTTCACAGTAGACTGGAAACACCTCTAGTGTTGCTCTTACAGACATACAGAAGATGCTATCCAGCTAATGTCTATGTGAAAGATGGAAATCTGCTTTTTGGTTTGTCATCTTTCTTAGTGCTGTATTTGCCATAGTAATAGCTAAACGTACACTGAAACTATACTGAATGCATGCAGGTCCTCCCTGGATGCATTTACTTTTGTTGTGTATACATCTTTTAACATGTTTTATTTGCAGATAAAATTGTTTAAAAAACATTAAGTGATGACAATTTTGCCTTTTGAATAATTTATACCACTGATAAAAAAAGTTATTTTATGTTCTAATAGTTTGCTTTTATTGTCTTTTTTTAATAAGTTATTAGCTTAACTGCAGTAGGGAATTACAAATTACCCAGATCATCCTGTTTCATGCTAACTGGTGTAAAGGAGGGGAGAAGATTTATAATCTGGCACATCCTCAGTTAAAAGTATATCATTGTCATTGGATTTGAGGACATTGTATTCTATATTTTGGGTGAAAACATCCGCTACTTCAACATCATTGGAAAATAGTGTCAGCAGTGAGCCCTGCATTGATTTGTCATGCATTCCATCTAAATTGCACATTGTGCTGAGTGTTAGTTTCCTGGTTTAAGATAAACACCCTGAATGGATGCAAGTTTATCAGACAATTAGCTGAGAACATGTTAGGTGAAGATGGTTTGTGGGTTTGTTCTGCTGCAGGGGTTTTTTTTGTTGTGTTTTGTTGTTGGTTTTTGTTTTTAACTCACCCTTGTGAAGAGTATTTGAGAATACAAAAGACTTGCTATGTAAAATGTACCCAAAGAGTTAAAGAAAATAAAATAAGCTCGAGGACATCAATGACTATTGCAGGGCACGATTGTGAAATGGCAGAAATGAAGGATTCTAACCTTCTATTCTTTAAAAAAA
>WBMW01004497.1:99274-193128 GCA_013396635.1 Penelope pileata | reverse complement strand
TATTTTTAAAAAAAAAAAAAAAAAAAAAAAAAAAGACTGGCCTTTTAGGGGTAGATCTGAAATGAACTAAAACAATATGGTAGCTCATGAATCAGTTAACCGTGCAAAACATTTTGTTTCAGATACTTTGTGCCTAAGAATAACAATTTAACAGTGGAAGGATTTTAATCAACGCACTGCTTACGAGCCTACTAAAACATTTAAGGGCTGCAACTAGCTGTTTGTACCTGTTATCACTCTCGCGTTTTCCTGCAGACTGAGTTCTACAGCATGACTATATAACTGGTCAAATACCTTAATGCTGTGTAATAGGGCTCACAAACAAGGAGAGGACATCAGAAGGATCTATAAACTGGTGGACTTGTTACCAGGGTCTGTCCTTGAGTGCCGCTGAACAAAACTTTCCAAGACTGGAACCTCTGCTTTTTTGAAGTGCTGTCTGGTGCCTAATGATTTCCTCATTCTGTTTCAGGAGATGGTCCCCCACCTTTTTTTTTTGCATGCACAAATACACGTGCATTTACAAAACAGTTCTGTGAAAAAGAAAACCTTACATCATGTGACCTTTCTTGTGTACTTAAGTATCTTTTACATGATAGAAGAGCAGGATTGTATTTCTCAAATTCATTTTGAGAAATCTAATCTGGTTTTCCATTTCAGTTTTTCTTATAGGGACTTATGTTCATCATTCTGATCAGCTCTAAACATCTGTCAGAATATTCATGAGCTCTGGGTTCCTGAGGGAAGCTCCCATTAGTGCTAGTGTAAGAGCGTTAGCCCTGTTCAAAGCACTTTTACTCCTTGTTTGGAATCTGTCTGAATTAAGTGTGTGTAATTGAACTCCTAGTTTGTGTGCTGTCCTGTTAAACTGTCTGGAAGTACTGAACATTTTAAGTGTGTTAGATACAGAATCATTTCTTCTTGCATAGGTCATAAAACTTCACATTTAGATGTCATTTTTAACCACTTCTTTATTTTATTTCATATAAAGCTCATATGCTTTGGTGATATCCTTAATAACTGATTTAAGGTTTTTAATATTAAAAATATAAGAAAATAAAATTAGATCCTTACCAACAAGGTTAAAAGATCTATAGTGTCCCATTGATTAACCTACACTACTATGGCAGGTTGTGAGATACCATCTTTACCTCACTTTAAGTAAAAAATTATTTTGTCTTTTTCCAGCTTTCTCTTGTCTTTGTATCCTGAACACTGTATTTTTGTCTATTCTGACTGCTGAGGAAAAACGTTTCAAATGTTCACAATGTTTTTATTACGCTGATTATTCCATCACTCAAGCTTCTGCATTTAGTTTTTTTTCTTCCTGTTCAAATTTGTGTTCCACTTTCATCAAATCTCCGCATGCTGCTTGTTTTGTTCTGAAGATGTGCCATGCTAATTTTGCCTTTTCTTCTGTCTGTTTCAACTAAATATTGTTACAACTGAATTGCATTGCCTTCATTGCAAAACTCTCATCTCAGCACTTGTCCTAAATGTATAAAATTAAAACCCCATCTCGCTCAAAAGACTGCTCTGACATACGTTACTCTTCTGAGGCCTTTCATGTGAGTATCTGTTTCAGGCCAAATTTGTTCTGAAATTGTCAAGATCTTTCATAATTTTCTAAGGATGAGACCAAGTGGCAGAGGATTTTTTTTTTTTCCAATGCTTTAAAGAATTTAGGTGATATACAGGAAAGCTTCATCATCTGACTTTTCTGGCACAGTAGCCTTTTTAGCAGAGATGCATTTTTTTCATTACTGTTCAAATCCATCCAAATTTGACTGGATTACATAACTTTTAATAACATGTTTTCTTAGTGAGGTCTTGGTAGAGCTTAACGTCCAGAATTTCTGCAGATCTCATCTGCCACGAGCATCTTTGAACATCTCCAATCTTCTATTGTGGCCAAAATTGCACTTGACATCCTCCCAGCCCTACATAGATCCCCTTCTCTCCCCAAGACTAGATTGCACATAGTCATCCTTGTAAAGTGTGTGAATGAATTCCTGCCTGAACCATAGAGGTTGAGTCAATTTTACCCTCCATTTTTATGGGAGGAGGCTGGGGACAAAAAGGGAGCAGAGACTGGTAGGAAGCAGTCACTGCTACTAGGAGATGAGATGCCTATTGCAGATAGCTGAAGAACAGTTATGTCTGGAAGCTGACTAGGAAAGGGCATTTATTGGCAGGCACTGGGAAGGCGGTAGAAAGTTTGTCTCATCCTTATGCAGATGTACAACAGTGCAAAAGCACAAATTTCCAGTTAGAGCTCATGCCTCAAGATCTTCATATATCAGCCTGAATGCTCTTTAGAGTATTTATTCATTTATTTATTTATTTCAAGCCAGCTGGCCCTGAAAAGGATCCTCATGTTCTAGCTCTTACTGCCACTCCATATACAAAAGATTTGGACTGTGGGAAACACGAGTTTCCATCCATGTAAAAGTTGAACTGCTGTAGTTGCTGACCACAAGTAATGTGTTCTGCCTGACCTTAATTAGACTTGAGTTCTTTTCTGTTTTTAAATGAGCTGTTCTTAGAATCTTAAAATGGAATGGAGTGACTTTAGGGCTGATGTTCATGTGTCATTCAAAAGGTTTTACTCTTTGGTAGTCATGCGATTGGTATAAATAACGTGCATGTGTACTCAGCTGCTTTGACCTACAAGCATGGCAGTCAGCTGCATTTTTGTCATTGACTGTTACATAAAATACATTGATAATTAGTAGCATTTTCAAGAATACTACTCAAATTTGTTTTTAAGTTATCAAATATCAGTTGTGCACTTGTATCACATAATAGAAGATTCTTTTACATTTTTACATGTGCAATGTTACAGGAATATTTTTCTTAAATGTTCCTGTTTTCTTGTTGTTTCCTATCCTCCTCTCCAGTAATTAACAGTGTGAACTTGCCCTGAAACATCATATGAGTTTTATAGGTACAGAACTGTGGAGCTGCATGGAGTGCAATCTATAACAAAACCAAGAATCCTAAATCAGATGTCTAATCCAAAGCACTTTCTAATTTGCTTTAGAGAAGAAATGTTATACTCTATTCTATAATATTAAACTGTTTTCAAATTCTTTTAGAGATCTTTGAATTTATCAATGTATTTTATTTCAAGAATAGTGAAATATGTCCCTTAGAGATGTTGAAAGGAGTTCCATTATATCTGATACCTAACTGCTACATGGCTACTAATATCTTTCTCTATGCATATAATTTCATTTCAGTTTATCCTCTTCTCACTTGTTTATTGTAACAAACCTTATGACTACCCTAACTTCTCCATATAGTGTTAAATCACTGAAACAAAATTATTAATTGATTGCCTTGGATTCAAAGAATTGAGATGATTGAAATTTCTATGCTCTAAAACATTGGCTTGTTAAGCTAAACTGTTACATGCTTTATTCTTTGAAGCACAAATCATTTTTTTATGACAGCTCTTTGTTGTTTATCTTAACAAATATTACTAAAATTATGAATTTTTCATTCTGAATTCATTGTTTCTGTTGGTAGGTAAACATTCTTAACGTAGTAAGCACAATTGTCAGCTAAAGGTATTTCAGCAAAAGCAAAATGATGTTTATAACAGTTGAACGTAAGTGGCTTTGTGTCATGGACAGCAAACATGCTCTTTTTGAAAATTCAAAAATGTCATAGAATAGTGGAATGATTTGGGTTGGAAGAGGCCTTTAAAGATCATCTACTTCCAACTTCTCTGCCGTGGACAGGGAGACAAATGCCAATTGCTAACTGAAGTAAAAATTTCTTATGAAACTTTGGGGTGTAGTTTCAAGAGAAACTTAGACAAAAAATGACTAAATA
The DNA here is from genome assembly GCA_013396635.1 of Penelope pileata. Taxonomy (NCBI): domain Eukaryota; kingdom Metazoa; phylum Chordata; class Aves; order Galliformes; family Cracidae; genus Penelope; species Penelope pileata. The sequence goes on along the minus strand of WBMW01004497.1, from coordinate 189,288 downwards.
AAATAGCATACGGTTGTACACACTACTGCCTAGCAGAAGCAAACATAATTGTTTTTAGCAGTTTACGTAAAGGCTTCTACTTCACTGATGTTTTATCAAATAAAAGATAATTATTAGTTCAGTCATTTTCTCTTTAACTTAAGTTGAGAAGTCAACATTATTTTCTGCACAGATCATCAATATTCAGTGTTTTGAATTTCTGTTTAACTCTATTTTTGCATTTGTCACGAATCATTCAGGACACTACTGTTGAAGGAACAACAAGCAGAACACCTTCTATCGTTCTTCCAGAGAATGCTGTTATGCCTGATGTAGAAATAGATAAAAATCTGGTTAACAGGTACTACATAATGTTACCAATCTATGCATAAATTGTGCACTGATTCCAGAAACTGTTTCTAAGGATTTGCTTTGATATATATGTCATTTTGAAATATTATTGATGTGTCCTTGTACGCAGTCTGCTCCAAAAGTATTATTGTCTTTTCATTTCCTTGGAAACTACAACAAAGCACAGTAACACTTGGATGGAGCAAATTCTCAGCTACGAAACATTGTCACCACCATTAGCTGTGCATATTGACCAGGAATGGAGAAGAGCCTCGTATGCTATGCTTGTAAAAATCTGCACTAGTTGAGGTGACGCGCTGTTGCCACTGCTGAAATCCATCACTCACTGTGCTAACAGCCTCTGTTTGGTCCCACGTACTGTAGCAATAATATTTGCAGTCTGTTGTAATTGTTTTGGCTGTTGAAATGAAAATGCAGCAGCAAACTATGTTGTTCTTACAAACAATCCTCTTGCATGATCTTTAAATGATTGAAGTGTTTGTAATGAAAAACAAGTGTGTTTTTTGGCAAAAGGTGCACTTGCAATGTATGACAGTTTGTAAGACTTTTTCGTGAGGTCATAGAGGCTTGTGAGTAAAAAAAAATGGTTTGCAAGTTTTACTAATAAATTAACAAGTACTTTATTTAAATTTTATTCTTAGCATTTGTAGTTTTCTGAACTACTGAAAATACTTCTTTACTTGCAAAGCCTTTTATATTATGGATCTTTCTCAGTGTAAATCTACCTTTCACACTTGTGCATATTGTCTTGATAGTAATTTAAAGCAGATACTCTTTTAACAACTTAAGCTGATGCTGATGAAGCTACTGTTATTGCGTATGGTGTGATATAAAAGTTGCATGTAGTCTGTTGTTGCTGGATAACTTTTTTTTTTAATAGAATAATATGCTCAGATATCAGAACACTATTTTATCTCTAGCCAGCATCTTTAAAATTTGCCCCTTCTTACTTTTTTCATCTGGAAAAACAGATGTAGCTAGTTTACTTTTTTTTTCCCAGCTCTCATCTTTTTCATCCTTGTATCTGTTCAGTCCTCCTTGCTGTTTTAGTGAAGTTTCAAAAGATACTTTTGCAACAGCTGGAAATAGATAGGACTGTGTTCCTGATCTATTGAGATAAAATAGGTATCAACTGAAAATTCAAGCAGAAAGCGTTTCTAAGAGACAGTTGGAAGAACAAAGTTTGTTACAAGTAAAATACAGTGGGTTTTGAAGGAGATGTTTGGGCTCATGCAGGCAGACGGCAAAAATAGCACCTAGAGATTAAGCATACATGAAAATAAGTTGCTGAATAGAAATAATAATCCTGTTTGAAGCTGACAATTACAATTTTCAGTTGAATTAGTGTTATTTTTAAATATTCTGATAAAGCATGTTTTTTGTCCTGGAAATTTAATTTCTTGACTTGGCCTTTGACTAAAATTGTGGGATAAACTTATCAGAAACTATCAATCAGGATCTGTACTATAGTTTGCTTGTATCTTTAAAATATATTTCTCTGAACTTGAAAATTTCTTAAGAGTTAGAATTATGATGCAGCCATCTAAAAGTAGCACTATCTGCTGGATCAGCACTTAATTTTCTGTTGTTGAGACTCTCACCTGGAGCTATATCAATGCCTAAGAAATAATCTTAAAGCATAAAACTTATTTTAGGAAACACTAATGACTTATGAAGACTAAAAATTACTAGTTGCGATGTACTATATTTAGATGAGTTTTATTTCGTAATAGAAAAACTGCTTTTTTTTTTTTAATATGAAAAGCAGTACAAATTTCTATATCTCACCTTCAACATCCATAAGGCTGTAATCTGCCTTTTAATTTGGGACAGTACCCAACCACTGAACTCTAGATTTTCTGGGAAATCAGAGTGAGGGGAAGATGAGAATTATTTTAGTTTTTATATTATGCTTTCTCAAAGCCATTCCAGTATATTTTTAGTGTACTTTTTAATATCTTTTAATATTATTTTTTTAGAGTTAGTAGAAAAAAGTGGAACTTTTTTTAGTGGCGTATTCTCATACTTTCTGTTCTTTCATCTTTCTCTCTAGACCTCGTAGTCCTCATAGAAGACATTCTAATCGTGCCGCTAGGAATTCAACAAGTTCATTGACTTCTGTTGGTAAGAAATGATTATTAATTTAAGCTAGGATGTTTCTCCAAAAATATGTCATACAATAAAGACCTAGGTACAGAATTTGGCATGCAGTAAAGACCTAGCTATAGAGTCTGACTCTTTTGACTACAGCTTTCTTTCCTGTACATGCTTACCTATAATGCATGCACAGTGAACACTGATACCATGTTGGATAGTGATCGTGATTTTATGGTCATAAGTGGCTTGCATGCAAGAGGATCCGGAGAAATACGTATATGGTTAGTTTCATAAAATTGTTAGATTAGTATTTTAACATTTTTAAAAGGCTTTAGATGCACAAGCCAAAAATTCTTGTGTGCAAAATACTGTTCAGTAATACTGATTTTGGTTCCTTTTGAAATACTGAAACTTTTGTTAGGAAGAGCTCAGCAGGCACTTAAATCTCAAATTATTCAATTGGGCTATCCTACCACAATACACTTTTAATGAAAACAACCCGGCTATCCAGGGGAAGATTGCCTTCATTTCTTAATAAAATAAGAGTTTATGCAAGTAGTATTTCCACTGTGGCACTGGGGTTATCTTCTCAACCCTGCAGAGAGAAGGTGCTAGCTGTTGGTATCAGCATATACCTTTCCTTTCTCTGGGCTGTTGTTTTCAGGTAACTTTTTCCGTAAAACCCTATAAACACATACAGGAGCCTTTCACATCAACTCTTACAGACAGGGCCTTTCTGACAACAAGCTATATTCCTTGCTTAATGGTAGCCTTGAGAACTGTAAATATTAGTGCTCAAAGATTACTGTTTTCAACCGATTTGGAAACTAAGGATTAATCGGTTTCTTCTACAGTTTATTAAGAATTGTTCAGAAAACAATGCATTTTAATCTAAAGGTCTAAGTGTAGTTCAATGGCTTTCAGCTGTTGGTCCATGCATTCTCCTGGGCCACATATCTAGCGTGACCATAAGTGTATATAAGCAAAAGGAATTTCAATTTTGGTTTTCATTATTCTCTAACAATTTCTTTTTTAACAACTGCATTTTCTGGTAGGATTTGCAATTCCTTTTGAAAATTCTTACAGATGAAGCAAATAGTAGAGGTCAATTATCTTTTTGTAATAGCTTAATAATTCTCTGGCTTTAGCTGTTTAAATTTTGCCTGTATTTTTTGCTAAGTGCAGTTTTATTGTTGTTTCTTCATTTGTGGAAATACCCTATCTATATGAAATACAATCCTTTAGCTTCCAAACTCTGTACTTTTTTCTGTAGAAGATTTAATGGAATCACCTATGTGTTAAAACTAGTGCATCAGTGTGCATAAATCTGTGCTAGGTGAGTTTGTGGGACTTCAGCCTTGGAAAACTGAAAATTCACAACTTGTGGAAAAATTGAGTCTACAGCAGAAATGCCATGACTGCTAGTTGACATGAATTTAGAGCCACTGCCACTGTGAAGAATTAGCATCTGTGTTTTTGATGGCTGGCTCTAAAACTGAGAATATAACAGCATTAGAAGATGAGCAGGCATGACTTTTTAATTAATGGAAGCTCAGCGCTAATCTTGAAGATACTTTTTGTACTGGTTACTCTGAAGTGTCACAGCCTATCTGGATACATGAGTTACTGCTCTAATTCTGACATTTTCAATCCAGACAACAGTGGTCATGTGATTGATCTGGTAAATGATCAGCTACCAGATGTCAAAATATCAGAGGAAGACAAAAAGAAGAACCTTGAATTACTAGAAGAAGCAAAGAAAGTGAGTGAAAGGTTCCTAATGCGCAGAGGCAGAAAGTCGAGAAGCAGCCTCCCTGAGTCACCCACAGGTAGGTATAGAGCTGATGATACGTTTTTATATTGTACATCAAGCTTTGTACATTAGCTTTGAAATGCCAAATCTAAACAAAATTCGGTCTTAAAATCAGCTCGACACTTTCTGGAAGGAAAACAAGACTTAATCCATTTTTTAATTATTTTTTTTCTTTTTTTCTAAATTCCTTATGAGTCCTTCTCTTGTGTCTACTTCTCTGCAGTGCTTACAATCTCATAAATCTGAGGGAAATTATACTTCTGTGTATCAACAATGTTTATTAGTTTTTGCTAGCTATGAGATAAAACCTACTCCTAATAGTTCCTAATAGTCAAGTATAACGTGGCAATTAAAATGACTTGTCAGACTCTGGACAGATATGTGACTGTTTGATGACTATGAGATTAATATTTTAATCTTATTTGAATTTTAAAAATAAAGAAACCATAACTGTAGAAAGTAAAATTACCTTTTAATTTTGCCTTTGTTTTAATGAAGCAGTTTCCCCTACGCTTAGTCCAAAAGTTTCACCAGTAACATCTCGGAGCAACTCTCTCACTCTTCCTGTTCCGTCAGGTAAGATGATCTATGCAGGCTCAAATTTTATATAAAAAATTCACCAAAAATATATTTATAATAACCTCTGGAGAATAAATCCATCTATAGATGAAAACATCTACTCGTGAACATGACAAAGCTCATTAATGCTTCCATATTTACTTTTATTTTTATGTATTATATTTTACTCCTGTGATGCTGCTAGGTTACAGGTTCTTTCTTTACTGTTTTTATTACTGTAATTTTGATAAGTTTTGATGATCTTTCACTTATATACTTCAGGTATTATTTTTCTTTTTAAATAATATCTTATGCATTTAAATTTTGGTCTTAGTATGCTATGTATGTGTGTGTATGCATTTGCTAGTGTTGTGGTATTCAAATTTTCTAGTAAAATCATCAGGATATGCTTTAATCACTTGTATGTCTTCCTAGGGCCTGATGTGTGCATAGCCACTACTGTTGAGTCAGTATCTCTAGCACAGGTAAGAAAGAGCTGAATATTCTGCACTGTAATCTAATTATTAAAGTACTACATTACACTGCACTGTCCTATTCATCCTGGAGGAAAATGAGAGATTTTCAATAAAATTTTCCATGCTAAGGTTGGATTATTTGCATGTTTCTCTACAAATTGAGGAAGTAATAAATGTTATTTCTGAAGACTAAAATCCATGAGGTAATGAGCACTGAAGGATCATAGAGAACTGTGAAGTATAGAAAATGAGAAAAGATCCAATATAGTCCTCATCTATGGAAAAAACTAATTCCTAAAATTACTTCATAAATAAATGTAGCAATGTAAAATAATAATAATAATAATTAATACCTTGAAGGTCATCCATTAATATCTGTATATAACATTTGCAGCATAAATGTCAAAGAAAATCTTGTAAGACAATCTTTTTCTTTTTTTTTTTTTGCTAGAATATCAGAACTTTTAAAGAGGATGACAGGCAAACTGCTGAGGTAAGTGTTTTATATTGTGTTGCACCAAATCTGCCTGTTTTTCTCTGAGCACAAATACGATGTATGTGACAGTTCTCATGGAGTCTGCACCCAAACTGTAACTGTTGGTAATGCGTGCAGAGTTTGCATGCGCATATTCTATACATATGCCTCAGTCATCTCTGTGTCTTACTCTATCACAGTGAGAATAGGATGATTAACATGCCTTAACCATGCCTGCATAGTCCTAAAACCAGTAAGAGACTTATATTTGACTGATAGGACTTGTGCTGTTAAAGCTGCATGATAATGAAGTCCTGTGCACTCACTAAGACAGTGCAAATTATTTATCCAAAGAAACAATGGAATATGAGACAGATAAGGTATGGATTGGTGATCAGAGTAATCAAGTACATATTTATGAGACTTTTCAGCAGTATTGTGTAGAATTAAAAACACCAGTAGCAAGGGAACTAGAAAGGAACATGGAGACATGACAGACAGAGAGAAGTCGCATGTGCTTTGAATTTCTGTACAAGCCCATAGTTTTTTTTTTTTCTTGGGAGGTGAGGAACTAACAGAAAACAATCAAAGCAAGAAATCTGGAAGTGCTCTAAGAGGTGGGGCTAAAGGCATATACTCAGGTAAACCTTAAGTTTAAGATGATCATCTTACATTAAGCTGATGAGAATCCTGGCTATATGAGAATTTATGAAATGGAGAGGATATTATCTCAATGGTTCAGAAAAGAGATTTCCAATTCAGTGTTTTTTCAAGTGCCCTTTAATAATCATTTCTGTTGTTAACAACACACGTTTAAAAACAAACATCAGTGAAAAGGACAATTACACTATACAGGGGAAAAGAGAGAAAATCGCATTTGTTTCTCCATTTTACATATGTCCCTCTATTTTCAGAACGTTTCCAAAGGGTTAATGGATCGGCGGCAGAATGATCAAAGAAAGATTTCTCAGGGAAGGCTGGTTCCTCGTTCTGCTGGTTTTGAAAGCTCCAAAGAAAAACTCTCAGAACAAAAAGAAAACTTTGACCCACGAAAGCATATCGATACCTTTCCTAAAAGCTCCCCTTCAGGTGGTGATGGTGGCAGAATGTCTCTTAACACTTATGCGAATGTTTGTGAAAATGAACTTGGAAAATCATGCCTCAAGAAAGCAAAAGAAAATGATGTTCCTTTAAGAACCCATCTACCAGGACCAGGAATAGGGAATATAGACTCAAAGCTAAAAATTCCTGTTCCCGAAATGAGGGACCATAAAGTTTCTTTTAAACCAGAATTTAAACTATGTGGGCTACGTCCTCCTCTACTACGAGCTGTATCGTGGGATAGCTTAGAGCCTGGACAGAAAGACAAAGCACCTTTAAAGTTAACATCTGAGGAAGATAAAAGCTTTGCTGTTGGTAATAAATCCAGCAATCAATTAAAAGCATTCAAAGACCTCCAAATCCAAGTTCAACCCATTCGAATGCAGAAATTGACAAAGCTCAGAGAGGTGAGTCCTAGTTATCAGTTGTGTGCTGTTTTAAAGTTATTTTTGTGTCTTACTAAACTTGCTTAGCCTTTTTTTTTTTTTTTTTTTTTACCTTTGCAAGAAACATGTTAATATAATGGGAAATGGTTTCAGAAAAATGAATATGATGTTCTATCATTCATCCTTTGCAACTTGAGTAAATTCTAACCTGGAACTAAATGCCATGGAATTACTGTATTTCCTAGTTCACCTCAAATACCATCAACTGCACTGTTGTCTCTTGAATATGCACGTATGTGCTCTTGCATATGCAGGTTTTTGCCCTCAGAAATAATTATAATACTGATGCCAAGCAAACACTGATTGTTTTCATTGTGACAGAAAGGTGAGTATAAAACACTACCTCTTTGTCGCACAGTTTACATGAACTATAAACAGGAAGCAGTTGATTAATGATCATGTCATTTGTAAAACATACTTACGAGTAAAATGATCTATTTTAGTTTCTGAGGAGAACTGGAGATCTGAAGAATCTTTACTTCCTGAGGATGTAATAACATTCTCTTTAAAAGGGTCACATGGGCTCTTTCACTTCCTTTGTTTCACTGCACTGTGCTTTTTCTGCTCCTTCAGAATTATCCTCAGAACCAGAAAGCCTTACAAAACACTAACAGGCTGATTTCTATGTGAAAGGGATGAGACAAGTATATAAATTGAAAGCTTTAACTGAAGTTTAGAAACAGTTACTATAGTTTTGTTTAAGAGCTTAGAAGCTCTTGCATCTCATATACTATTTGTAAGTGTTTAAAAATCACTTCTACTTTGTTCAGCTGGGTGTTTTATGAATCCTGTTTACCTCTTGGCATTCTCCCTTCTAAACGTAGTAGTCCTGGCCTTCAAGAATGCAGACCTGTGCAGTAGTACTACATTTAAAAGATCTCAAGTGACAGGAAATCATTTTGGTACGGCTTTTTGGTTCTTGAACACCCTCAGAAAATGTCTCGAAGTGCCCAGAGTTTTAGAACTGGGCATCTCTGAAATAGTTAAACCCAAAGTATTAACCATTGTATTGAAAAAAATAGAAGTGGCATGAAAAGATAAACCACTAACATAAAGCGACCAACATGGATATAGTGAACAGTTCAAAACCTTTCAAGGTGAGGGGGAAAAAGAGGTTGTAGTTCCTTTCCTTAACATCATCACGATAATGAGGAAGAAGACCTTGAATTCTGCACTTGGTTATTGTATTGCTTGGGAATGTCAGCTTGGTTACTCGTCTTTTTTATTCTTATTGCATATGTACTAGATACGTTCATTATAGAGGCACTGGAGCCATTTGATTTTGAGTGTCTTAGTAGCTGTTAAACACAATTAGTAGTTAGAATCAGAAGATTAACGCAACGTGGTATGTAATTCCAGTTGTGAAGGATTTGAGCTCTGACTCCAATAGGTATCGTCTGCTTATAAACAAAAGGAGGTGTTTGTGAATTTTAAATATATTTGAGAATATGAAAGTAGAAAATGAGGAGATGGCAGAAGGAGAAAGAAGATAAAGTTTAATCCTTTAGAGTACATTCTTCCTACCTGTAGGGTGTAGCGACAGAGTACAGTAGCAGTGAAGCTTTGGTGTTGGTAAATCCTGAATAAAGTGGCAGTCTTACATGTCTCATTTTCTGAATTTACTCTCTTCCTGGGATACGTGCTTGCTGCTTTGGCTATATCCAGCAGTGCTTTTTTCACACTCATTAATAAAACTCCATTTACTGCAGTAAGGGGCACATGTTGCAAATCTCTATCTGCATGACCGGGAATTTTGCTAAATAATGCGTGTATGGAATTTGAAATATGTAATACCAATATTGGAATAACTATAACTTCATGTGTGTCCATTATATTTATTAACTAAAATGAATGTTATATTTAGTGTTTGCACATCAGAGAGATTTATTGTGAGGTTTTTAATGATCTTACTTGGAAATGTTACTGTTTTTCTTAACAGGAGCATATTTTGATGAGAAATCAAAATTTAGTTGGACTTAAACTTCCTGAACTTAGTGAAGCAGCTGAACAGGAAAAAGGTGCAGTATCATAAAAGTGTAAAGGACTGTGTGTTATACACTGATTTTTATAATTAGCTAATATGGAAAACTAAAGAAGAAAAACTTCCTTATTTTTCAATTACAATAGTAATTGTGATAGAGCAGTCATGGAGGAGGCTAGTAAATGATTGAGAGAGCAGTAGAACTTGTGGTGTTTTTTTGGTTTTGCTATCGTCCTGGGAAAAATAAAGGTGAATGCATCTTCTGATCCAATAGCCAGTAGCATACCCTTTACCCTGTGTGGTTCACTCGTGGGAAGCAGGAATGAAAGGATGCGATGTGAGAGGTGCTGTTAGTGCGCTCTGGGTCTATTTCATAAGACCTTAAAGTTTCTGTTATGCATGGAAATGGCTGAGATATTACATTCCATGTTATCTCAGAAAACTTCAGTCTGAATGAAGCAAGATTAAAGGACACTTCTTGTCCTCTACCTGTACATAATGATTGTATCTCTGGATTCTTACATATGTAAGTATTATTCCTGTCATTCTGCTAGTATGTTTCCTGGGGATTATTTAGTGGGCTTCATTTGAAAGTGTAAAACAGTTGCTATTTTACCAGTCTGTTAAATAGTTTGTCAGATCTGAAACTTCCAGGGAAAACATTATGAAAAGCTAAGCATTATTTTACCCAGCTTGTCAACGAAGATCTCATAAATTTTATATTATGAATACACATGCTACACCTCTAAATGATAGTCAGCACATTAAGGGTCAAACTTTTGTCCTCATAAAGCAAGTGAGGGATCAAATCCTTAGTTCATTAGTTAGTTCTTTTTAACTAGAATAGAAATTTTGCTTGAATAATAGGAAGTAGCCAGCTACTTCATTTCTACTGTTATGAATCAAAATATGCTTGATCCAACAAGTTCTGTAATTAATGCCAAGATGTTGTGACCATCTTAGTAAAAACAGCTTTGCATCTATAGAATTAGGTTGGAGACATTCTGGTTTTAGGCCATGCTTTTATGAGGATATATACAGTGTTTTTTAAATAACGAGATTTTTAAATGTAAGGGAAATTCACAGAACTAAAATGTGGCTAGAAAGAACCTGCCTTTCACATTAATGCTCTCCACATTTAAATAAATCTCACCTTTTTCACACTGTTATGAAAGTCTAAGAGTCTGTTAAGCTAAGTGAACAGGAAAGCTGTGCAAAGATATCAGATCTCAGATTAGAACTGGGAATCCTGACTTTCCCACAGGAGAGTTCTTCATTAAATTTTGGCAAGGTAAGAGGAAATGATAAAGCAATTGTTATATATGAAATTAAATAAAAACAAAATTAATTTAAATGATTTTTTAAAAATTTGATAATTTGAGCCATATCTTAGTCCTTATGAAAGTGACAGAAGACCGTAATTTGCAACTTTTGTGTCCTGTTTCAATGAAAATGCAGTGTGAACAATACATGCTGTAGGTCCATCATAAATGGTGCACAAAATCTGCAGTAGTGTAGCAGTATCTGTAGTATAGTGCAGTAGTGTAGTATAATAGAAATCTTTTTAGCAGGTGATGTTTAAAGCCTTAGAAAATGACAGTATTCTGTTATGAAATTTAAACTAAAATATTCAAGAAGTGGCCTAACTATACTGATAAAGCACACATACAAAATGTTAGGTTAGATATTCTGGTAATGAATTTGGATTCAATTTCAGTTGTAGGAAAAATACAATAATTTCTTTACTTTTCAGTGCATTAGAGACTGTCAGAGCACGCATTACTTTAATCTTTCTACGCACAGAATGACAATTTCAATTGTTATTTTTATTGCCTCTATTCAAAAGGAAGGTGGGAGGAGCTTTACTTTAGCAGTAAGGGAGAGATGATATATCACTCTATGTAATCCAGGAAGCAATATTCTACATTAACAGGTGGAGAACCTTTCTTACTGCCCCGCTCTCGTTTGGAATAGAGATGGGTGCAATCCTCCATGACTTTAAAAAAAAAAAAAAAAAATCATGCATAGAATAAAACGTACTATTTGCCTGTGAGATTCTGACTTGATTATTAATGCATGACTTATCAAATAACATTAAAAAGATTATTTTATTTTTGTTTAATTTTCATTAATCTGCAAATGTCTTTAGGTCCTTCACCTCTCCTCTCCCCCACCGAAGAGGAAGAGACAAAGAACAGCTCTGATGTCATGCCCAGCATTCCTGATGTATTGCTGCGAAAACTACGTGTGCACAAGTCTCTTCCAGGAAGGTAAAAGGTCATTGGAAGTAGCAAGACATCATTTGGAAAAAGGAATACTTATGACTTTCAGTGAACTCCCTTTTTGGAGTTCCGTTCATTGGGGACCATATATGTTAAGAAACTGCTGCATATTAAAATGTACAACACAAATTCTCTGAATAGTTTGGGAAGAACACCAGCTTTCAGTAACTGACTAACTTTAAAATTAGTTTCTGTGTTCTATGTAAGAAGTCTGAAACTTAACTGGCATACTACATTTTTATACAGAATTGCTACTAGTCTGTCCTCTCTTGGTTTTCAGGATGCTACTGTGGCTATAAAATGATGTTGAAAATGTTAGTATCTCTTCAAGCCAGATAATGTTTTTCAGTCGTAAAATTTGGACATGACAGAATTCTGCAGTTTTTCTGCAAGTGATGATTTTTCAGTGAAAATAACTTTGTTATTCTGCCAACTTAGTTGAAGGATTCGCTTGCAAGTTCCATGACCTCGAGATGTGCAAGTAGGCAGCTATCAGCAGATTGCTTAACATCTGCTATGACTCAAGGGTTTCTTTTCTTCTTTGTCTTAGACACAAGAAGTCTACTGGGGCCTGACAGGGCTCACCTGTTTCAATGGGGAAAACATTTCCTGGTAAAATTGTTTGAGAAGGCTTTAAACTAGGATCAGTGTGGGAGGGGAATGCCATTTGGAACACTGAGGTTAAACCAAGGGATGATAAGGTACTGCCTGAGAGAGGCAATGTAATAATCCCAAATGATTATTAGATTATTAGATCACCTGTAAATCCAGAAGGGTATTTTCTGTCTTGCTCTTCTGTTTGAAATTTTAGCAATGTAGCACAGATATTCATATCAATATTTGCAGTTTCAAGAAGCTTTGGTATATTTCTGCTAATACTCAAGTGAGACTGTGCTGTTGCTGTTAAAAATAATGAAATAAAAATGAAATGCTGGTTTGACCAGAAGGAATTAGAAAATATTTAAGAGAAGGACATTTTTTTGTTACTTTCAATTAAATATTTCTGTATCTTCATTTTAAGAGGCAATACTAATAAAATGTGAATTGTTTTGCTTTTGTTTTTAGCTCCCCTCCACTTACTGAAAAAGAAGTCGAGGTAAGAGTAAACTGATAAATTTAGACACCAAAGGGACCATTGCTGTATATTCTTGTCTAAGCTTCTGAATAACACAAGCTGTAACTGTTCATTAAACAATGATATTCTAGATTTAATGTCTTTCAGTAGTGCCAAATGCATTTTATCCCTTAATAAATTTGTTCTGTAGTTTAATTATAATCTTGGTTATGCTCCTAATTTATTTGTGTCTTTAATTTCATTTGCCTCAATTTTAAGAAACAATCTTTATGTGCAGAGTTAGAGAGAATAAAAATGTTAGCACTTAATCTTTTGCCGTTGCTGGTAGGTGTTTATCCCTTAGGTAAAACAATGCTAATGGTGAGCTCATCCCTGGATTTCCTCTGCATAGACTATCTGTTTAAAAACCTTGGGGACCCTTGGAGGAAGTCCAGTTGGAAAACAGATTCATTGTGATTCTGATGCTTCTGGTAGCCTACTTCCGTTATTGTGTGTCTGCTCCACTGATCTCCCAGAGAAACATTCATGAAAACATTCATATTTTAGAGGAAGTAACAAGAAGTGATATTTGAAACAATCTATTTTTTTTTTTAATATTTTCAATTTTCTGTTTCAATATTTATTTAAGCACTGAACTTTGTTAAATGTAGTGGACTCATGATTTGTTACTGGAAATTACATTGCAGTGGCACTGATTTAAAAATGCCCTCTTTTTAAATCCAAACAGAATGTATTTGTACAACTTTCCTTGGCCTTTAGAAATGACAGTTATACCTTGGAATCTAGAATTAACCAAGCAGAGAGGGAGCGAAATCTTACTGAAGAGAATGCTGAGAAGGAACTGGAAAACTTTAAAGCAGCCATTACGGTAAGGAAGCAGCAATAAATATTTTCCTGAACTATACTTGCACACATGCAAGTGCACACACATTTGAAATGTGTGTCTGTGCTTGCCTTACGTAACATAAATTCAGCCCCCAAACTTCATTTTCTACTGCTTGAGATCATTACATAACTCACCGCAGAGAAGAGAACATTTCCTTCCAGAGTGGGCCACTGTTGCTGAAAATGCTTAGAGGATGTTGCCCTACTTCTAACAGATTTCAGTTATAAATACTACGAATCTGAGGTTCAATTCTTAGAATAAGTCTGTGACGAAGTTAAGAGCATGTGGAACTGCAGTCTGAGCACTGATTCATGCTCTCCTGGACAAGGCCTTCTTCTTTAACAGTAAATTAGAGGTGTCTAGTTAAGTGAGATACTGAAATGATCTGAAGCCCGAGTTCAGATGTTTGTGACTTGAAACATCCCTGAACTGCAGATAATAGAAGATGGCATAGGAAAGGAAACAGTGAGGATTATGTAAGGAACACATGCAGTTTTAGGAACAGATTATAGACCTGAATACTTTTTCATTCCAGCTGCACCTCATGTTCTTTTATCAGCAGTAGTTTTTATTTCTTCTTACCAAATTTATTTGGATTTTCTAACTGAAATGACAAACACATCTCTAAGATGTGTTAACTTATGTGCTGTGCACAGTTTTGTGCAAAAAAATGAAGAGGTGCATAGATACTCTGCTCCTAATTGAAATAATACCTTAGAATAAAGTGGTGTTATAGTTTTGAGAAATATCTAGGAAAACATAACATTCTTCTATTTGCTTTATCAAGAACATTAGGTGAGAAAGGATGCAATTAGCAAACATCATGGTATTTACATTTTTTCAATCTGGGATTTCAAATCTGCATGTACAGATTGTTACTGGGGAAAAAAAAAGCTGTTTTGCAGAACTTGTCTCTGTTCTCTATTCTAAGAGCAAGCAGAAAACCCATAAAATCTCAGAACTTTATTAATTATAACATTTTATACACCTAAAAATCTTTTCGTTAGTGCATAAGGGCATTTTCAGCTGCAAGCAACTAATTTGTTACATTTAAAATGTTAAAGGATCCCTTATTATGCACCAAGGACCACGTTGCCAGCATTGTACAGATGTAAACAGCTTTCACAGAATCACAGACTCGTTGAGGTTGGCAGGGACTTCTGGTCCAACTCCCTGCTTAGGAAGGAACACCAAGAGCAGGTTGCCCAGGACGATGACTGATGCAGCTTTTGAACATCACCAAGCAGGGTGACTCCAGAAACCTGTGCCAGCACTCTATCACCTGTGCAGTGAAGGGTTTCCTGATGTTTAGATAGAACCTATTGTGTTCCAGTTTGTGCCAATTGCATCTTATCCTGGCATTGGGCACCATGGAAAAGAGCCTGGTTCCATCTTCTTTTCACTCACCTTCAGGTATTTATACACACTGATCAGATTCTCCCTGAGCCTCCTGTTCTCCATGCTGACCAGTCCCGGCTCTCTCAGCCTTTCCTCCCAGGACAGGTGCTCCAGTCCCTTGATCGTCTTGGTAGCCTTCTGAGATGATCAAGGGACTGGAGTGCCTCTCCTGTGAGAGAAGTTTCTCTCCTTCATTCAATTGATAAGCTGCAGACTGGCTTCTGCAAGCTTTTATAACACAGTGGCAACTGCCATTTTCACATGATTTTTTTTTTGGTAAAACGAAATAAACTAACCAACAATTAAATGATGGGACAGCTCTTGTATAAACTGTATGGTATTAGAGTTGTTCCCATCTCAGTGGGAAGTTATCTTCACTTCTGTAGTAAAGACATGTTACATGGCTTAATGAGTTTGACCAGTGTTTATGATTTTTTTAATCAATCTTGTGATGATCGATGTTTTATTCAAAAACACACCTTCAAGAGAAAGCTGGCTTACATGAATTTCAGATTTGTTCAAGAAAATAAACAAGTTACATTTGCCAGTGAACACTTGAAAATCTGAAATTTGAACATCTTTTTTTCACACACATTCCCTTATGTCTTCTTGGGTCTTGCAGTCAAATTTAGGCTGCAGTTTGTTAACACACTGGCTTCAGTGGTAAGAAAGTTTAGCAAATTTCTGTCATTGGGGTTGATGTGCCAAATTCATAGTTCTCTTAGCTGTGCTCCTACACCAAAGGTTTGCACTTCAAATGTGATTTCTCAACTGATTCTAGCAAAGAAGTTATTGCTCATCACTCACTTCCTTGAAGGGAGGAGAAGAAAAAGGAGGAGAGGTTTTTTTTTCGTACAAATCATTTCACTGTGCTGACTTAATCTTGCAGTAATATGAGGGAGGGCATGTGGAGAACTAGGGTGCAACACAACTGATCAGAGAGAATTGTGTGAACAGTAACCCTGATTAATTATTTAAGACAATCTCTATGTTGAGACTGGAGCATCCTGAAAACTCACTTTGGGAGTGTAGAAATGAGTCAGCCTCAGAGTCTGCTGTAAGTCGGAACTAAATTCTGTCAGGCTTTCTTCTATCAGTGTTTTCTGTGAATAGGAAGCTGATTTAGTGAAGAGATGTTCACTAAGGCTTTGGTTAATGAAAGATCTAAATTACTTTTGGGATTCTTGAGACTAATGCGTGATTAATTTTCAAAATGAGTGAACTTAGAGAACATAAATTGCCACCTTAGCACCTTGTGCCCAGCAACTACATGTTATTTGTTCCAGGAATCATTTGTAAGTACTCATTAAAATAAGTTTGGTGTTTGTAAAGTTCATAGGTAGTTAGTCATGATTTGTAACTGATTTCAAAAGGAAAAGTATTCTAAATTTGCTCAGCCCTTTTAAAATTCTTTAAAGGTGCGCCTGCAATATGCAGCAAAGCACAATTCTGAGACAGAGTAGCAGCACTTGCTAGATTGTTTTGTGCTGTTCCTCTATGGCTAATTCATCCACTTGTAGTTCCGCCTGGACGTGTCTTACACCAGTTCTGTGACTCAGACCAGCTTATCTGAACTAAGAGTGGCAAGACATCACAGTAAGGCTTATGTGTTTTCAGTCTTCAGCTCACTTATGGCATCACTACGAGCACAGAGAAGCTTACCAGAAGCTGTTGGAGGATATTGCTGTTCTGCGGCGTTTAGCTGCTAGACTATCTAGTCGTGCTGAAATGGTTGGAGCTGTTCGCCAGGTAAGAACATCCTGGTGTCTAGCTAATATATCCTGGCTGCACATTTGTTCCATGGTTGTTTTGTTTTGTTTTGTTTTCCCAGCCGTAGATATAGACCACATAATCTCTTTGACTTTTATTTGTCATTTTGAGAGATTAAAGAAGTAGAGTGTCGAAGAAGACACCCTTTCAGTCTGCAAATAGAATTCAAACAGAATTACCTATGAAGTTATGTAACATCTGTAAAATAGGAGCATATGTATTATTCAGAACTACAGCTGCATCACAAGAAACATTTAAAATCAGTGCAGCACGAATAAGAAAACTTCTCTGGGTCTAAAAGCTTATCTAGTTCAGTAGAACTGCCCCTAGCAATAGGGGGAGTCAGACAACTAAAAAACTTAATCAGCAAGTATGAATGAGGACACTGCAATGCCCTCCCAGGCTCAAAATACCTTTGCCAAATGAAGTAACTAGGCTGAGAGCTTGCAAAGTTTGAAAACGAATACACATATAACCAATAACGTTAGGCACACAGTGTATAAATTGACATAACATGACAAAATAATTGATAATTGTCTTTGGATATATATTAATGCATTCATGTTTGTGTGCTAGTTAACTTAGAAATTTTTAGTCCTCGAGACATCAATATTTTTATTGAACAAATATTCTAGGTCTAATCCTGACAGATAACATGCGCATAGAGGCAAGTGATATGTTTGAGAAGTGTAGAGATAACCTGAGTAATCTTCTTGTTTCTTTCTTAGGAGAAACGTATGTCAAAGGCAACAGAAGTAATGATGCAGTATGTGGAAAATCTGAAAAGAACATATGAAAAAGATCATGCTGAACTAATGGAGTTTAAGAAACTTGCCAATCAGAATTCTAGCAGAAGCTATGGTGCATCTGGTAAAACAAACAAACAAATAAAACACCGAAGAGTTTGTCTTTCTTGTGTACAGAGAAGTATTTAGTGATATTAGAGATGTATGAAACATTTTCTACAGAAGTAGACTTTTAAAAAAAATATATGGTTATAAGACCTAAAATATTTCATATAAACCATACTTAATGCTATAGTACAGTAATTTAAAATCATTGTCACTTATTAAATTCTGATAGATTCAATAAAATTTGTATTGGCCTCTTACATACATGCATAGAATGCACAGTGTTAAAGCATCTACCTCTGAAATGACAGTTGGTAGCAAAACTTTATTATTTAAAAATACTTTTTTTTCTCACCTCTTCTTTCTTAGCTTCACAGAAACTCAAATATGACTATTTTCCTTTGGAAAAACTTGTATAAGGAAGCAAATAATAGGCTTTTCTTCTGATCTCAGTAGGGATAGTAATGAGTTGTTCAGTTTTTTTTGTGTTGCTGCTTTATTTCACATTTCTTCTACAGGTGCAATTGAGTCCAGAACTATATGACAGATAAATACAGTATGTCTGAGTTTAAAATGCGGGCAAGGGCTATATTGGTATTGTTTTTATAAACAAACATATTCTAAGACTGTTTCCCTATCTACTGTTTTTATGCAGACGATGGAGTACCTCGTTCGTCTAGATCCATGTCCCTTACTGTTGGAAAGGTATTTCTGCGCTGCAAAGAAAATGAAGTGAATGTTTCATGTTCACTTGATTTGTTCACTTAATTTATGTTCACTTTGTCCACGTACATTCAAATTTAATAGTCTGTGTTCAAAATGTAGTGTTAGCACAGACATATCCATGCTTTGTAATTTTGGATGCCTGATTAGGAACGACTCATTGCAATAACAATACCACTTGCTGTGAATCATAAAGAGACCTATTTATTTAAGAGCATTGTTATGCCTAGGCCACTTACTTGTGCTGCAGAAAGTGACTTAGGTCCTGTGCGTTGCTGTAGCTCTACAGCGAGAAAGCTGAACTTTGGATCAAAACTTTCTATTTGATGAGGGATTCCAGGAGCATACTATTTTCATTGTCTTAAGAATTCTATAATGTTCAGAAGATAGATGTAAACAGTAATTTTAAGTGTGGCTTATTTTTCAGTTACCATCAGAACATCTTGTGGGTTGACAAAGCATTGAGAAAGGAAAATAATCTCAGATTGTTTTAACCTGACTGATTAATAATTTTAATATTGTTTAATTTCTCTAATACTTCCAAGTGCTGGAGTCTGTTTATTTGAAACCTCCTAAATTAACCAGTGATCTGAGGGACCCAAATCCCAGTTTGACTCTTAAGAAACTTGGTAGTCAGAGGCATTACTGAGTCTAGTATTTCTTTCCACATTTTTATTTTTGGGGCTGTAGTTCTTTAGGTTTTGTTTATTCCTATCACCGCTGAGTGCTGAGTAGGAAGAATTTACTCACTATTAAAGTTCTTTAGGAGCACATTAGGTAGACCTCTGTCATTAATAAATTGGTGTAATTGATCCTGTCTAAAACCAGGATCATAGAGTAGGCGATCCCATGTATATATTCAGTAAAACTGTGTTTAACTCCTGTTCTGTGAAGTTATCTGCAGCAGAATCTTAGAAAAATTTAGATATACACTAAAATGAATCTAGTAGATGTTACAGGTATTTGGTTGGATTTTTTCTTTTTTTGACTCAGTGGAATACATGGATTTCACTAATTGTGTATCAAAAGATAAAGTATTTGGCTTCTTACCTAATGACAATAGAACCCTAAATGATCTATGTTATCTGGAGCTATATGTTGTGTAAAGCTAGCACGTGTTTATCATTTCTGTGGTCCTCGGGAAATGTAAGCAAAGCTACATGATGCTAGATGGATATCTAACAGCTTGAGGGTGGGGAAGAAGGCTTTGCTCTTTTGTGAAGAGAACAGATGTTGTTTCTGTAATAAGATGTAGTTTTATTAAATATATATATATTTATATGTATCATGGTGGGTATAATCTATCATAACATAATAAGAAAAGAGTATCATGTGTAACTGCATTGTTTTCTGGCCATTGTGACGCTGGTGCTTTCCCCAGTATCATTATATAGCTGGCTTAACCAAAAACAACAGCCTCTACTGAGAACTGAAGATGTCAGTTCAGAACATGCATGTTGTGTCACTTACACTATCGGACTTTAAGAGTGGAGGGAAAATTGAGGAGCATCCCTGTACAAAACCTCATTCCAGCCTAAGCACTTGTCATACCAGACAGTACTATATGAAGTTTTGGGGAAAACCACAGCCCTAACAGCAGTTTAGTTTTGCTGCCAACTCTCCCTTCCTCCGAGGGTTTGTTACTGCCATTAACCATATCTGCCACACCTATTAACTCAGAATTTTTCTTTAGCCTATTTCGTTGTATGATAGAAAAAAATGTTCTTTGTCATAGAATATGCCTCGGAGGCGAGTCAGTGTTGCTGTTGTTCCTAAATTTAACTCCTTAAACATTCCTGGTCAGTCACCAACAGCTTCACCTATACCTTCAATGCCATCCCTGGTAAGTAAAACCCACAATTTAAAGATACAAATTTTTCTTTAAAACACTTTTGCATAGGCCAAGACATAGTTACTAAGAATGTAAGCCTTCTTATTGGTTAATGAACAAATGAGATGAGCAAAGGTAAATAATACACTGTTGTGTAAGGGACTGTTTTACTGTTGAGTATTTAGTGATCGATATATGAAGAAAGAAACTAGGAAGCATTCTAAAGGAAAATATTACAGAAAGAAATGTGTTAGTGCTCAAGTCCGTTGTTTACTGTAGTTAGAGAGAGTAACTTGTGAGCTCTTTAATATAGATATCATGCTGGCGTGCGTGGAAAGGAAACCTAAGTAGCACATTGATTTTGTTGTTTTACTGAAGACCTATTTGAAATTAATTCACCAATGTAGCATTTATTGTTGTTTTTCAACTTATAGTCTGAATCACCTAGCAATGGAAGGAGCAATCTAACATCGACTCCTGTTCTGCCAGCACTTCTAGAAAAGTGAGTTTTCTCTAGGTCATTTCATTACCTGCTGCATCCTAGTATGAAAGGAAAATGTCACTGATACGTAACTCAGTGTTTCCTGGCAGAAATTCTAACAATGCATAAGGTATTGAAATCAGTGACACAGTACTGACTCAAGTTGATTTAAGATCTTGTAATTATAATTTATTGTATCACTATTATATCAATTTTTTTCACATCCAAATAATTTAAAAGCAGTATCTGTGAGCTGAATCTTGCCTACTATGATCCAACAGCCATTGCAACTCAACGAATAAAAAATGCAGCAGCAGATTACGCATTTGATTAGGCCTACCATTAGAATACAGCAAAACTGAGGGCATTACATGTAATAGGGGTGGATTTTTTTTTATATTTCCTGCAATGCATTAATGCTGGACATGAAGATGATCATGAGCACCTTCGGGTATGCATATTCTTGAGCTTGACTATCCTAATAATAGAAGTTTGTGTTCTGCTTTGGCCTTGTCAGTATGTGGCCAGCTGATAAGACTCATACATTGAAATACCATGATATTCAGTGTAATGTAGGTTTTGAAATGAATGTTAAAAACTATATGAAATTAAAAGATAAAATTTATCATAATGCTAGATCATGAAAATTTTATAGATGTCTAAAACAATGACTAATTGAGTAGTAATTTTCCTTTTTTTTCTTTATAAAGTGAATTGAACATTTAGCTAAATTAAAGTACTGGGGTTGAGACTCTCCGGCTGTAAGGTTGTTAAACCTAGAAGTTTGTATTTTAAAACAAAACAGGAATAGAGATCTGAAAGGGGATTGTTTTTCAGGTCGATACCTCAACATCTATATATTTTTAGAACCTATAAATTGCAAGAAGTTATTTGTTTGCCCTTTTGACTCTCTTGTTACCATTAGTATAGGTATGCTGTTATCATGTAGTTACGTTAGTCATTCCATGGGTTTAAATAATACTATGGCATCAAAATAATAGTCACATGAAAAAGGAAAGCAGAGAATTGCTATGCTGGAAAACATGTCATCTATAGGTTTCTAGAATAAACTTCTAAGTTCTTCCAGTTGAAATTTATGTAGATGTACAATCTCTTGAAAAGTAAAGACGTTGTAAGAATAGAATACAAAGTTAGATGATGTGAAAAAGTGAAACTGAGATGGGAACAGAAGTCATATCCCATGTGTTGTACAAGGTATTTGTAAACCATTACCATGATGTGTACAGGTATTGTCGCATTTGCAAACCCACGTGTTGTATATAGTTGTATATGCATTTATATACATACCATGAGTACATTCATATCTATAATCAGCGTAGAAAGCACAAAGAAAAAAATTTTAGGTTCTTTTCCAAATACTTATCTCTTTCAAGAAATGCTGCATGTTATAAGGAAGTTGCTTGCCGATGTTTCAGTAACATCACATTGATTTGCTGTTATAATAATTACTGCTACTTTGATTGTTTAGACTACGTACAATATCACAATAAAATAAGTACTAATTAAAGATTTGATAGAATGCTTTAAATATCATAGAGATGAAAAGTTTAAAACTATTTAGATCAGTACAGAATATTGACTTTCACATATTTTAGATTAGTGCTGAGACAGGACAAAATTCAACTCATATCTTTATCTCTGTACCTTACCAAGAATTAAAATTTGCAGCAACTGGGAAAATAGAAGCTGTGAACTCTGGCAAAAAGCATTGCCACTAGTTGTTACAATTCAACAGAACCCTGCAAGATTTGAAACATCTTTTGAAACTGTACAGAAAAGCTTAAACAAAACCAAACAAACAATGCCTTACTAGTTCTTAAGAAAACAAACAAATCATGTTTTTAAGTGGCAGAGGTACAACTGGGAATTTAAGTTTGAGAATGAGTATGTATGCACCAATCCAGCTGCTATGCTAATGTAAAATTAGATGATTGTTCAGCACAGATATGCATATTTAAGCACTTCAGGTTTATACTCTCAAAGTGTTTGAAGTCCAAATTCTCATATTACTGAGAGAAAATCCATTGCTTACAGTTGATATCTCTCAAGATGCCAGGACAATAAAATCCTGCCAGAAAAATAAAATCCACGAAAGCAGTTAGATTTCAGAAATTGTTGAGCTCGTTATGCCTCAACTTGGCTAGATTTGCTCCAGTACACCTGAATCACTTAAACTCTTTGACCCAGACTAACATAAATAACAGCAGATGAGCACTGCAGAAAGTGAGCAATATTCAATGGCTTATCTTTAGGCTAAACATTCACAGGTTTTACTTAGGAAAAGTTTTATTTACAGAAGCTATCTATGTGTTTGTATTTTTTTTTCACCTGTGCATCAGTTGAGTATAAATTTCAATTCAGTATAAAGTCAGAGTACCTAAGAGACATATAAGAAAAACATCATTAAATTAATATTTGGAATTATTTCTACTATTTTTTTCTCTCATGTAGCTGAGAAAATTTCTAAGACAATTTTTAGAAAGTCAAAGGAGGTAATGCTTTAAATAAAAGAAAATAAACACCATGGACAAGCCATGAAACAAATACTATTTTCCTTTATAAAGAAAAAGAAAGAAGTACAAGCCTTAATATCTTAGAAATGTATTAATTACTATTTTTAAATTACTTTTTTGAAACTAAAATTTTGCGTCAAGTATTTTTTCTTTTGCATAACGTTTCTCCAACATGTATTAAAGTGGAAAAATAGCCAATTTGCTTTCAAAGATAGATCTGGATTAATGATTAAAGGATCAGGAGTCACACATACTA
Organism: Penelope pileata; assembly: GCA_013396635.1. Lineage (NCBI taxonomy): Eukaryota > Metazoa > Chordata > Aves > Galliformes > Cracidae > Penelope > Penelope pileata. Next base: position 165,903 of record WBMW01004497.1, on the reverse strand, counting down.
AATTTTTCTTATTCAGTGATATACTCCAAATACAATAGATTTCAGCAGTCTTGTTTTTGCTTTCTCTCTCTCTCTCTCTCTCTCTCTCTCTCTCTCTCTCTCTCTCTTTTTTTTTCTTTTTATCTTGACAGTGGAAAGACAAATGGAGAGCCTGACTGTGAAACTTCTACTTCTGCACTGACACAGAGTGGGCTGGAGGAGATCAGTCCTGAAACTAAAGCCAAGATAGAAGAGGAAGCATATAACAAAGGGTGGGAATATTTTATGTGAACTGAATCTTAAATATGTGCTTGCTTCCAAATGTGTTTTTATAGTGCAATTCTAAATGCAAAATGAGTGAAGTTATTGATATGACTCCAAGAAGATGGTCACAAGTGAAGCAATATGGGAAATAAAAGTGAGTGAGCATCACTTTTATCTTCATTGTGTATGTTCACTTTCATTTTTTATTTATGTTAGTCAATATTTGTTAGCCAATATTTATGTCAGAGAGCCAGTTATGTCAGAGATTGAGTTGAAAGAACTTTCAAATGTTGAGAGCATTCAGCTTCATAATGGGACAATCCAAAGAAACTTTCTAAAATTCATATTCTGAAAGGTGTACATGGAAATGAGTTGTGTTGATATCAACTTTTGCTTTAAAGTCATATTGTTTGTGGGATAAAGTGCTTTACAAAAGCATATTTTGGGACAATTAATAGCTTTGGCATCTGTGTTTCCAAATGTCGAGCAAAGAAGTTAGTGCTATGTGAAGAGACAAAAGTTGTGATCCCATCCTGCAGAATCCAAGAAGTCATATATCTTTAGCATAAATTTGCATCTGTTCTCCAGAAAAGAATATCTAGCAAGTGTTCAAAAATATTTAAAAGAAACAATAAACAGAAATACTCACCAACTTACAATAGACGGAAGTTGTACTCTGCTGTGGACTATAATCATTTTTCCTTTTCCCAGATGAATTTGCTAATGGAGCTAATGTAATTATCTATTAAGGAAGGATGGCTGAGTGTCATATTCATAGTCTTTAGCTAATCTTTTGTCCAAAGATAAAGCTAGTTTTCATTATGTAGGAATGTGCTTGTACAGCATGCTAGACTAAGAAAAATTCTTTGTGTGTTAAAGATATCAGGAAGGCTTAAAAAAAAACAAAGAACTTCAGGACCTGAAGGAAGAGGATGAAGAGACACCAAAAGAAAGTCCTGATGAACATGAAGAAAGTGAAAATCACAATGAGATAAAAAACCTAAGAAGCAGGTGAGACACTGGTGTAATATGCGTCCGTACAATAAGAGACACTTTATACTTGTGGTATCAACCAAGTGTGTTTCTATGCTATTATTTTAACGTGTTTTCTTCCAGTCTAGGAAAGGATATTTCAACTAACTAGTTTCACAGAATTAGTTATTCCACCATAGTGCAGTTGCAAAATGCAAAACCTGTTTTTGACATTTCAGTTAAAATTTTATGTTGATATTTGTACGTCAAAATGCTTCATTTTGATGGGGGTTGGTTTTAAGGCAAAAATAGTCCACAAATGTTCTTTAGATGCTAAAATGGATCTCCCAGTAGGCATATGTCATCTCATGAAAGTTGTAATTCAGGAATCTGATGCTTGTATTTGTGTACATGTCATTTCCAAAAGGTCTTAACCAGAGTATTTACGGAGGAGTCTTTTTCAGTAGGTGCATTCACAAGGTGAATGGAGATTAACATGAACTCCTCAGCTATGCTGGGCTCTCTGACTTGAACAGGCAGATGCTTACTCCCTCTAGAACCTCTGTAAATGCTGCATTTTAAATATTACATTAATCTGTACCCAAAGCTCTTTGTGTACAGTATAAACTTTTGAATACTCTGCTTATCATACCTGGAACATTTATGCCTAACTGAAAAACTTGTCTGACATCTTCAGATTTTTTTTTTTTTTTTTTTTTTTTTTTTTTTTTGAATTGATTGAGTTTCTATGTGGTTCTACCAACCCTGTTTGCCATACCTGCAATTTCCTGTATTTTAAAAATAAAGACTTACACATTAAGGAATTGCATGTTGCACAAAGCAAATAATATGTCCAATCCCAAGCTAAGGTAGGGATCTCTACCTGTTCCCAAGGGACTCGCTCCAAAATTATTATGATTATAAACATCTTTTGATTTGAAATTCCAGCCATGCTTAGAAGGACAGCTATCTCACTAGTCATGAAACTCTTAGGAGGAAATGTTTAGAATTAGTTATGTTTTGTAGCTTGTTAAATTAAGCTGAACAAAGCAGAATTTTAAGTTGTGTCAAGCTCTGAGATTTGCCAGTTGACAGGTAGGAGAAAGAGAAGCCAAGGTTATGGTTTGGTAACTGTCTACAGTCATCTTGCAAACATGACCCATATTTGAATGTACAGCTGCTCTTAAAGAGCAACTGTGTGATTCTTTTCTGACAAAATATTTCTTTTTGAAAGAGAAGTGATGCATGAAACATATATGAAAACTCTCAAATCTAAAAGCTTAAGGTAATCGATTTTCCTATGATTAATATATAACAGTTTCCTTTTCATTTTACAGCAGACTTGAAGTCATCTTTAATTATTTATATATACTGTACCCCAAACTCTGTAAACACTGGTATGTGGTATGGCTTGTAGTGGCTGCGATAATCATTTTTGCTGTGGTGTTGGGGATCTACCATTCATACAACTCCTGTGGTGAAGTATCAGAGGGACCTGAAAGGAAAGCCAGCTGTTCTGCTGCCCATCAGTATTCCTGGTGGAACTCAGGATTTCAGCATGAGCAACGCACTGAGTAATCACGGAACAACATGAATTTATGGTACCTGAGAGAGCACAGCATAAGAACACCGTTGTTAAAGGTAGTGTTTAGTCATTGTTATGGTTGTTATGTCATCGGTTACACAAGTGAGTTACTCCACCCTGTCAGTTTTGGGTAACGTAGCTTGACAAAATGATAATCTGGTAATAATTCTGGTTTTCCTCTTCTGTAAATGACTGATATGATTCAACTAATATTGAATCATGACAAGGTTTTGACAGTAATCAGCAACCAGCAAGACATTTAAAAGAAAGATTTGCACAAGATCTTGACATCTTTCCTACAGTTTTGAAGGATATGATTAAAACTATATCTGCAGTTAGTATTTTACTTTGCATTTCCTGAATTTATTGTTTTGTTGTTGTTATTCAAGTATTAATGACATTAAGTCCTTGGGGTTTTAAAAGTCTAATTTTTTTTTTTTGTTCATGATTATGGGGTAGAAATAGAAGGCCAATGGAAGATGAAATAATTTTATCAGACCAAATGTCTTGTGGATATTATAGTTTTGTAAGAGGAATTGTCTGTATGATTATTTAAATGGCATGCTTAGTACACACGTACGTGTGTTATGATATGTTTTATGAAGGGGACCACTTTTTTTTGAATGGGATATACAGCAAAACCTGAAATGATATCTAGGTGGCACAGTTGATATTGTCCAATAGATCTGGGATCTTCTAATGTTTCAAAGTGATGTGCTTTGCAACAGATTTTGCTACTCATTTGAACAGCAAGGTAGTGTATGCCACTCAGTCAGTAAATATCACAGCAAGAATTAGTTGTTGTTTAGAAGATTAGGTGGATTGCCCAAGTCCAAGATACAGCAGTCTTGGATATGGAAAGCATATCCAATTCTTAAAAAGTAAAAAATGAACATAAAAAATTTGTCTGTAATCACAGATTAGGATGATCGTGGTAAATGAATGCTGCCCTATTACTAATACTGGAAATTGGTATCCTTTGAGACCTGTGTTATGTGAACAAGGACACAAATGCAGTAAAGACTTTTAAGAGGTGTGTGTGTGTGACTTTTTAAGAGGCATGTGTTCAGTTGCTCATTTTTAGAATCTGCTGCCGAGTGTTCTGTTATGCTTTCAAAACCAGGTCACGGTACATTAATCTTTGCCCAGATTTTTCAACAGTTCTGACTATTTCGGAGGTGTGAGTTCTTACAGATAAATATGAAAACCTGAAATTTTTAGACATAATCCATTTCAAAATGGTGAAGCCATTACCCTAAAAAAGAAATTCACAACTAGGAATGAGACCAAAATGCATGCCACTTAAGATATACCATATGTACCTGCTGAACGCCACTTCTGATGGAAGATTAACTTTCCATAGCTATATGCTTGAATCTGACCACAATATCAAAATCAGTGTGGCACTGGATTGCACTCTTATGTCTTGCATTCTTTGAGCATCTTCTGTCTGGTTAACAGGTCTGCTTGCTGAAGGATAAAGATGTTATGAAATACTGTAATTTCAGTTCAGATGCAGTTAGTGTGAGCTTGTTTTCTTTTGGTGTAAACAATGAAGCTCAAGCTAACTATCACAGAAAACAGGTTTCTAATTCATTCAGAAATTTAGTTCACGTATTTGCCACTAGTAACAAATGTCCTGCTGGTAAATTTTATTTGTTGCATCTTTAACTACATCTTTCTTAAAAGAAAGTTACATGGAGAAAGGAGTTAGGGATGAGGAGAGGAGGTAGACCGCTATCAGCTTTGGGGGGGACAAAAAAAAAAAAAAAAATCTATAAGCAGTTGGGAGGTTTGGATATCATTTTATATATACTTTCTTTTTTTTTTTTTTTTGAGGAATGTAGAGTGTTTAAGGAAGTACAAAAAGGATAATGGGAAAGTGTCATTTGGTTTAAAATTGTTATTGTTAAATAAGACAGAAGAGAGTTTCTTGCAAATTACTTGGTATATGTTTGGTTAGAATATCTGGCTATGAAAAATTACTGTGACATTGCACATACCTTTTACGGTTTAAAGAAACTTTTCAGTGATTCTTAGAATATTTGTTTATTAGAACCAGCTTCTTTAACTTAAAAATCTTTAGAAATAATGCTGGCAACATAATAAGGCAATAAAAAGTTCCAGGCGAATAGTCCTGAAGATTCAGAACTTACTGTGCCAAAAATTATGGCACTTACCTGGTTATGTGACTACTGATATGTCAGAGCGTACTGAGAAAAAATAGTTAACGATGCCTGTAATTGAATTAATTTGCTCTTATTCACCTTTGCACTGATGTTGATCCAACACCGTATTTTAGTACATGTAGAAAGCTATCGATTTCAGTAGGACTCTTCAACTGCTTAATGTTGAGCATGTGCTAAGTTTTTGTTGGCCAGTGTGTGAAAAAAGGTCTTCATCCTCTTCTGAAATTCAGTACAATGGCTTTTCATGGACTTGGTCTACAAGGCAAATTGCCATGAGTAGTTGTACTGATCAGAGCTGTGGTACTTGTATGTCTAAGGCAAATATAATTTAGTCACAAAGTTGTTGTTATGGGCAATGGTCTGAAAAGCAAGGGATTTCTGTAAGGATTAAAAGATGAAGTTGATGAGAATATATATATACATTTAATTTATACACCTACTATGAGCAAACTGTCCACTAAAAATAATGGACCACAGTGACTATTAAATATTTTTGCTTACGTTTTTCAGTTAATTAGTGAAGATGTCTTTTTTGATAGAAAACTAGGTTGCGGACGAAACGTATTCTAAATGTAGGGGTTATTTTTCTGTTGGATATTAGTTTTGTTCGTCTGTTTAAAAAAAAGAAAAAAGAAAGCACACCAAAAAAAAAAAAAAAAAAAAAAAAAAAAAAAACACAAAAACTTCCTTTCATTACCAANCCAACCAAAATCCTCTTCTAAGTTCAGAGATCACATCAGATAACAAGAAATAGATCTCTTATTTATGCAGTTAACACTGAAATAGTTCTCTTTAGGTGCAATATTTTTTTTTTTTTTGCTTTAACAGGACACATTTATTGTTTCTGCTGCACAACACAGATGTTTCTAGTAAAAGGAATTTTAAAAGGCCACTATTTTTGTGTATTGTATTTAAATCTGTAACATTGTAAGATTTTGCACCAGTGTGCTGGTATTGTACTGTATAGTATCACTTACTTGAGTTTTGAAATAAAAGTATGGTTTCAAAGTCCTCAATGTTGCTACCTTAGAGATTCATTTTTCACGTGTTCTATCTACATATTAATTAATATATAATGAAATTCTATTGCCTTGCCTACACTTCATCCTGTAGTGTCATGTTACACATACTGAAGATCTTGTTCTTAGTCTTGCAGTTCTTCAGAATAATGATGTAAAGAAGCAAGCAAACTCCCATTTCAATAGATACAGTGTTTTTAAGCAGGGTCATCCTTGTTGTATCCTAAAAACAAGATAAGAGAGGAAGTTGAAAGATCCTGGAGAGAGTTTAACTCCTGCTTCAGAGAGAGGCTGCTTGTCATAGAGGAGGTAGAAGACTGAAAGCCACAACGGAGATCTGTAACCAACGAAGACTAAGTGAAAGGTTAGGATTCTTTGTCTGAGTTGTGTTCTCGTTGGCTTGGGAGGTCTGGGAAGCCTGGGCTTTGTGGAGGGCTGAACTGCCAGATCAGTGGGAAGGAGACAATGCTCAGTTTCTACAAAGAACACAAATGTCACTGCTGAATTTCTGTTTCAGGGAGACCAACTTTGGGACAAAGGTAATCTTGAAAGGAGTGGCTGCTACCAGGAAAAGAGACCCGGATATTTTTATTTTCCACATGTATTTCTTATTCTTCTTAACTTGTTTGTGTTTCTATTGTCCAGGCTTCAGGGTTCCTTTAGAAATAATTTAAGAGAACAGTTAAGTCCGTTCTCCCTAGAGCAACAGTTTTTTGTTTAGCAACCCTCGTCAACTTTTTGAAATATTTCTAAACATGTTGACTTAAGGTGATGGGATTCTCCTTACAGGTTACTGTAATTTTTTTGTCAAATGCTAATTAAAAATATACGGTGAAAAGCTGGGCTATTTTTACACCACACATGTTAAGATGGAGACCCATAAACAGCTTTAAACCTTTTGTAGTGTTACAATCCAGATAAGTGATCTTCTTCAGTGTTTTGTAACAGCTGAAATGTAAAAAGGAAGTGATCAAAAATGCGTTATTCAATCTCATTTTATCATTCTAAAATTTTCTTCATCTCATAATCTGTATTTTGCTCTTAAAAATCATGTTCAAGGAGCTTATATTTTTGTTTAGTTTAACTAAGGTGTTTATCTCTTTTTTTTTTTCCAGCTAAAAGTCTGATTAAACATCAGTAACGTGCACAGTTTGACTAAAGGAACTTTTCCACAGTGAGAGCAAAATTGGCACAAGGTAGTAAACCATGAAAGGACAATTAGCATGCAACTTTAAAATCTCTCTCTTCAGAAATCCAACTTTTGAAATTAGTTTTCATGGTAAGAAATACTTAGCAGTACGAGGTAATGGAGATGGTAAAGTTTAGTTTAATATTATTTTACCGTCACAGACCACTAGTCTGTGACAGCAGCAGAAAAACTAGGAGTTTCTCCTGCATCATGAATGCAAGTGAATCCACTTAAAACTTGTTTCAGTTTAAAGTCTGATTGCAGTATTGCAGATTGCCATCACTATGTAAGTACAGCACAACAAAGGCATGAATACAAATTAGAGTAAGAAATCTGTCTTAAGATGTTAAGGAGCTTTACCCAAATTCAATTCCAAACCATGGCCCAAGCACAACTGGATTTTCATTTCTGTGTTAGTAATGGAGACATAATTTCATTGACCATAGCAGCATCTGCCACTTGGCCCTGTAGATGTCTCTCTGTGTTGTAGTATCCACATAACCATGGTATATGCTTCTGTAAGAGGTGGGAGATGTGCCACATTTATCTGCTCTTAGCAGTTTTTCTAAGTTATTGCTGCCATGGATTATCTGTGGTTTGAATCAGTCTATTGATGATATGGTTTGTTGGAACTTCACAGAAGACAGCAGTGAAGGGATCGGCTCCCACCGCTATCCCTGTATAGTCTCACATGGAGTCCTATTTATGGTAGCGTATCTCCAAATCTGTTCAAAAGCGAGTGTTACTTCTGCGTTATGGTACCTATTTTTGTGCTGGAACTGAAAAGCAAAGGAAGGTAAAAGTGCTACACATCAAGGACAAATAGGGCAGTGGGGATAGTGCCCTTCTAATTCCAAAATAAAACCCTCAGTTTGTTTGAATGACTGCCTGTCTTGCTGTGATATAATAGACAATTCTTTTTATTTAAAAGATGAATAGACAACATGAGTGATGTGTTGTTAATCAGTAAAACAGGAAAAAATAGCAAAAGAAAAACTTTTTGTCAGTGTTTACTGACTTAGCAGTCTAACAGTCTTATCTCCCTTCCTCAGCTGTGTTTTGAGTCAGCAGTAGTTAAATTTTCCAGCAAGCCCTACATGAAAGAAAGTGTAAAGGGTGATTAGGGATTTCCAGTCAGTGACCTCACCTTTGAGTGGGATGGTCAACACGTTTGCTCTGACATTCTATGAAGCAGCGCAGTGACAGCTGAAGTTACTTTTAAGAAGTCATATCAAAGGTGGTCTGACAGTATCCAATATATGAACTCTTCTCAGCACAGAAGACAAATCACCTTGAATTTCTCAATTTTCCGTGTTCGTGACAATGGCAACTTATTTTGGAGTTACCTCAGCAGTGTTATCAGTCTGGGTTATGACATTCATGGCTCAAAATAACTTTATTACAGGTATGTAAAATTCTACTTTTTAAGATATCTTAGTTGAACAGTAAGTTACTTGAAAAAAAGTAAGTAGATTAGCGAACAAAATGGAGGAAAAGTCATTTTTGTAAATGCATTTGCTGGCATGGGAAACTACAGGCTCTTCATAATATGGTGCAATGAAAAATATAGGGAAAGTCTTTCATTGTTAGTCTAATTATTTGATAAGCTCAAGTGTTGTCTAAATGCTGCAAAACTGCTTGTTCTAAAAATTATGGTAATGCATTTAGGATTAAGTTTAGGACTATTGAAATATGACTTTATATTACATAATATACAATAGCAAATAGTTTTGTGCAATCCTCAGAGAGCAAAATTTGTATGCAACTAGTTCTATGTGTTTGTGATAGAATGCAGTTAATAAAATGCAGTTATTTTCTCTGATTTGGCAATATCCTGATGATCTCGTGATTTGAAAAATTCCAGGAAATGTGCACAAGGATCTTAAAGTTCATCTCCAGGACGAGCATGCTTGTCTCTGATTAATACAATGCGAAAGTTCCTATTTTATATAAGCTGTTTGAAAAAACAATGTAAGGAATTGACAACTTCAACTGTATCATACAGTTCTTAGATAACCCACTTACCTCAAATGTTATTTTACCTCCCTACTTGTTGAATCAGGGTCATATAATACCCCTTTCTTCTGTAAGATAGTGAAAGTTGGATGGCTCCTAGCTTCAGTAGCCACTATGCAAATGTTTTCAGATGCCTCACTGTAATTTGCAAGAAGTAAATGCTTGCTCTTCCTATGTAAAAGAACATTAAATCATTGCCGCAGAGAACTGCTTTTCTTATCTGCTGAAAGGCTTCTGAAGGAAACCTGGACTTGAGTGAATTAGATGCACAAATCAAGTCCTGTTGAAATTCCACATGATTGGAGTGTTTGACAACAGTAGACTCTTCTACAGATCCCAACCACTGAATATTTTTTGCTGAGGAAATAAAGAGCTTGAGTCTTAAGTCTATCGCTTAGTTCCCCTCTAAGTCTCACTTAGGGTAACTGCTCATACGCCCTCTGCTCGCTGGCCCAAGAGCTCCAGCTAAGTTCAGGGATGATACCTGTGTGTCTTGGAGTTGCGTTGTGGTATGCTTGTGCCCAGCCTGCCCACTCCTCCAGTGACTTACTGGCTGGGCTTCACTGATGGCACTGTGCATTGTAGATGGCCGCCTGTCCAGGTCGACTTTAGACAGGTGTTATAGGTAGCACCTTTTTCTTTCTGTTTCCAAATGGACTTTCTAGATGACTCCTGTATCTGATACATTGCCTCGTTCTCTGCCGGTGCAGAGAGGCTGTCAGAGACATGCCGGAGTGTGGCCCTGCTTGGGTGCTGTGGGATTGTGCCCTGGCTGTGAGGCACTGTCCTGCCCCTGGTGCAGTCACCCTCACCTCCCTGGTCACTTTTTCTTGTGGAGCAGCTTCACTCTTGCTGCTCCCTGTCATCAGCAGCCAAAGTAAATTCTCTAACAGCTCAGCTAGTCATTGAGAAACTTCCATTCTCACCATCACATTTTTTTAAAGTTACATTAGTTCAAATCTAAAGATAGGAAAATAATCGTCTAATTAAGCAATGGCAGTAAGAGTGAAATATGAACATAAAAAGTAGTAAGGGAAGAAGGAACTAGGCATAAATCCTACAGGAGGAATGGGCTTGAAAATTATGGAATTGGAAGTGTGGGATTTGCATCAGCAGCTGGGTTGGAGGGGAAACTAGGAAGTTGTCAAGAAGACAGGGAGAGTTCCTTTTAAGCAAAAGGGAATCAAAACGTAATGCTGGAGCACTTCTCTGACACCAGGAAGTAGCTTGATCAAGACGAAGACATACAAGAGGACATTCATGAAGACAGGCTGACTGAAAGGAAGACGTTTGACAGTAAGACAGAAGAAATTTGACATCATGAATGATCTTCATGCTGGGATTCCTTGGATAGATTTGAGGACCTTGACCCCTGACACACACATCTTCACCGAGCAACAGTGAATCTCTGGATCCTGGATCTCTGGATTCTCATGCAATATATTTGGCTAGGCTTGAATGTAGCTACAATTTGGCTATTGAGGCTGCTCAGGCTTTCATTGGCTCACCTACTGTGTGACTGAGTCTGTGCCATACCAGAAAGTGCTAATGGGAGGCCACAGCATCAGCAGGTGCTGAGGTAAATCTATCAACTCAACTCTTAAATCCCATTAAACTAACCATAAGGACAGCAGAGATGTATCTTTTACCAGAAGTCATTTCCAACCTGACCACGCTCAGTGGAAAGCTTGCCTTTGTTTATGCCCTCCAGACAAGCTTAGACATTTTCTTAATCCCTTTCATGATGCTAGTTCTATCATTTAATTCATAAAATTCCATTTAACCTCTGATGCTAAGAAGTAAGATGGTAGATCAGAAAGTGGTGTTCATTTTCTTTCCTTGAGTGTGGCTGGACTTCCTGTTGTCTGATGCACAGTTCTTACAAAGTATTCGTTAGTGTACATACCTGCTGGGTGCACAGAGTCTTTAAAGATATCTGGCAAGAAAGTAGCTCCTGTGGATGCTGGTTATCTGAAATGTTTGCGATTAAATGTTGAAATTGTTGCAAGCTGATATAAATACAAAAAAAAAAAATTGTGCCTGGTGTATCCAGTTAATCCAGTTGCATTTTGTTGTGTTTTCTCTTGATTTTATTTTGATAAGGTATGGGAAATTTCTTCCTGGGATATATGTAGTTATTTTGAAAGATTATTTCTTCATAAAGGATATTCTTTTCCATTTAATATGGCATTTACTGTATATTACTGTATATAAGTCAAATATATATATATATATATATATATTTCTTCTGGCATACGCTTCTAGGGAAATACAGAGACAGAAGAGTAATATATTTTTCCCTTAGCTGTGTGAAATCCTACACCCTTAATACAGGCTAAGAAAGTAGAGCAGGTGTAATCAGACCTAAGCTATGTATTTCCTGGTGCAGTTGTCATGGATCATGTGCCAGTTGTGGCTCTCTAAAAATGCTGGATGAACTGCTTATTGCTGAGGAATGGGGGAAAAGCATCATAAATGCGCCTGTCTTCTCTCTTCATACCACTTGCTCCTGCAAAGTACTCAGTAAATTCAATACTTGACATTGCCTGGAAAAGTAAAAACCAAATGAACAATATCATGCCAAACCAGTAAACAAAGATAAGCTTAGGATAATTAAGAAACTATCATGAAATCTTTCTAGTGGGAATGGTGTACTGACAGAATCAAGTCCAGTGCTTTAGTGCAATTGTTTTAGCATTTACATTTTTTTAAAAATGAAAATACCCTGAAGCTGACCAGGTAACAACTTAAATGCCAACTGTATATGCATTTAATGTAATAACGGTTAAAACTTCTGAAATTTTACACTGTTATGTTGAGAAAATGTTTTATTGCAAAGTAGTCATTTTCCTAGAAATTATTTTTTTGCCATCTTCAAGCTAGAAACTTGTAAGAATGTGCAATTTGGTTGCACGTGGTATTAAATTCCACATGAAGAATAATTGTTAGTATTTAAATACTAACCTTGAATATGTATGTCTATATTACAGGTTCCATGCTTTCACCTTGCAGGATCACAGGTGTAGGACTTTATCTTGAGGAGAAAGTAAATTTTTCAGAAGCAAGTAATGCGTGCAACCAACTGAACCTACAACTGGCGAGTAAAGACCAGGTTGAAAAGGCTTTGAAACATGGCTTTGAAACATGCAGGTATATGACATCAGTTCATTTCTCTTTACCTTCAATAAGCTGAAGTGAGGGACAAATCTAAAATAAAAACGCTAATGCTTTTTATTGTAGCTATGGATGGGTAAAAGATGGATTTGTTGTCATTCCTCGCATGACATCCAACAAGAAATGTGGTCAGGGCAAAGTTGGAATAGTGCAATGGCAGGTTGATACCTGGAAAACATTTATGGTGTACTGCTTCAATTCTTCAGGTATGTAAGCGGTAAGCATGACAACTACATTTCCTTCGTTTTTATTTATTTTTTTAATCTCTGCATGAAATATGTCGTAACAAGTGAGTGAGTTCTAATCATTTGTTGATCCATTTCCCGTGATCTTAAACATTGTCAAGCTGTATTCAGCTCTGTAAGGTTTAAAAAAAAAAANNNNAAGTTTAAAAAAAAAAAAAAAAAAAAAAAAAAAGAAAGCTTCTAAGCAATAAAGAAGGACCTTGATGTATTTCAGTATTTAAAGGAGGCTCATAAACAAGATATAGACCAACTTTTTACATGGTCTGATAGTGATAGGACAAGGGGGAACAGTTTTAAACTAAAGCAGGGGAGATACAGATTAAATGTTAGGAGGAAACTTGTTTACTCAGAGGGCAGTGAGGTACTGGAACAGGCTGCCCAGAGAAACTGTGGATGCCCCATCCCTGGAGGGATTCAGGCCCAGGTTGGACATGGTTCTGGGCAGCCTGATCTAGTGAGTGGCAACTTTGCGCATGACAGGGGGTTGGAACTGGATAGTCTTTATGGTCCCTTCCAACCCAAGCCATTCTATGATTCTTGGGTGCACATTTAACTGAGGATAAGGCTGTTAGAGATAAGGTCGTTTCTTGTCCAAAGAGACATTGTTCTTGATCCTGAGCCATTTTGGTGAAGGAGGGCAGGCAAAAAAAATAAGTAGCTGAATTACAAAGTATCTGACTGCTGATAAGAAAGCATTGCAAGAGAGAAAGCATCATCAAAAACGGACTTATCATGTAAACTGCCAAGTGAAAAATGACTTGATTTGTCTTAACATAGTTGTTCTCTGCAGTTCATAGCTATTATTGATGAGTACATAGGTGAATTAGTGCTCCAGAAACATGCTTTAAAAGAAGCTACTCCTATTGGTATTGTTCTTCTTCTGTTCCTTGCAATATGGTACTTTGTTGTATGAAATGTGTGTCATTCGGCATCAGAAATCTTGGGTAGGCAGGTAGGGTTAAGGAGGTAGCAAGTAATTTCAGATTCCAAGTAATTCCAAAAAGAAAGTCTGTTGAGTGGTTAGAGTATAATAAATATTTAACATTGGGATGATTCTGCATTTTTTCATCTCAGTAGCCAAACTGCCACCTGTTGTGGGTATTTATGAGCTAAAATGTTTGTGGTTGTAATGCCAAAGATCATTTGAAAACTGTCGTGGAAAAAACGTACCAAGTCTCCATCATTGAGCTTTTTATTCTGTAAATGTAACTGCGTCATCAGACTTCCCACAGGGACTCATTTGGAGAACAGTACATACGTCGTTTCCCCTGTTATTTATGTTGTAATCTGCTTGTTACTTCAGTGACATTTTTATAGCTTTTCAGATACAGATCTTCAGGAGAAAAGCAAAATTTTCACACAAGCCTGATTCAGTAGTCAGATTTTGCATTTACGTGTAACAGACCACTTGCACCTACATTTTCACATAGACAATATTCATGTCATTTCAATAATTTCATCTCAGAACATGCCTGATGTTTGTTTCTTTGTAGACACCAGTAGAATTGTCTCATTGTTCATCTCACTCTGGTGCCTGATTTACCTGAAAATGTTATGAGCTACTTTTGTTCCCAGGAAAGCAAATCAGTGTCAAAAGTGTCAACAGTGCATGTGTATCTTTCAAACATATAAACAATAGCATTTATTTTAAAGCATGTTATATAATGGAAATATTGAAGCTTAGATCTCCAGTTAAGCTTTCTGCTCTGCAGGAGATCAAGTTAACTTTTTCTTTATATGGATTATTACTGTAAGTACTCTTCAGAAGGAATCGTTGGTATGCAATTATAAAATGAGCATCACACTTACTGAAAATGTTTAACTAAGTAATAAAAAGCGCACAAAAATGGTTTTAGCTGCATGTTTGAAAAAAGAATGCCTAATTTGGATAAGGCTTATAGGAATGAATAAATGATCTCCAGAAGGGAATGGCTGGGCAACAATTTCTGTAAATGTGCATACAGTAAGTACAAACCTAACACTAGCATAACTCTCATGTCTTTCCTTTCCCAACTGTAGATGTTCAAATTAATTCATGTAAACCAGATACCCCAAAAACCATACTACCATCATCAAGTGCACCGATGGACTTTACGGCATACTCAGGCTTAAACTTAACTGGGAACACCACAGTAGTGCCCACTGCAACTGAACCAGAACAAACTATGAAAAATGTGAAATTTCGGGTGATATGTATAACTGAAACTATATTGCCAACAGAGGGGACTACTACAAAAATGCCAGAGGAAAGCTCACCGACTGACTCTCCTAACTACGCTTCCAATGCTGCCTTTAAGAATGATGGCATTGTCTTTGGAGGTAAAGACCATGTCTAGTAGTTCTTTAACCAGGACAACTAGTTAGTTATATAGATGTTCGTAATAAAACACTTTACTGCTGGCTTTGTTTGCTACTCTAGCATCCATTTTTATGTAGGTCACTCCAAAAGTAATGCCTCCTATTTATTTCCATGGAAACTACACAATAGCACTATTTAATAGAGCAGATTCTTAGCTACAAAACATTGTTTCAACATACTCACCACCATTAGCTGTGCAGTTTTGCCAGTGATGAATAAGAGCCTGCATGCTGCACTCGTCAAAATCTGCACCAGTGGAGGTGACCCACTGTCACCATCACCACTGGTGAAATGCAGCACCCACCCCTCACTGTGCTCACATCCACTGTTTAGGCTCCATAAACATTCAGCAAGTGTTGATGAATGTCAATGGGTGCCATTTTTTCTACGTGGAGGAATTCAATTTACATACCTTTGCTTCATCTGCGTTCCAGGTCAGATGCCATTTTGTCAGTCTGCCCCTCTGCTGCTGTCTGTCTCACGGCAATAAAATGTAATGGAATATTGTTGAGAAGGTTCAGCCTCTATTGCCATATCACATTTTGTAAGCCAACGTAATAAAAATAGGAGGCGATACTTTCGGAGCAACCCTCATATATAGCTGAACCTGGAAGTAGAATAAAATGGTGTAGTTTTGCAAAGGCAAGCCTTGTAAGGCAGATATCTTTTTAAGTAATTTTAAGTATAAGGAGGGTCTTGTGTATTTATACTTTTTGGTAATATTTAAGTATGAAATGGTGGAAATTCATTGGGGTTAATGTGATTTGGGGTAAATACATTTCTGAGAAAGTCTTAGCAAACACCATGTCCTCAGAGTAATTGAAAACTCAGCAGGGTCTTAAAAACAAAAGAAGCCAAGAAAGTTGTAAGGAGAATAGTGGCTTGTTTTCCAGATATGAGGTGCAAATAGCTAATCCTAATATACAGCAACTGAGAATTAGACTAAATATGAGGAAAAACATATGAACTGAGAGGACAGCTAATTAAATTAACTACAAAAACATTTTCTCAGCAGATTGTTTTTAAAAATAATTAAAAAGAAAAAATCTTCTGATGAGCAGATCAGACAAACATTTGTCAGGGACTGCCTAAATACCTGTTTTAGTCTCCTGAAACAATGAACAGGAGTAACTAACGTTTTGAGAGTTCTAACAGTGAGTCTGTGTGTCTGTACCTGTTACACTAGGCTGTTTTTAGAAGAATCTAGATCTATGCTTATAAGCCTTTAGAAGGTATGAATTAAGTATACATAAAAATTTTATGCTTCCCTCCCTTTTATCTCTAGGTATCCCTATTACACTCCTTTTACTGGCAGTCATCTTCTTCATTATTTCAGTTGTTCTAGCAGTCTGCTATATCAAAAAGTAAGTTTTTTCTTTCTTTTCTCTTGGACTGAGTTAACGCTGAGTCAACTGAGTACAATCAGTGAATGTTTTATATGTGTAACTGAAGAGCAGAGCTGTAATGATAATGACATAACTGTAACACAAAGAACAAAATCTTCAGCTCTGTTGTTCTGCAGACAAAAGTTTGTTGTTGCTGTTGCTATTCCTCTTTTTAGAAAAGAAATCAGACCGATATTACGTATTTTTGACTACTTGATTCTGCCTAGTGTGGAGCACTGCTGTCTGCCAGAACAGCAACGCTGAAGTGTGCAACTGTTTATATAAGAAGTCTGTTTATGCAGCTTTATTTCATTTCTTTCTATGTCAGACTCAAGGGAAAAACATTTATTCTTCAGAAAAAATGATTGTTGACTCCTTTGAGTCATTTATACAGATCTTCAACACAGATGAAATATCAAAAAGTTGTGTGCGTTTCCAACTTGCATTATCATTATGTACCACAAATCCTGAATATACATTGTCTGATCAAAGGAAAAACAAAAACAAAAGTATTTCTTTAAAAAGCACTTTACTTTTACAAGTACAATGATCCTGCTTGCCGCTATTCTCTGTGGGACTTTTGCCTTGAGTATGGCAACGAAAGCTAATTCTAGATATTTAGTAGTATCACACAATAACTGTAATACTAAACATGTCAGTGTTTGTGGTTTAATAACGTCTCACTTATTTATTTAAAGGTACAAAGAACCCTTCCCATTTTTAAACAAGAATCAGAAAAAAGAAGTGGCTGAAACTATGCCTCTCAAAGAGGCTGTGTCAAATGACAAAACGCTTGAGAAAGAAACAAAGAATAATGGAAAGGAGGTAGAAGAGCCCAAAGACAAGCCGGAAATCACAGCAAAATGTCTAGAAGCAGAAGTATAAGGTCAGCAGAAGTTTAAGAGGAGAAAAATACTGTTCTTTTTAGAAATACATAAAACAAAGCACACAACTTAGCAATGCTTTTAAACATGGGTGACTGTAAATACTCATGAATGATTTTTTTCTCTATCTTAACATATGAAAACTTTCTTTTAATAATTACATCTTCAGCTGTATATGCTCTTGGAGAAGAACATGGTGTCTTATTTACTTGAAATAAATAAAATGTCCATATTACAGATCATTTTTCTTAATAAAGCAGTAAATAGAAATCTGCTGTTAACAACACGCAGTGTGTAACTATTTGCACAAAATTCAGATCAATATGTAATGAAAAATTCCTTTTTATCTGGCTGGCTGATGTCTGCTAACTGCATGTCTAAAATAAAATATTGTAGCTTTTCATGTAGGTTAGCTTATTTCTGTTAAGTAGTTACACACTGTTTTTAAGAAGTCTGTTTACAAACAGAACAAATAAGTCTGTTTACAAGCAAAAAAGTGAAGACTGACCCACTGTCATTCAAATACCAGAAGAATACATACACATCAACAAATAATTTTCTTAGATATCTTCATCATATAGCTTACTGTTTTATTTATTAAAACCTTTATCATTCTTTTGCATCAGATATTTGACAGTGGAAAAGAGCCTTGAACAGTATCTCAACAGCTATATTTAAGGTCTTTGTGTATATTTAAGTGTGGCCTTCAAAACAAAGATTTCAAGAGGTATGAAGCATTTAAGTACTTCTTAAAAAAAATTAAAAAAAAATATTGGCAGATATGTTTGTCTAGCATGGGTGTCCAACCTTTTGGCTTGCCTGGGCCGCACAGAGTGAAGAGGAATTGTCTTGGGCCGCATATAAAATATAACACAGTTAATGTACATAAATAACAAAACTTTTTATTTTTTGTTAAAATTACAGAAATAATCAGTTGAGATGAAAGAAAAACACCAGCAATTTACTAAATATTTTCCTGACTAAATGGTTTGGATAACTGATTTGTATATTTGAATGGTTATTATGGCAAAAGAAGTTTCTTTCAGATCAAGTAGCTTGAAAACGTCCTTAATAGAATAGCAATAGAGCTGCTCACCTATGCACACATTGTGTTTGCTGCAGTGTGGAACACCTGGCAATGACTCTTCATGTTTTTGATTCACAGAAGTTTGCCCAGTTGTTATATATTCCACTAGATAGAGAGTAAGTTATAGGGTATTGCTAACAGCCTACTTAGAGAAGTCACCTGTGCTGTTGTTCATTCTCGGTTTTTGATAGCTTAGAAACATTTTATGGCTCCAGAAGTCTGGGCTGTGTTGATACTCAGTCCACCCCTGCTGCAGAAAGACTGTGATTCCACACAGCTCTAAAAAACTGCTAGTTTTCAATGTCCATCCACAGAATTGCAGCAGAGAACAGACGGAAGGACTAGATACAGCCTTCCGTGCTCAGTTAAGTAGTTCCTCCTTGCCAAGTGCTGCAGGAATACTGTGCATCCATCTCTGCTCGCCATCCGATGAAAGCACGCTATGCCGTGTGAGCAGAGAGCAGGAAGAACGCCATCAGGAAAGGCCACAGCCATCACTTGTCATGAGGGTATCACAAAAGTAAATGGGCTTAAACACGCAGGCAGCGCTTGTGGGTACAAGGTAATTCTGGACTTTTTTGGTGACATACGACAGTTTCCCTTTATGGTCTGTCTTCTCCATTTCTTAGAGATTGGCAATTACCTGCTTCTCTATTCTTTTCCTCATCATCAGCATGTGGTAATTGTCAATCATTTCTCTTACCCTATTCCAAAGGCACCAACTTTCTTTTCTCTCAGATTGTTTTATACACACCTAAAGAAATTCAGAAAACTGTTCTGAAGTTCCACTCAGACTGCAAGTTTGTAGCATCTGTTTTAGAGATAAATATGGGATTTTGTGACCAGAAGTGTTGATTTTTGTTTTTATTTTAAATCTATACTTGTTGATAGAATATAGCCGTATTGTTTAAGGGCATTGTTTACCTTATAATCTCGGCTAGCTTTCACCGTGACCTGCACACAGGGTTTGATGTGTTGCCTCTGATGCTGGTTTACAGCCTTCTGGAATTGGAGGGCTCAGGCACGGCCCTCGCTCAGCACTGAGGCGCTGCTGTGTGCACAGCATATGTCGGGGCCTGCTGAGAGCCATGAGGGACCTGCTGTCACCTGCACCTCAGCTGTGGCAACAGCACAAAGGCTAAACTGAAGCTGTTACTTGGTTCTGTCTGCAGTAAAAGTTAGGTATGAACTGAAATCAGCAAGCATGGAGTTTGATGTTGCCTGTATGTAATGAGTATGACTCAGGTACAGGTGGATTAGTACAAAAGGTTCTTGCTCGAGGTTGAATAGGATTGCAATGGATGTACCCCTACAAAGGAAACAGGAAACAATTACTTTACTTCGAGACAAGGTGTCAAACAAACCCCTAAGGGGTAGTACCAGGAACGTCAGCAAAACCCTTCCCGAGGTTTCTCCCTCAAGCGTTTTGCCTTTTCTCTCACTGCTCCCCCCGCCCCGTGCGGCTGATAGAGGCCCCGTCCCTGCGCGGGCAGCGCCCGTCCCCAGCGGCCGCAGGTGTTCGCTGACCCCGCGCTGTGCAGGAAGCGCCGCGCAGTTCCCGGTCCCACCCAGGCCCGGCCTGGAGGCCTCGGCGCTGCGCCCGTGGGAGCTGCAGCGGGCAGGAAGGGGAAGCGGTGCTCCTCTTCTCCTCTTCAAACTTCTGCAATTACGCCCTGGAGCACCAGGATGCGGTGGCCCGGGGGGTGCTGTGGGATGTCTGTTCCCTAGCGGCTTATGGCTACGGGGGCGGCTCGTTTTGGCAGCAGTCACTCTCCNCGCGGCCTGGCGCGAGCGCGGCCGTTGGGGGCGGTTCAGCGGTCGCTGGGAAACGGCCGTTGCGGCCTGGCCTGGCCTGGCGGAGCCGGAGCCTCCGGAGCTGCCCCGTGGGCGCTGCGAGCGCCTGGGCCCGGAGGCCGAGCTGTGGAGGCTCTCGCAGGGCACTCCGCTTCCTCGGGGGCTGCGCGGACAGGGAACGTTTGGGCCGGGATGTGTCTGGAGGGGGAGAGGCCGTGCTGAGGGGGAGGCGCTCAGAGGTGAACGGGTGGGCGTGTGCTCGTGAAACGGCTCCTGAAGAGCCCCAGGGCCCGGGCGGTTACTGGGAACAGAAATTGGTCCCAGTTCAGACACCGAAGTGGAATTTTGTTCTCTTATGTGAAATGCAGCAATAGTGTATAGAACACCAGGATAAGAGTGTGTGTTGTGTCGTGTTGTTCTTACATGTGGCAGGGTCCTGGCGGCTGGAGACCCTCTTTTTGGGGAGGGAGGCGTAAATGCAGCTGCATGTACACAGGGTGAAGTTCTGTCCTTCTGCCACATCTGCCCCGTGGGGCTGGTAGCACAGCCAGCAGCAGATTATTCAGCATTTGAGGCCGATGTTACCCTGCAGTTTGTTTGCCACTGCAGGCGTCTGTCTGTAGAAGGCGTCTGCGGGTGTGAAACTGAGGGCTTGCATTACCAGCAACAAACTGGGCAGGCAGAATTAATTTGCGTGCCTTTGCCGATTCAATGAAAAAAGCAAAGAGTCATCTTAGGGCCACACTAAAGGAGAGGGAACAAGGAGAGGCAGTGGATAAAGACTTTCAGAACTAGAAGGCATGGGGAACCTTGTGCAAACTGTTCGGGAAAAAGATGCCAGTGTAAAAGAGTGGTAAAATAAGTTGAAATTGGAGAGATTTGGGCAAGTCAGCTCACATCAGTCAGCATGCATCCTAAAGTTGAGTCTCCCATGCGAATTGGGATTTGGCTAGTTTCTCTGATTCTGGAATCACTTTATACCGGTACAGATTTCTTGGCTTGCCATTTTAAGAATGCTGTGAGAGTTCTTTTGGTGTGCCGAAGCCTGTCTGATGTAGGAAAAAGAACTCCTAATGTAACGCCAGTGTATAGACCTACGTGGATATGCTCATTTGTAGACATCCCAACTTTCCCAAGTGCAATTTTTTGGTAGTAAAAACAAAAGTTACCATCATAATCTTGAGATTTTTTTTCCTTTCCATTGGATGTACTTGCATGTGTGTGTTGGAGTTCCTGAAAAATCTGTGCAAAGTGATGTCTGTGGAACACAAGGAATGCTGTACGCATAAGAATATGTATTTCATAATGCCACACTCCATGTGTTTTGCTTTGTTTCCGATTTGACTCTTGTTCAAGTTGTGTTATTGTAGGATCATTAGACTGGTTAGCAGGTAGTTCAGCTCTTAGACTGAAAGAAAATAAGTGAGCAGCCATTCATAGAGCACTCAAATGTAACTCTCTAAAATCTTTTTAGCAGACACTTTACAAGCGAATGAGAACTTCTTTCCATGGATCTGAGGTGAAGCGCTTCACTATGGGTCAACAATTTTCAAGCCAGACACAAACTGTAATGAACAAGTTGCCAGAAAAAGTAGCGAAGCATGCTTCTTTGGTTCAAGAAAGTGGTTTCCTAACGTATGAAGAGTTTCTGGGAAGAGTAGCTGAACTTAATGATGTGTAAGCCTGATTTTGTTTCCTTTGTTCCATGTTTTACAGAGAATTTGTATGCAATATATTCTTCTGTGCTGGCTAAGCTAGAACTAGCCAACTTGTTTTCAGATGTTTCCTTTGGATCTTAAAGCTTTTATAAAGGCTGTGGTTGCACTTAGCCGAAGGCATTTCTCCTCCTTAAAGTCACTTTTCTTCCAGCCAGGGTTGCTTCTCTCTTAGAAGTTCCCAAGAGGTAGCCATTTAGCACTGTGTTTTGTTAGTGCCACCTATCTGCCTTGCACTTCCACCCTCCTTCAACCCCCTAAAGATGCCATGATGCTTCCTCTCTGTCCATCATTTTTGGTACAAAGTAGCAATACGAGCCCTATAAAGAGACAGTACAGCAACACTGGGAAGGTAGAATCTGAGACAGAACTGTATGTGACTGGTTCTGCCACACCTCTGGACACGCAGTGCTGTTCCTATTAAAGATGTGATGTGTTACTGTTTGAAAGCAGTGACCAAGACCAAACAAAAGGCTGCATAAGTAACGTTTTTTTGTAGTGTGCATTTTGTTTGACTTGGTACATTGGCAGGAAAAAAAGAACAGAGAAGCAGAGTTGTTGTTTTCACTCAATATTTGTGGTATAAAATGAACTGAGGTAAAGAAGCACATACTGAGAAGGGATTTTGTAGTACAGGGGTTTTGGTAGTGTTTGCTGTTTAACTATCATGTGAGTTTGTGTTCAGTTTAGAAATTGTCTTGTACAGTGCCATGCTTTTTTGAATGACTGTTGCACCTTCAAGAGCAGATAGCTGTCTTCGGGGTAGGCAGATTTTGAGGAATGTTTCCTTATGTTTCACCAGAGAATCGAAATATATTTCACTGTAATTAACTCCAAATACCATTCTTGTTCAAGTTTTTTATTTCTTGACAGCATTGACTTCAGCCTGAAAGTACCATAGTTTGTTCTGATTCTTGTGGAATAGACCGCTGTGTCTGTGTTCCATTTGAAAAAAAGTCAAGGTCACCTGAAGCTTACTGCTTTGTTGTTAATGTATGCTCACAAAAGTACACCTTGACTGTGTGTGATGGTGCTTGCATACTTTTTTTACATACATGGTAAGGAAATAATCTTTGATCGGACGAGATTGTATGATTACTGTAATAAACAATGAATGTAAATACAACTTAAAATGTCTGTAAAGGGTGCTTCCATTGTGTGAGATGTACTGTGCAATTTGAAGCGAACTGTGTGTATTGAATGACATGCTAAGGTTACTACTCTTAAATTTCATGTCTCTGAGCAGTACTGATGAAGTGTCTTCAAAGATAAAAAGCACATAGGTGAACAATAAATGATACTGTATAACCGAGGTTGCTGATCTTTGCATATCCAGCACATGACGTTAGACTGATGTTCCTTTATTTCAGTACTGCCAAGTTGGTTTCTGGGCAAGACAAACATCTGTTATTTGAAGTGCTGCCTGGTTCTGATTCTTCTGCTTTCTGGAAGGTGGTCGTTCGGATAATTTGTACTAAGGTAACATTGCTTAAAATTTTAATTCGGTTGGGAGGTTTGTGTGTAGTTGTTTGAGGATTGTCACTTTTACTGCTAAAATCCAACACCTGTTGATTACAGGTGATGTATTCAAGGGCATTATTTGAGATAAATCAAGTCTAAAACCTAGGTTTCCACAAAAGGCAGGTTAACAACATCTTTGTGACTAGGTTTAAAGGAGTATTATCCTTCCATGGTGCACTAACAGCCCATTAATTACAAATTCTTGGGAGCTGTGAGATGATTCAGGTGGTTATGGACTAGATGATCTTTAAAGGTTCCTTCTAACAGAAACCATTCTATGATACATGGAAATCAAATAATACAACAAACTGGGAACCATTTCGTTCCATAATGGATTAAAATATCCAGCAATTCCAAGCATTATTAGTTGAGCTAGCATAACTGCATATATCTTGACTCCTTACAAAAATAATCTGAATTTTAAATATTTGACGGTTAGCTTGAAGGCTGTGATGAAATTTACTAAGGTTGCTCTTCCGAGTGAGATATTTTCCCTCTGTATCCTATCCTATCCTGTATCTGTCTAAGGCAGCATCCTTGGACAGTCCTGAAGCCACTGAGCACTCCTCAACACGCAGTTACAGCCAAGCCAACTCTCAAATTCTGTTTGAAACTAACAGTTTGCAGTTTTATTTGCTCATTGGTTTCATGAAGGCAGTCACCATTGCAGGCTGTTTTAAGCTCAAATGTGAAATAACTGATTATTCCTTATTTTCAGGTTATCCCAGTTTTTAGGCATTAGGTCTTGGCTTCCTTACCCCTTAATCCATTCAAGCAGTGAAGAAAATTGTCTTATCCTAGAAATGTCGTCCTAACTGTGATGTTCTTCATGAGAAAACAGACAAGAGCTGTGTTTGCAGATGTTAATTTTTGCTGAAGTAGACTGCAATTTGCTAATATTGCAATGCAGTATGAGGGAAAGTGGCTACTGCCAGGAGAATCGTAGTGCATAAAAAGAATTTTGAACAATTTCCAGTAAAAATCTGATTTGTAACTGTAAACAATTCTTATTTCTTAAGATAAATAAAACAACTGGCATCGTTGAAGCTTCAAGAATCTTGAACTTGTATCAGTTTGTTCAACTTTATAAAGACATCACCAGTCAAGCAGCAGGGGTTCTTGCACAGAGTGGTACTTCTGAAGAAACAGCTGGAAGTTTGATGTCTGTGCCGTCATGTCAAGCCAGCTTATGGATGGGAAGGTATTTTCATATACTTCTGACCACAGTTACAACCTAAATGCCATGGAAGTCATGTGTAAAATCTGAACTACAAACCCCTAATGATCCAAACTGCAAGTGTGTGGCAGATGCAGACCGTCATTTCTAACATTAATGGCACATCTCTTGTGCCAAGAGAACTACGGTGTACTCTGAAGTTCTGCTGGCATTACCATACCTCAGTTTTCAGATCAATCGTTCTAGTGGTCAGTTTTAATATAAGCATGGTATATGTTGAATCTCCTGAATAAGGAAACAGGAGGAAATGGAATCAGCTGCAGCTACAAATCTAGAGATTTTGACAGTGTTTGTTTAAAAAGATTTTGTTATTGTTCCACTTAAACTTTCTCTTCCTCTTTTACATTTTGGCATGTGTAAGTTCCCATCTGTTGCCACTAGAAACTCATCAATTGTGGTAATAATTTAACTTGTAAGACTGGAAAAATGTGAACTGTCTCACACATGTTGACATCCTGCTTTGTTAACTAGAGGAAAAGTAAAAGACTGAGGTCAACACCTGCAATAACTTCAGTTCAAATTGAATTTAACAGCAAGAAGCTTCTCACACTTTCCCTGTGTGGAAATGTTGCAAGTGATAATGCCTTACTTTTAACTTTCTGAATTAAGTCAGCATTCTAACTCATTCTTAAGTAAGGTAGAGTTGCTGAGATTGTTACCTCTCCTCAGAGTGTCATATGCCAGCTGTTAGATTAAGAGAGTCAGCAATGTTGTCATAAAATAAATAGAGCACACTGTTTTGTTTTTTCTTAAGTCAGTGGACTGCAGAATGTGCTCTTTTCGTTTAATTTCCTGTTTCCCTTGTTTGGGAACATATAATCTTCAATTATTAGCTGTTCTGAGGTAATAAAATGCTGGAATCAGGTAGCGAATCTAGGGCATGTTGCGGAAAGCATATTTTCCTGCTCTGTCTCAAAAATGAATAGTTTTGGTTTAGAACATATATATATCTAGAAACGGCCTTTTAGAACAAACCACAACAAACGAGATGGTTATGCAAAACAACTTCTGTGTTAGGAAGTCAGTGAATAGATACAAGGCTTCCTCAGTTAGTTTCATTGTCAGACTTTGAGATGGAGATGTTTGTAAACTTCCTCACTGTGGTAACAGCCACTGTGTGATCTCCATAATNTGACATTATGGGCCAACATAATAAAGTAGGAGGCATTACTTCCAGAGCAACCCTCGTGTTTTATGATTTCTTCAGCAGTTTAATCCCATGGCTAAATCTTTGGTTACAGAAACCTTGCAAGTAGGCCACCTGTTTTAAATATAACTGCTTGTACATCTGCCAGCAAATCTCAAAAATTGAAATGTTATCAGAGGGGAGGTATTCAGAGCTGCGTGGGAGAGGGCAATGGAAGGGAGCAAGTCTGAAGAACAGAGAGGGCCAATCAAAATATTGGTTGTTTTGGAAACTGCTCCTCACTGTACGTGAATCAGCAGCTGTAGTCCTACAAGAAATCTTCTGGCATTCTGAAGTAATTTCTCAAAAAGCAAATTGAAAAGGAAACTGCAAGAACCTACTGAAGAACTGAAGTATGTTAATTACTGTCCATTAGCTGGCTAATCTGTACAGTTAATGAAATTACTCTGTACTGGAGAATCTCCCAAGACACCTAAGCAGTTTGATCAGTAGTCATTAAGGTGGACTGTCTTTCCCAAAATGCATTGCTTTCTACAGTGCTACCTCTGGCCTCAAGTCAGAGAAGTGATTCCCACGTCAAGATTTTTAGAAAACGTACAAAATTCAGAGCACTTAACTAGCTGTTTTGGATGCGAGTCTTGACTGTGAAATTAGGGAAATTTGTGTCTAGTTAGCTCAGTGAAAGCTGAAGGTTCTCTGTACCTTCTCACACGTGAGGAGTCTTGGTGATGCAAATATTCAAGATGTTGCTGTTACGAACTTGAGATACAGACAGCTGTCATTTGAAAAGATGGATAAAATGAAAACGTCTGTCCCAGCCAGTGATCTAAGTTTTGAACTTCCATCTGCCCCAAGATCTGTCCCATTTGTCTCTCTGTCATAAGAATGCCTTGAAGCTTAATTGGAAAACCAGCTTGGCAGAGAACTTTAATTTGAAGGATCATGGGGAGTATCTTGCAAGCTAAAACTAGTTCCTTTTCAATCTCGTGAACATTTTGGCATTGTGATAGCATGCAAAATTTGTGAACATGCATTATAGTAGTGAATCCTCTTGAGATGCATACTTTTGTCACATTTTCTAGGATATAAGCCAGTACACAGAAATTTGCCAAAGTTCATTCTGAAATACTTCTGACAGTCTGTGAAAGGAAGGCAGATTTTTCTCCTGCCTTTAATGTAAACAGTGTTTCTGTTCTCTGGCTGAGTAGTGTACTTTGTAACAGTTACAACTTGCAGTTCCTTTGTTGATACGGGAAAGAATTTGCGTAACCCTTTGCAACACCAAAAGTACAAAACAGAAAAACAAATGCATATTCTAACTTAGTCTAGTTCAGTTGCTGCTGTTTGTTGGTAGCTTGAGGCTGTGTCTGCTAACATAGGTAGGGATGATGTAACTGCCCCATCCACAAAATTAGATCTTCATGGAGGGTAAGTACAGATGTTCTGTTCTGTCAATCAGTAACTTTTTATGAAAAACTTAGTAACTGGTGTTGTTGCTAGGGCATAAGTATAAAACTTCCCTGTTGTCTGGAAAAAAATACTGCCTTCTCTTCTGCAGTGTTAAGCAGCTGACAGATGAAGATGAATGTTGCATCTGCATGGATGGACGTGTTGATTTGATCTTGCCCTGCGCTCACAGTTTCTGCCAGAAGTGCATTGATAAATGGTAATGCATTTTACATGTCATTTTCTATTTTATAGTATGCATTGCTTCTCTGACTTGTTCCCGTTTTGTCTGACAGATTCCGTAGTTTGCATATAATTTAATGTTTAATTACAAATCAGTGTAATCTTGCTTGGAAAATAGAGAAGACGGCGTATGCTGATACTGGCCTGTTAGACCTCACAGCATCTCAGCTGCTTTTTGAAGGAAAAAAATCAGTAGTAATAGTATGCAAATGTGAAGTGAAGGCAAGTTGCACCATCTTATTACAGGGGAATACCTATCAAAGGGATTTTTTTTTTCCATATGTTCTGCTTTCATTTGAAACCAGTACACAAGTTACTAATTTAAATGTATCGGAGTTCTTCTAGGAAAAGATTTCTTCTTAGTAGCAGTGCTTTGAAATTTATATATAACATCTCTTACAATAAATGTTCAGCCTCATTCTTAAACGGAACAGCTTTTCAACTTCTGCATCTGTCTGATGCATCAGTTGGAAAACAGAGATTGCTTTCTGTAGGAGAGCAGCTCTCTCCACTGGCCGCACAGAAGACCTACAGGGGTTAGTGTTCTGGCAGTCTAGCATTAGGTGATATGGATAGTCTTGGTTAGACTTTTTTGACTAGTTAATGCAAATGATTTTACATTTAAGTCATATAATGCATAAGAATTCTGTTTTGTGGCTTTTTCAAAGGCTTATCAAGGAAGTTACCTTTGCAATATCATACTCGCCTAAGGAAAAAAAAGCAAAAATCAGCGGATCTGTGAATAGTCAGTCATCTGTCTTTTCTAGAAAAATGTTTTAATATCCATCAGCATTGCAATGCTTAGTTTACCTATCTTGGTGGAGAGTGGATTATATTGTGCTGTGGCTTATGCGTCAGCCAAACTAAGTAGCAGTTATACCATTCTTTTCTAGTGTGGAAACTCTAAAGTTCATCTCTTCTTAACTTGGGCAAGTAACATAGACTCCCAGCTTAGAGGCATAATTGCTTTCAACACCTGAGTTAGTGGGGGGAAGGGGATGGGACTCTGAGGGGCCAATTCTAAACTTCAGTGGGCTGACTGACCCAGGAAAAGAGTTCCTCTTTCTCTTTACAGAGGAAGCTCATGGGGACTGGTTTCTGAAGTACCTCAGCTGAGTAACTAAAGATAGGAAGAGTTAATTTAGTCTATGGATTTCAATTTAAACTTTCTGGCAGGTGACTAGATATATTCTGCTCATCCTGAGCATACTTGTTCCTGAGTAACTAAAGAACATGACACTAAATTTTTCACTCAAAGACTGGAGGTGCATTCAGAATTGTTGGCCAGTCTTCCTCAGAAAGATGTTTTGAAACAAAAAAAAGGATACCAGAGGTCTCATCCAATTAACATGATGATTCTTGAAGTTCTTGCTGGGTTGGTTTGTTTTGTTCTTGATTTCTTTGTTGTTATTGTTTATTTGGGGGCTTTTTTGGCCAGAAAGAGCTCATAAGTGAAAAATACTCATGTCTCTGGCTTTCTAACAGGAGCGATCGTCACAGGAGCTGTCCTGTCTGCCGTCGCCAAGTAACTGGGGCAGGTGATTCTTGGGTGGTTTCAGATGCACCTACAGAAGATGATATCGCTACTTACATCATTAACATGGTCGATGAGGCAGGCCAGCCTCTCGTGCCCTGACACTGACCAACAAGCTGCCAATAGTGGAAGCACTTGAAGCTTTTGTTTTCACAAATGTCTAGTTTTACTTCTTGTTGCCGTTCATCCACAGTCTCTTTTTTCTTCTCTTTTTTTAATTCTCTTCTTGGCTACTGTGAATTACACTACACTTCTAAAACACATGGTATATGAGCCGGTGTATGTCTGCAGGCTTAATGTGTACCTTCGGTGAACACTTTGATCATTAACAAAGGTTATTTTAACAATAACTTTTGATATTAACATTTTGACTACTAGATGAAGGTATAATAGCACAGCTGCAACTGCTAATGCTGTTTGAACGTCACAGTGTGCTGCTGCAGAAGATGCACCACGTCAGATGGAGTGACCTTACAGTTCTTATCCTTAAAAGCAGTCCCTTTTAGATTCATGACAAATATGAATAAAGATGAGTGAGGACTAGCGATTACTTACTTGAAATTTTGCTGCTGAAACTTGAAGACAGTGCACTACCTATTCTTCAGTAGCCAGTTATTGCAGCTTTTAGTGTTCACAGATACTGATTTCAATCTGATCTTTTACAAGTTTTAGTACTATTTATTTTAAAGCTACTTTGGAGGGTGTAGACATCTGTGTAAATGTACTTGTGCATTTCCCTTTATTCTTCTAACTAGGTAATCTCTTAGAATATATTTTTTTAATGTGGTGTTTAGCATAGTTTCATTAGCTTGGGAACATTAAACAGTTTCATAGACAATCCTTAAAAAGTAAATCACTTTGTATTTTTTTGATCAAGAACAGCCAGAATTATTTTTGAACCTTAGGCATATCTGGAAAGAATGACTTCATTCAAAGTAGTGGTCAAGTTGTAGTTTAGTCTAGTGCTGTGGTTTTATTTGCTTCTTGTGAGGTTTCAGAGCAATGGGATCAGGCATACAAAGGATTACAAGCTCTTGTGCTATATATCCACAGGTGCAATATGCTTTTATATAGCAGAGAGAATCTTCTGTTGCTTGCATTGAGATAGGCATGTGACATGGGAAAAGGGATCTCACAACTAGAGTGCAGCAGTTTATTTCTCTGTCTTGCAGAGTTAAATCTTGAAAGAGCTGAGTTTAGATAGTCTAAAACAAATTGTCATCATTAGTATACAGGAAACCGCATCTTAAGCCTTTTTGGCTTAAATAATGTTGTGGAAACCAACTGCTACTGTAGAGAATGAATATATATATTTTTGATATTAACAAAGACTACTCTCTTATCTTGAGGCTGGTGAGTGAGAAATGCTCCAGTGTATCATTTGAGGGAATATCAGCATAAATGTTGCTTACTGGGTCTTTAACCACCACACTCATTGAAATTCCATGCTGCCATAAGATTACAGCCTTTTGTCAGGGAGGAGTTCTCAACTAAAAGGCACATGCACACATGGATATGCACATTGAGGTTATTTTTCTTTATTGGCTACAAAAGAATTCAATTACATCAGTGACCAAATCTTAGGAATTTCTCTATTATATTTCTATTTGTCAAGGGATGTTAGCAGCACATGGCACCCATTTGAGCATGGCTTGTGGCATAGTCATCAAATTTATCATAAGACATTTAGACAGATAAGCAAAGTACTCTTATTGTGCGCATCATCTAAGAGCCAAGATAGCATGATGTGCAAATCTTTATTTAACTATTTAAAAATCCATTTATGAATGTGTATAGCTCAGAATTGTTTTTTCCCTTTGCTAATCCTTTGATATCAATCAGATATTCTTCAGATCATGTATGGACTGTTTGGTTAGGCAGTTGTTGTTTGGGCTGAAAATTAATAATGGTCACTAAAATGTTTGCAAATATTCTTAATTGCACACCAGTTTGGTTTCAGCTTGCTTTTTGAGTCATTAATCCATCTTGCATTAATCCATATTCAGAACTTTAAAATAATATTTGAATTTTTAAACTTTTTATATCACTGGAACAGAAAAAAGCATCTAAGTCTGCTTCAAGCTAACTTTATTTTTCAAGTATTTTGAAAATTATACTTCTGAACTGAGATTTTGTAAGTTAACTTTCTGCTGAGAACTTACATGAACTTATTAAAATGTAATTTTGTAATTAATGCAAATGTTAATTGTAGCATAATGACATTTGCAAATACAATATAAAATAATGCAAAAATTAAATAGTGAAAAGTAAACTTTGTATTCTGTACAGCTTTTTTTAATTAAGTTGCTTATAATTCACATTGTTGTGATGTAGATACTGTAATGTGTGCCTTGTAAGATATATGTACTGTATGTTATATGAGATAATAAGTACGTTAACACTGAAAAATTAGGAATTTGGTACAGGTGGTACTTCCTAGTCTGAAATATTATATTTAGCAAACAATGTTGGAAAAGGAATCATGCTGGCGGGGACGTGGCCATGAGTTCCAGAGCTAAACCTTAAATGTGAATTACTAGAAATAACTGTTGGTGAGGGGCATTAGAACTGAAATTTCTTGAGCTAAAGTGAAGATTTCTTACAGATTTAATGTGAAATTGTAATTTAAGCTTCATAGACTGTATTAATAGCTAAAGACATTTCAGTGTGTTAAAATTTCTGTTTGAACTGTGCAATAAAGTGACTTTGGAAGTAGTCTTTCAAGCTTGAGGAATCTCTTACCAGTAATACCACAAAAGTCCAGAAACAATTATAATTTAAATACAAGTTGATCGTGCAGATGGTATGGTTAAATGTCATTATGAGTCAGAAGTTTTTATTGAAGTGTATAAGGTAGCCTCAATGTATCTCAGCAGAAAGACTCACTCGGGCTTTTCCTTTTTCCCAAAACAAATTTTTCTCAACGTAAGTAAATTGGAACATTCTGCATCGAGGGGAACAAGCAAACCTGTGCTTCTTAAAAGGACGGTATTGAGTAGCTCTTTGAGGGGATATGGTTTTTTTTTTTTTTTTTTTTTTTTTTTTTTTTTTTTTCTTCTCAGGGTACTGAGATTTACTTTTTATCCATTTTCTTTCTGATATTTTAAAACTTCAAAAATGCTGCTGCTGGAAAATTCTTTCCTCTCAAATTTTTCCTGCCTGCTTGTTTGCATTGTTTTTCCATAGGAATTGAACTGTAGAGTTAATGTAAATGTTTCCTCTGTCTAGTTACTTGGTTTATCTGTTCGGATCTTTGGAAGCCAAGTGAGAAATCAGAGCGGAATTCATTAACAGGTGAGGAAATTAAAAATGTCAAAACTTAACAGTTGACAGAGACACCAAGAGGTAGGGGTACTTGAAGAATTAACAAACATTTACTATATTTCAAGATTATGCACCAAATGAATATAACATACGTTTGGTTTGGGTTTTTTTCAGTGATAAATTGTATATTCAACTTCTATATCTCTCTTTTTAAAGATAATTCTGTATATAATTGTAACAGTTTTCTAATCCATACTCATCACAATTCTGGAAAAAGAAGGCAGCCTCTGAGATCTCCGTGCTGGAGGTTTGAAATACTTTGTGTCCCCCTGAATCCTGGAACAATAGCCTCCTTAGGGTGCCTTAAAAATGCATAATATAATTGGGAACTGTATGTTAAAGTGCCTGGCCGTAATTCGTGACACTGCACATACTCTTTAATTCTGCATCCTCTAAATACACGTGTTCTATAATGGAAGTAATTATCTTGTGACTAATGCTACATAATGAATGTTGTTCTTTAAACTCTTGAATAAGTAATTGTAAAAGTTTTGTCTTCACCTGGTTTACGCGGGTGCCTGGAATTCTGCTTCCTTACAAGTGTTTCTTAAAAAATTATTTCAAAACTGATTTTTTTAATCATATAGTAACATGCTTTCAAAAGTGATTTTTTTTTCCTGCTGCTCTGTGTAGCTGAAACTAACCTGAATGGTACAGTGTTCTTTTCCTGCGCCACCAGCGTACTATCGCTAGATACACATCTTGCTGTAAACTAGCCTTGTTCCAATGAATGCTATATACTGTAACAGATCCGACATGTTCTTCACTTCTCTATTATCTCAAATGACCATACATCCATTAGCAGGTCATTGCTTACCTTAGTAACCTAGCTGTTAGGGTTTTAGTGAACTCTGGCCATGAGCTTCATCAGCCTGAAGGTTTTTTTTTTATGAAGATAACTGCTTTGGGAACATGGATTGAACTTTGGCCAGGGCCAGTGTGAGTGTGCTGACATGAAGAACACTATTCAACAAATGATTAAGTGGGCATTCTTCTTTGGTTCAAACTATTTATTAATATATTTAGAAATAGAGTATTTTTATGAATGAAGCTAAAGTTAACCAGAAATTTCCCTTTCTGGAAATTGGTTGTATAGAGAACGAGGCACTTCCATGCTAATGTGGTTCCAATACACTTCTCTAGACCTTAAAGTACTTCTTGTGTGGAGAGTATTTGTTAGCCATGGTTAATGACTAATGCTTGTTTTCTATTAGATGTACTACCAATCTTAAGCATCTTAGATGATATGTAGTGGTTTGAGATGTATGAGGGAGAAATCCACATTCTTCAGTTAGAGATGTGCCTGGATTGCTGCTCTTGTGTTTCACAGGTGTCAGCTCTTGTGAAAAAATAAAGGCTTTATGTAGAGACACGCATTATTATTTTCTACTGAAGTAATATATGTTGAACTCATTTCCTCAATAGTCATCTGTACTGCAGCAGAATGTTCAACTATTTCTATTATTCGTCACTTAAAATAGGCTGCTTAGTTTTGTGCTTTATTTCAGCAGATAAAGTTGTTCTGCCTGCTGCTTAAATTGTTTCAACTGCTTTCCTGCCCCCAGATTCAGGTGTTGTTACTCCCAGTTTAGCGTCAAAATGAGGCTCTAATGTCAGGAGGAGTTGCTGCATGCCCTGCTGTTTCATCTTGTGTAATGCTAACAATTATTGCAGTTTTTTTTGTTCTACACAAATGCAGAGATTCTCAGCAGCTACAATTTTATTGAGAGGCGTACACACAAATCCCAACCCTATTCTTTATCATTTATTTATCAGTTTAATGTTTTATGCTTCCTCACGAGCCAAAGATAAACATCATTTAACCCAGGCACAGAAAGAAAAAGCGGTTTTTACAGACATCCTTTCCCACCTTTTTTCAGGCTGATACATTAACTAGGCAACTAGAAGAGAAAGGTTTAGCCACAAGTAAAGAACAGTGACATACATGAGTTAAGACACCTCTGGTGCAAAGAAAAATTTGTGTTACCCAGTAGCAGAGAAAATAAAAATTTGCTGAAGTACTGCAAGAGAATGGAAGAGCATCACTAGAAATGGTTCAAATTGATATGTTTGAAATATCAAGTAACCATAATTAACCATTTTAGGCAGAAGTGCAAAATGCTCAGAATTACTTGATTTAAGGAAGTCCTGAATGACATTTGAATATTAACACCAGTGAAATGATGAAAAAATAGGATACTGCCCCTTTCTGAAGCATTCCTCCCCACCACCACCCAATCACCTTCTACAGTGATGTTCTTCTAGTCTCCTGTTTTTAATTTGAGTAAAACAGTGGTATAACCAAGCCAGAACTTAACACTGTCTGGGGAGTAAAAATCAGCAATGTGCCCAATCTTTAACTGGAGTAAATATGTACAACACCAATTCAGATGACAGTAACACTTCAACACGGGATCTATCCTTAATCATATACATACCCTAAGACTGCAAGGTTATTTCAAACGGTCATACATGAGAACAAAATTGCTACTTAAAAAAATGCTGAAGTTCCAAAACTGAATCCGAGAATCAGTAACATCTGCCTAATTAAAAGATGACCAAACGAGATGTGAGTAACAGATTCTTAGAAGGATATGGCTTTGTTTCCCTAAATACGACGCTATTAGTTATGTCATTAAAAGCAGCAACCAGGAATGCACTGAAAGGAGAATTTGTGATAAGGGTCACTTGTCTATGAGTGTTATTATTGTCAAAATCTAAATTACTCTAACAATGAAGATACAAATTGCTCCATTTTATTGTTTTTCAATTTGTTTAAGAGCTACCAACATGTTAGAATTTGATGTTTTTGAGGTAAGGAAAGTTGAAATGTTATTAAACATACAGGAGTTTGGCACAATGTCAAAAAACACCAAGAAATCTAAGTGACCAACAAAAGACATGCTAACAGTAATCCTCAGGTGAAACAAAGTGAAGTAATGACTGAGATGAAAAATACTTAAATTCCCCAAAGCATGTTACTCAGACTGGATACAGATAAATAACGTTATGTTTATAGAAACCTATTAGGAAGTTGTACTAATGAGGATAAGACTTCTCCATTTTCTGTAGCTAAAAGGTTGGAACCACTATTTTCAGACCATTCTAAGAAAACTACACACTCACATCCTGATAATGCATTATGTGAGCTGCTAGAATTTCTAACTGTGAAGCCAACAGGTGTTGTTGACTGTGACCTTAGAACCATTTTATACAGTAGAGAAGTACAGCACTAGTTCACCGGATTTCTAGCAGCACAAGGAGTACCAAAAATGGCACTAGCTGAAGACCGCAGACATTAAGCTGGATGGCTGAATAGCTAAAGGCAAGTCTCCCGCTACCTGTCTGCAACTTTATTTTGGATGAAGAATTTGTCTTCTAGCCCTGCAAGCACTGCAGCTCCCAGGGTGGCCAGAACTCTGTTCCTGTGCTCCAGGGCTCCCTTACAAAGCATTACTTCCAGGCTGCTTTCTAAGGTCTTTTTCCAGGTTAATCTCTGATAAGGCTCTTAGAGGGCTGCACAGCTTTAGGTGATAATAGAGAATTCTTCCTTCTCTCACTTGACCATTTTCCAGCAATCACCATTCAGGATAGTATGTACATTTTAAAAAAAAAAAAGTCCTTGAAGGTAGTGCTTTCAACTCCTACAGGCTGAGGGGAGCGCAAGTCTTCAATGAATAAAGTTTATGCCATTAATCAGTTGTTTAGTACTGGTGCTATCACCAGTGCTCCTTCTTTCTGCATTTACAAGGCAAAGTGAGACCTGATCAGCTCCTGAAAGAATGGATATAGGTACCCAGGAGAAAGGCCTGGCCTAAGAAACTGAAGTGGCATGAGGCTTGATTGACTACCATTTGTTATTTTGCTTTTTATGCTTCAATTCTGGATTAATTCTGTTCTAAGATGCCTAACCTCCCTGCAGCTCTCTAACTGTAGGCTCACAATCCTATGAGATTTTGGGGACTGTAGGCCTTCAGATTAGTGTAATTTTGGACTTTCACACATTGGCACTCTCTGCTTGTCCCTAGCCTTGAAGCCTTCTTTTGGTATGAAACTACCTGCAGCTTCTGCGATACAGAGATGCTATCATGTAATATTTATTACCTTTACTCCTTTCTGAGTCACCTAATACTTCATCTTTAGAAGAGTATTCAAATTGGAAAAAATACTAGAAGTGATAAATGCTACAGTAGCTGTATTTTATCACCCCATCCTAAATAAAAACCTTTAACAAGAAATGATTAAAAATTACCTCTCAAGTGGGCTAGCTTCTGTATAAATAGACAGTTTGAGGCTTCTCATTCAACTCTGCGACTGACTAAAATACAAACTAAGACAAATTTGTAAAAAAGACATCAGGAGTAGGACCAGAACACCTTGGTCTGGAGTTTCTACCACTGATTCAGAAGAACACTTCCTTTGTTCAAGTAAAATATTTCTCTTTACATGCAACTAATATTATCTGCATATGTTTCTAAATAAATTCAAGTGGTGTACCAACATACTCAGATTAAAAAGCAATAAAAAAAAGTGTTCTCAACTTACAATGCAAAATTTTCATTATGTAATTACACTTTTTATTACAATGTACAATAGTGATGATTTTGACAGCATGTTTTCTACATATTAAAAACCTTTAATCTGCTGTTCTTTGCAGCCATCCTACACGAAAACAGGAAGTAATTAGTCATTGAATGTCACTATTGTATTTTGAGTTTTCTTGTTTTCTAGATTAACTGCTGAAACATTAAGGTAAAAATTGTCAGGACACCTTCCAGAATGAGAGGGCAGCCTCCAAATTACACACTCCATACAGTGTGCTAGTGAATCAAGGGTTAAACTTCCAAGTGGTAAATGCCACAATTGCTACTGAGACTAGCAGGACAAAACCAGGTGCAGGTGTTCTGCCAGCATCTGCAGTATCCTAGGATGCATCTCACAGATGCGTTGTCAATAATCTCTATAGTTTGGCAAGCTACAATATAGTGCACAATTAAGACACTATGAAAGAAATTACACATGATTCTGAGTTTGCATGTAATATTTACAGCAGTCTTACAAAGCCTACTGTTTGTACAAACTGAAATTTTTGCGATGAGAATAATGCAGTGAAAGATAACAGCAAGCGCTGTTTACCTTCTATAGATGCTGTTTTTCTCCATCCTGTTCAGATATGTCTTGGTAGCATCAACAACAGATGATTCAGTACTAATTAGCATCTCATCCTGCTTGGAAGTGAAATGCTCTGGTTTCTTTCAGTTTGTAACTACTTTGTCAGAGTAGAAATCTCGTCTGATCTCATAGCATCAGATAGGAAACTAAGTTCATTGCACAGCGTCTCGTACCTGAAGGCCATCCGGATCTGTGCAACATTTGTCTTTCGAATGTCATTTCCCTCCGGCCCTTCTTTACAGTAGTTAACCCCTAAGAATTTCTGTTTTTCCTGTGAACAGGATTAAACATAAAGGAAGAAGTCAGTTGAACTGCTTTGATTTATTGCGTAACTGAATATACAGTTGAAAGAGCAATTTAAACCAGCTGGCCATTGACCTTTACCTCAGGGTCTTCACCACTACTGGAGTTTTTAAGGTCAACATTTATTTATATAATTACTTTCAGCAGTGCAGTTAGTTTAGCTTGCTAAAACTGTTTGTGCTAATTTTCAGTCTTGGCTACTCCATCTTTCAAGGGAGAGGTCAAAGAGACTTAGTTTTCTTTTGCTGGTTAAAAGTTTTGTCAGGAGGAATAGTTGTCACTAGAGAGTATTGGAAGAAACAACAGAAGATACTTGCAAAGCACCTTCATATACTTGTTTCTTGAAAGGCA
The DNA here is from genome assembly GCA_013396635.1 of Penelope pileata. Lineage (NCBI taxonomy): Eukaryota > Metazoa > Chordata > Aves > Galliformes > Cracidae > Penelope > Penelope pileata. The sequence continues at coordinate 127,769 of WBMW01004497.1, read as the reverse complement.
TGTTCAAAAGAGACTCAAGAGAAGAAGACTCAAGAGAAGATGCTCTAAAGTAGGTCTTAGAGAGCATGCCATGGATTTATAGGGGAAAAAAAAAGAGAGGATTTAACGTAATATGACTCTGTATCTAAAACTATACTTTGTGTAGTACTCCTTGGTAGCTAAAAGCATGTCTTGCTTAATGACAGGCAGTTTATTTTTACTTATTGCAAGACATATAAAGTTACTGGCAGAGGGATACTACCCAAGGATTGAGAATTTGGGAGTGGAGGGAGAGCTGAGTATAAACAGGCACCTAGAGTCTGCACATTCGGAGAATTCCAAAACAAAGCTAACGAGGAAAAATGTATCTAATACTTTTTTTAATGTGAGGTACAGCAAATATTTTCTAAGTATTTTGGGAAAAGACATGTACAAGTACATCATGTATGGACATACTATTTGATTTTCAGACAATTGGCTTCTCAGTTTTTACCCTAATATTCACCCCCCCCCCCCCCAAAAAAAAAAAAAAATGGTTTTCAGCCCCAATTACCTTATTTGATAATCCACTCTGTAGCACGCTGTTTCTTGCTATTTCACATAAGTCACAGGTACTTAGTTTCCACACCTGGGCTGCAATAGCGTATTCCTCCATGAGGGCTTCCTGTATCACCAAAATATGTTTAGTATCAAATTATATGCGAGTAAGATTTAAGTGTGGATATGCACTCATTAATAATAAAGGAATTTATACATAGATAGCTGTGAAAACTTAGAAGTTTAAGACTTTAGCATTACAATTACTAACAAAAAGGACTGCTTATTTCAAATTTCCAAAGGGTGACTGTTCAATAATTCATGGACACTGGGTATCCAATTATCTTAGCCTAAGAAATGGCAGCCTGCATTCTAGATCCTCAAAGGCGTTTATCAGGCAATTTCAAATGAGGTCCCAGGGTGTATACACACCTCAGGAAACCTAGTCTTGAATCTTTAATGAATGTTACATAAATAGACAGCAGGGCAATTTCTCACTTCTGACCTTCCCTACAACAAAGGGGTGTTGGGTCTGATTCTAGTGGGCTGCCACAGCTGAGGATGTCCGCGCTACGTGTAATTCAGATGGTGTTGTGTTACGTCCATGCAGAAAGCCCCCAGCAGAGCTCTCTGTTTCTTCTAGCAGAGGCATGTCATGGGCAAGAAGCAAGCCTGGGCAAAGCACACCAGAACTTGGCTCATCCTCAGAATACAGATACTTGAGCAATGTATGGGCCACCGTGAGGCACTGCATGACTCAAGTCAGTGCTGATGACAAAATTAAGGCATTGTAACAACCAGTGGCCAGGCATTTCTGTTCTGCCAGGACACCCAGGGGCAAGAATCAGTTTCAGTTCAGTGAGAAAATGGCTTATGCGATCTTCAGAGACTCCACATGGTGTTTTTGTAATGTACTTCCCCACATTTATTAGTAAGGAAACTGGACTTTCCTGGCACTCTAGAGGATTGTTTATGAAGGCTCAAACCTCCCTCCAGCCTCATCCTTCATTCTATACTTCAACAGCCAACACTGGAGAGGCAAGAGTACAAAAGAAACATAATTAGGAAATCAGACATTTCCTTCTAAAACCTGATAGTGAGTAGTAGACTGAGAATGAGGAAGAATAATGAATGAAGTGACTGAAAGACATGAAACTTTACATCCTAAGCAATGATATAATACAGATTTCAGGTTATTCTGGGCCTGTGTGGTACTGTTACCAAATTCAAAGACAAGTGGTTTTTTTGCAGTTCTTACCTTTGTATAATGAAATTGCATAGGATCATCTGTAGAGAGAGAGACATGAAGTCCCTTATGTAGAAATTCCCGTAGTGGATTTTTTGAGTACTCCAGGAAAAGGCTGTTGTTACTAAGTGGAGACATGGCAATGGGTATTTGTGCAAGATAATATAGATACTGGAGGACAGGACTCTGTGCAAAACAAAACACATTCAGCATTACCGTGGGATGGGGGGGGGGGGGGGGGGGGGAAGGGTTTCCCTTGGAGAAAATGGAATAACATTTCAGAGGGAGGATAAAGACCAAAACAATTTACATTGACACTGAACTTCTTTACAAAATAATTAAGAGTCTAAATTGTTACTGATATTTATACAAATAATTTATGTTCTTCAAAACTATTGTGCAGTCTTGTCTTAAAAACATGGTGACTTTAACTTTACTGTAGATGAGTAAGCATATATGACTAGTAAGAACGCCGCATTTGATACTAGCAGTGCATCTCCCCAGAAGCTCAAAGTCGCAGATAATAGATGTGTCAGAATTCTAAACAATTTGTTATTCTCAAAACTGCCATCCAATTTGAGAAGTTTTCATTATTACAAGTCATGTGTTGCTGTGCACATTATATATAGTCACCTCTTCTTTATTCATCACTACTTTTGTCTTAAGCAACCAGTGAACTTAATAAGCACCTTCATATTGTTATCTGTCTGCTGTGCCAGGTGATCCCACCAGCCTACGCAGCACTGAGTAGGAAAATACTCTGGGTCATGTACAGCCTTGCATACTGCTATGTCTGGGTCTACTTCTGGTAATCAGTGGTTCAGAGTATAACATCAGACATGATTTTAGACAAACCTTTTCTTTATTCTTGGATACATTCTAACATTAAGCAGAAAATTTGATGCATAAGAACTTTTTGAAAAGAATTACAATAATCTTGTTGCAAGTCTGCCACCCACTGACTAATGATTTTAATTACGAAACAGTGTCCTGGGAATGAGGAGTTGTGTGATGGTTATTTACCGATGTGCCAGGAATGTTTGTCCTAGCCACAATAATCAACTTGCATATAAAATATTGCTGTGTTATACAGCTATGTTAAATTTCATGATCAAGCGATCCCAATTACTCTAGATTTAAATAATCAAAATCTTAATGAACTTTTCATTTAACTTTGAAGAGCAGGGATGCCAGCCAGGTAAAAAAAATAAATAAATAAACAAGGAATGGGAAGCTCTGCTGAGCTTATTCTTTTCTAAGAAGAGCAAAGAGTTGCTTGTGTCATGCTAACAAAGTTTACGCGGGGCTGTCTGGATAAAGTTAATTTGGTGAGTGCTGTTTGAACCAATGCCTGACAGCTAAGCAGGTGCATTTAGATGAGCGTGCAAGCAATACCTTCTTCAAGAGCAATCCGTGAGAGATGTTGTCTGCTGTCAGAAAGGCTGACACAAGATGCGTGATAGACCCAGCTTCTCCACAGTGAGGTCGAAACAGGAAAGTACACATGCCTCTTTCCCTGAGGAGAATAAAAGCAAGTTAGAATCATAGAATCATTTGAGTTGGGAGGGACCTTGAAAGGTCAACTGGTACAACTGCCCTGCAACGAACAGGGGCACCTACAGCTAGGTCAGGTTGCTCAGAGCCTGGCCCAACCCAACGTTGAATGTCTCCAGGGACGGGGCATCCACCACATCTCTGGGCATCCTGTTCTAGTGCTTTACCACCCTTATTCTAAAAAAACTTTTCCTTATATCCAGCCTAAATCTCCACTCTTTTACTTTTAAACCAACCAAGTTCCACTAAAAAGAAATGCATTGTTCATTACCTGATATGTAAATAATTATCAGTAATGTAGGAGTTTTAAAAAAATTTAAATATACACATTCTTATACAGTTTGTCATGATATCTCATCATGCCTAGACACCAGCCAGTGAGCTGCTGTCAAATAGGGTAGGTCCCTCTTCCCAAGCCTCTTCCACTGTCTGACGTGTTTGCACATTCCTTCTTCTGTACTTCACCAGTTACATCTCTCTTAGTAATTGTTTAACTACCGGGTGAACAATAACTGAACTGATTTCACTTGAGGGAACTGGCAGATGGAAAGCTAAGAGAACTGATGCAGCCTCTAGCTACAGAATTGCTAGATAAAAAAAAAGAGGGAAGAAGTAGAAGCACATAGCCAAAAGTAACTAACGCTTCCCAGTGTGATGTCAACCCGCCATCTCACCAGGTTAAAGTGTAACATAAAACCACACCCTCAGTAGCATAGGGATGATCTAGGTGTGTTCGTTATTACACTAGATTTCTAGACACTAATTTCTAGAACTCTTATTTGTATCGTTAATATTAAAAGTGTTGGTTTTCAAGTTACAATGGACCCTGTTTATACAGTGTCCCACTGTCTCTGGAGGTGTTCAAAACCTAATTTCAACAAGGACTGCTGGAGTATAAAGCAGATTGAGGATGGATGTTCAGTAACGTTTCACCTAGAAGAAGATCTGAGGATGTAATTCCTCCTTGCTGACTCTGTTAATATTACCAGAACTGTAAACCAATTCCTGCAATGGACTGGCTATGATGCATCATATTATGTTCAGAGAGTGAACAGTATTACTGACTTGAGTTGTTTTATTACCTCACCTAGCTTTAAAGATGATTTTATGATTGTCTGGGGAGATTTTCAAAGAGTAGCTGAAATCATTTTGAGGTAAAAAAAATACGTAAGTTCTGACAATCTGTTTTGGGAGAGGAAAAAAAGCGTACACTACAGAGAATGTAGAGCAAGTCAGGAGGAAGGGATGACAATTTCATTTCTATGAAGGAAAAGACAGCTCAGCAGATATCTCACACAACAGGCCTGTCTGTTGCAAGCATAAGGCAATCTGAGGTGGATGTCTTTATTACTAGCTTTGATTATATAGGGTGGTAGAGAACGAAATGCTTCAGGTAGCAATGAGAGAAGAGAAATAAAATGTTTGTTAACTTGAATAAGGCTTGTTAAAATGACAATTTCTGCACCTCCTTTAAGAAAAGGCCAAAACACACTATAACCAAATCCTTGCAAGTTCAGTGGTAACACTGTAATGACAATGGATAACTTCACTGTGCCTTGATTTGGCTCAGTTCTGCATATCACTCAGCAAGTCAGCAATAAAGTCAGGAACGTAATCTCAGGTTGCATTTCAGCCTTCGCTGAGCCAATGCCAAAATTTGTTTCAGTCATGATTTCATATTCAGTATGATACATCTCCACATTGCTTGCCCTAGACATTGGTATCAGAAGTAGTAAGTTTTGTGGAGTTTCTTCTTTTGTTTCATTTGATATATTCAGATTTAAGGAACTCACAAAACAAAGACATGTACAAACATCGAATGAAGATATTAATTTGATGCCTGTTACAGTTTGAGTATTTCATTTGAGTTCAGTCTGCATTTTGAGAATAAATTGCATGCTCCTCTTGGACTCTAAAGGTAACCTTTGCTTCCAACAACGTATGATCTAGAGGCAGACTTGTATTGAGACCAAGATGAGTAATTCATTTTTCATTCTGGAAACTTGTAACAAAGAAAAATGACTACTTACTTCCTAAGGTTGTTCAGCAACATGATGTTGACATACATGTAATATAGATAATAGCTATATGGGGGATTCTTCTCACTGGTCCAGAGGTCAGGGTTAAGGCTTTTGTCAGAGAACATATGGCCACTGTGTTTGGATTCATCATCAACACTGTCAAAGCCAGTCACCTGGTAGAAGAAGATTCACAAGAATTAGTGCTTCCAAGAAGCAAACTTGGATGTTACTGACTCTTGCTTCAAAACTTGCTTGCACAAAGCATATAGTCCTCTTTATTTGTTTCCCTCCTTACAGTAGCAGTCCACCTGTTCTGCCCTCCTACCATACCATGCAGACAGCAGGAATTATGTTTTCTCTGGAAAATATCCAAGTACCAACACATGTTCCAGAAACTTGTTTTTAGGATGAAGCAGAGTTTGCAGAAGTCTGGATACAGAACAAGCATGAACATGGCATATAATTCCTGTTTTGCAGGAAGATAAGCAAGCAGAAAATTAAGAGTCCTGCCATTGATGCTATGGTGTTCTGAAGTGCCCTAGTCTTAACAGAGAAAAACAGCAGTATGGGGGCAATGAGAAAAGAGAAAAGTATCCCTAAGGACATTTCCTATATCTCCTCTTCTGAGAAGAAGAGGAGGCCCTCATGCACATAAGACTTCAGACTCCTGTAGGAGACACAGGCCTTTGAACTTCATTTTGATACAGATTGTAATCCTTAAAACTCATCTGTTCTATTATTTGTAAAACAGCTAAAGGTCAGAAGCTTCCAGGAAACCTTAAGTTCTGATGTGGGGTGTACTCAGAAATCTCTCCATCAGGCCCCAGCAGCTACATCCTCAGATCTCTCCTGATCCTAGATCTACGATTGTTTCCCTTCACTTGCCTCCTAACTGACCTTTGGAGGTCAGTCCCAGAGGCAAAAATCAAAGTACACATCCCAGGTTAGCAGGTTCCCTCGGCACAAGAGCATGTGAACATTTTTGGTTATTCTTTATAGAGAGGATAACTGGGAAGACAAATAAATAGCTGTTCAGCTGTTCTAAAACAATAAGCATCTTATGGAGGAGAAAGGTTGTTTTACTGTCTGGCAACAGCTGTGTTGAGTAGCATAGAATCCATTTCATCTAAGACAGAAAATCATACTTACATATTTGAGGAAAAGGTGTAATTCTTTGTGGTCTTTGGGATTGATTGTTGCTTCAAACAAAGGTACAAAAATGTTCTCTAACATCTTCCCAAAACTAGGCAGGATATTTTTGGACCTAAATATATCACTGAAGGGGGAAAAAAAAACCACAGTCAGAACCATTCTTTAATCAACATACATTTTTCCTCAGTTTTCCTATTTCCTTTTGTTTCTGTTTATAACCTAAGGCTTCATTTCTACCAGAATTGACACATCTAAAGTTTATGTCAGGGCAGGGACTGTCTTCTGTGCTGTTTCCTGCACTGCTTGGCACTCTGCTTCATCCACACTCTGTTGGAGCTCCTGAGTGCTCCAAAAATAGAGATGGTAAGCAGTGGTAGGTGCCATCTCAATAACAATGACGCCTTCCCTCACAGCAATCCAAGTACTAGAAGATAAAGAATCACTTCTCATGAGAGTCTGTTTTCCAGATTTCTAACTACTTGTAACAAAAATAGTGTTGTGGTTCAGTGAGGCTTTCACAAGAAAGGCAGTACTTCAGCATGTCATTAAGTGCATGACTTCATGTAAATGCTGACTCCACTGTGTATGTAAGAAATCGCTGTGTAAGAAATTAAAGGAGAGAAACTTTCTCCCTAATGAGAAATACACTCAGATATATGCAACATGACAGCTCGTTCTCTACCCACATTCCAGCTTTGCAATTTCAAAACATGAAGCTTAGCCATTACGGTTGGCAAAATTATCACGGGAGGCTGTATTAGCAACAATATACAGTTTTAGAAACACAAGCCATTTAATAAAGGACCTGAAGTCCCAAAGGATGCTTAAAAACAAAAAAGTACTCATATTGATTTAAGCTTGCCAACTATAACGATCCAGGTTGCGTTTTTAAGTTCACTGTCATTTAGACACTGATCTCGTGAAAGTTTGATGATAATAGTTTTGCAGAGTGTTTTCTACTTTCAGATGGAATTCAAGAGTTGATTTGTTTTCATTACTGAATTGCATTTTACCTTGCCTTTGAATGTAGCTTAATTTCACCCAGTTGTGATTTTTTCATTTTAGTATCTTCAAATTTCCAAGTATTTCACAGTTGTTTTGAATAGCTTCATAAAGAGTATATTTAAACTCCAGCTCCTCCTCCACCCCCAGACTGTCAGGAGAACTGCAGCAATGGTCAAGAATAAATTTCCCAGGTTGTTGCTTATAAATAGAATTACAGGACAGCTTATAAGCCATCTAAAATAATACCAGAAATTAAGGCAAATTAATTTGTATGATTTCAAACTCTTAAGATCTCCAAGAATTCCGATTACTTACTAGATTCTGGGAACCTGAATTATCCAGCGCATATTAGGGGAATAGACTTTATGTTTAATGAACCATTTGGCCAAGTTCAGCCATTCATCTGGAGACCGTCCATAAATGGATAACCGGGGTTCTGTGTACTGGTATTTACTTTCTTCTAGTTCACGGGCTACTTCCTGTTGAACAATAAATATATTTGCTTTAGTATGGACACTGAAAGTCATTAACAACTAGTAGTACATTTAACATTGTGTTTTCCTTACAGTAGGCGTAACTCTGTACTGTCGTCCTTCCAAGATAACAGAAATTGCTTGTCTATCTTTTCTTTTTTTGTATTTACCAGAACCCTATTTAAGCGTGATTAGCTGTAACACCTTCAGTTAGAGGACAATATTCTTGTCCAATTTTTACTAATACCTTTGCAAGACTTATGTTTAAAACAGGCAAATCAGAATGATACTACTTTATACTGTAGTAAATGACTGCACAAAATACGCAGAACAATGGAGAATCTGACCCAGAATCCATGGTAGTAAATAATTTTAAGGCTACCAATTTTAGACAAGCACTTGCACAGATCTAAGTAGTGGACATCTAGTTCATAATTACACCAAATCTCAAGCCTGTGCACGCGTGTGCAGATACAGATTCACGTAGAGGCGCTTTCCTCGGTACTCCTTCCCTAGCAACTAACAGCAGGCAACTACATCCTAACAGAATATGAAGCCAGTGATTTAAGCCTTGGCTGCTCTCCGTTAGTTTGAAACCACACACAACTCTGCTTTGAAGTTAGGCACAGGTTAGAGCTCACACAATTGTTTTGGAAGCAGCAGTAGCTGATTTAGCAGAGGGCTTTTTCTGATGAATTCCTAGAACAAACTTCATACTTGGGAATCACTTAACAACAGCGCTGACCATAGACCCAGTTGTAAGATCACAAATCTTAGAAATCCTCATTTCCCTACAGCTGGGAAAGGGGGAAAATTATTTACCTTGACCATACGAGCAAAATATTCACCACCAATGTAGTTCTCAGTTTTCAAATACAAGTCCCTCAGCTCACTGGCACCGACCGGATTGTACTTCGAATTGAATTTGTCAAATCGATGAAATGTTTGACGACCCTATAGGAGGGGGGAAAAAAGAAAAAAAAACAACTCTTGGTTTTAAGTACACTAATAGTTTATACATCAAAACGCCTAGCAATAAAATGCACAGGGAAGAAAAAGCCTATGCTACTTTACTTCAAACATGTAAAGTAACGCATTTAACGTTGTCATGCAAGAACTGTAGAAACCAGAATTTCACACTTAGAAAACAGAGTTTTCCCTTTTATTTTGGTGTCTTACTTACTGCGTGGACATCTAAAGAATCTACAGTGAGGTCATAAGGGTCCATGTGAAGGCTTTCAAAGACTTGCTTTAAGGTCATCTTCTTGCCTTTTTTCTCTGCAACAATCCTGTCCGGCTCCGTTTGATATGTGTGCTTAATGAACCTCAGTAAGTGTTTCTGGTTCATGCAAGCAGCAGCATGGATATGGGTATCAACCTGAAAGCAAAACAAGGTTATTCGTGCTCACTGTCCATATACATGAACCGACTTTGCTCATTTATGTCAGTGATAAGTGAAGCCTTCTAAAATATTCCTTAAGCAATGAATGGATTAGTGCCTCAGCAAGTTAAAGTATTTCAGAACCCTGTGATTTTGCTTTGGGTAGGATTATTCAATAAGCACTGCTATCAACAAAATAAAGTAGCCCTCAATTAGTAGTTTCTTTTTTAAATAAGAACATTTTCAACAAGTTAAGATACTTCATAAATGCTAATCACAGAACCTGGGCTCAGATGAAATTTGATACTTCCTTAAAGAACATTCTGATCCTTTAGCATCCTTCTACTTCACCCATGAGTCAGTGATGTCCTTCTAGTTATAGACTGTAGTTATAACCATCCTCTGTGACTGAAAGCACCTGCTATTCTCAGCCACTTCCAAAAGCATAAGGCATTTTTGTATTTCAACCACATGAAACATCTCAGGTCACTAGGACTATGAAATACGCACAAGAGATTTGTCACTGTTTTTTCCAAATTGAATCATAATACAGCAACTCATAACACTGACAGATTTTTTCAGTTTCTTCAGACCTGTTTACACCCTGAGGGAAGTGCAAGCTTCACAGAAAGGCCAAGAGCAGTCTTTCAGGTCTCTTTTTCTGGAATTCTTATTTAAGGGAAAAAAAAAAAAAAAGAATTACAAGAACTAAATAGCTTCCACAGATCTGTGTTTCTTTTGCCTAAAAGCCTGCATTGCTACTTGAGCAGCCAATGTTAGAACGCAATCCAAAGAAAGAACTGATGATGTTTGGGAGTTTGTTAGTTTAAGTTTTGTCTTTTAAGTATATGCAGTTCCCCAGGTGCACTACGTGTGATGAATAATGTAGTCCCCTTGCAGGGAGTACTATTTTAACTACACAGATAAAGAATAGAAAAAAGAAAAGCAGGTATATTCCCCAGCTTCTGCTTTTAGGAGAAGGCAGGTAATGCTGGTAACTTAGTGGGGACTAAGTACCCAAAAGGGAAGAATTGGCCTTAGCTGGGATAACAGCATCAAGTAATCCAACAGCGCAGCAGAATCTTGTGTGTGAAACAGCAGCAGTTCTGCACCAGGGTACGTTTGCTTTGAATTTCCCTGATAAATCCTCATTGAATAACAGAATAGCCTAATGCATGTCCTAGGCAGTACAATGAAATACTCTACCAACAAATTCCTAACAATTTAAAAACAAATCAACAAAACAAACAAATTAAAATAACCCACAAACCACTGTCCTGATCAGGTTTCGCAGTCGATGAAATGATAAGCACAACAGCCCTGGGGACTGTGCGACATGCTCTGAAATCACCCTTCAGAGTGCCAGGTCCTAGCAGGAGCAGTTTCAGCTCAGCCCATGTGCCACAGAGCCACAGCCTGACTGCTAAGCTTGGCATTTTCCTCCAGCCCAGGTCCCACCTGGATGTGGATGGCTGTAGGAGCAGGGATGTGCAATCAGAAGCAGTCCCAGCCGTCACTGTGTCTAACATTTACCTTGTGCACCAGCTACCTGGAGACAGGTCTTTCAAGAACAGGGCACAGAAGGGTTCTGCAGAAGCAGTAGGAAGCAACACGTAGTCAGTTTGTACTGTGTTTCAAGATGGTACATAACAGGGGCAGGATGGCTCAGACAGCAAGGCTGAAAAGCAGCACACAGTTCCTCTCTCCTATATATTGGTAGGAGCTGGCTTGGAATCTTACTAAGTAACTTTATGGTAAAGTCTTCTGTGAAAATGTAGCTGTAAGAGGTGCTCAAGCTCATCGTACAGAATAAAATATAAGCTTCCAAGCAGAAATAAAAATAATCTCGCTTCTGTACAACACTGGCAATGTCTCTGTCAGATGTCAGTTTTGACATCTATGTTTAAATATTTTAATGAAAAAAGAACTCTTCCCAAGAAACCTCACAAAATTAAATAGGAGCTATAAAAACAACCATATCTTCCAAGCAGTGACATAAGATCTGAAGGCTGGAAGCTGACCTCAGACACAGGTTCCTACAGACACTACATTGTTGTAACAGCTTAAACCCTCTGCTTTGTAGTTTTTAAGGTGGAAGTAACAACCATTGCCAGGGACACATTCCCAGCAGGACTCGCAGCCTGTATGCAGGAAGTCACCCTAGGAGAAATTCACAGATAAAGCAGCTACAAGGAGGCACTGAAACTACACCTCTGCTCTCAACCCAAACTCTTACTGTACAGGGAACTGCAAATATGGACATGTCCAACACGAGACCAGTGTGTTCCCCTTTGCACGGGGGCTTGGTCTGCAGCCTTCAGGTTCTTCCAACCTCCAAGAAGCAGTTATAACATCCTCATCTATTTTTCAGGATCAGGAGAAAACAGATTGTGGAACACTTGAATGAATGACAGCCATACTCCTGCAATGTAAACCTCATGCTGCGCCATACAGTGCACAGAAATGCCACTGTTTTACTTAACATAAACATTTAATTTGCAGTTTATACACGCAGATGTTGCAGCCTTGTAGGGGAAAATCTGTTTCTATGTGAATGTTAATAACATAGCTAAAGACCAGGACATACACTGATTCCTCAGGATTAACATTTAGTTGTTAATCACTGCCCAGTTCAAATAATGCTAGACACTTTACAGCTCGGTTAAACAAAGCAAGAAAGACAGAGCTGTCTCAAAGTGCACGTGATGTACGCTACCAATGCACCGTAAGCACCGCTGTAAAGTAGTAAAAACGGTTCTGCTTGGCATAGTGTTATGCTCCTCTGATTACTTGTGCAGACCCCTGAACCCAAATGCATTTGATAAATGCTGACTCAGGCTCAAAAGTCTTTTGTTTTACAAGCAAACATTGTTTACAACAAACTCATCCTGGTCCAGTGAAATGCTACCAACTAATAGGTTTGCTTTATTTATAACGGAGAGTGAAATAACAGATGCATAAGCTCTAAACCTTTAGGAAAAAAGTATTTTAAGTATAGAACAGTCGTAGGGAACCTCAACAAGTATAGCTGATTTAATTTTAGAATGTGCTATCTCCAATGGTGGCTCAGCTGCTAAAATTACTGACTCTTCAACATTTCCTCATTATTTAAATCAAGATGAATTCCCTACTGTTAGGAGAGAAAGCAGAGAGACATTTTGTTTCTTTTGTCTGCTTGTGTGCAAGGATCACATGACACAGTAGTAACTGCATTTCTTTTAGAGTCCTGCTGCTCTTTGAGAAATAATTTTCTAAGTGCACCTCTGCAATTTGCTAAGTTCCTCTCCAGCCCCCATAACCATACTGCACGTAGCTCTGTAGCTCAGCTAATGAGCTTACCACATCAGGCTTATTCCCTGAGAACCAAGGCCTTCTCTGGTTTCCCCTCTCTCTCCCTAAATATATTTACTGCCCAAGGGCGAGATGACTTTCCACCAGAGAATATTTTACCAGACAGTATGCAGTATTTTGGCTGCATATTTTTGTTCTTTTAATTACTGAAGGTAAAGGGTTAGCTTTCTTTATGGCCTTTATGACTTCTTGCACTATATTCTTTGGTGACTTTCTGCCTGATCATTATTTTGTGCTCATTTGCAAAACTGATTGGTAGGCAGAACAATTTACCTCAGCATTTCTACAAGATAGAAGAAGATAAGTAGCGTGCACAGTGCTTGGGAAATACAAAATGGTGCTTTGCTGCCAATTAACAGCAATAGGGCAGCAGTACATCCAACGCTGACATTGTGACATCAGTGCACAGACATATTCTTGCCCTTTATATCCGATGTTAACCCACAGTCTTAGTATTCACCATCACTTTTAGTTCATATGTTGAAATTGACTTTCATCTCCAAAGTCAGGAAGTAGTTAGTGAAAACAAACAAAAATGCAACCTCAATGAATCAAAGTTCAGGGAAGATACGGTCTAGAGTCACTGTTCACTCACCAGGATTTTAGGATTTTAACTTTAAGTTTAAAAAGCAGGCGACTGTTAATTCTGCTAGGTAGACTAATTTCATTCAGTTTGCTGTGAGATCTGTAGAATTTCTCAGGACGTAAACCCATTCTAACTTCCTTTCTTAGAAGCAACAAGTGATATTTCAATCCTGTGGCTACAAACAAAGGCTAGAATTTAGTTCTTTCTTGTCTAATGAACATCTTAAAGAAAAAAAAAATCAAGAACAAATGGCATTTACAGCAACAGCCAGCTATTGCACCCCTGAGCTCAGCAGGGCTGAGTAAGCCACTCTGGGAATCCCATCCATCCATGCACAGCTCCCCTGCCCTGAGCCAGAGCTCTGCTGCCATGTGGGGCTGGCCACGGAGCTAGCGAGCCCGTGGGAGCACAGGATGTGCAGCAGCCACTGCTGTGACAGCTCCTGAGATCTGGTTTGCTGACATGCTGAAATAACGACCAAAGAGAAAGAATATGGAAAGTGGCTGTCTTTTTTTTCCATCTTCAGAAAACAGTATCAAAGCTATTTGCAGTGAAGGGCACCTACCAATGCAGGACGTGTATGCTTCATAAAAGCAACCTTCATAAAAACAGCCTCCCCCTACAAAGAGCAGAGACAAACCCAAGCTCTGATTGAGAGGAACAGCTCCAATACCAAAAAAGCACAGTAAATGCCTCCTGCAATTAGCAACGTTTTAATCAAGTAAAAGAACATTCAAGTTAGAGTGTCCTTTAGTTTGAAGCTGTATTTCAGCTGAAAGACTGAACCAACAGCCCTGAATTACCTCAGGCTGTTGGACAAAGTGATCTGTTTGAAGCCTGTTTCAGAGAACCTCACATACTTGCTTATATATAAGCTACAAGATAGCCTAGTACACAAAGGCTAGAACTCACTTCTGAGTTGTGTGCTGTGGAGCTAAAGTTACTACTTGATTTCACCCTTACCACAGGCAACCCAGGAGTTATGTAGTGAGTCAGTGTGACTGCATTTTGCTATGCATCAGCTGCAGAACGTGGGAGAGCCTTGCTAATAGCCAGCTCCAGTCTTCTCTAAAGTTAGCCTTCTCCTACACAGACAGTTGTCCACCTCCTGTGGAGAGCCAAGTGGAGCCAGCCACACTGTCCGACCACCTGTGGACTCTCATCTGTGTACAGAAATATTCTTCTGGTTATTAAAGGGTAATTTTCCAGTTCCAGCTTGATCGGTGCCAAACCCCTCTCTCTGGTTGCAATCTGGTCAAGCCCAGTTCCTCAGATATATACATACATTTTGCTTATTTAATGGGAATTCAATCTTGAGATTGATTAACTTGGTGAACTTACTGGAAGACAACTCCCATTAAACCAGAAAAAAAAAAAAAAAAAAAGGTAAGGGTCAGGGAGAAGGGAAAACAGTGAACTCTGATTGTCAGCAAATAATGCTGGCCAGCTTCCTACTGTACCTTCCTAAATACAGTGATACATGTTCATTGATTGACCTTGCCACTATATTTGTGATTGTTTTAATTTTGGCATTTCCCATCGGTTGCTTTAGCTTTGTTATATAAGCAAAAAGTTGTACCACTATTTCCACACCAGTATCTGAGGGATGTGACAGACAACGTAAGTGACAGCCCTTTCGGGAAGTGAACATGATTTCTTGCCTTCTTTATGGGCAGCATGCAGTGTTCAGGACTGACTAAAAGCCAGACATCCTGACAGTACAGGCCCCAGCAGGTCTGTCTCATTAAAAGTTTCACTGTTGTGATACTGTTATTATTGAAGAAGCACTTCTGGCGCTTCTGGAGTTAAAGATCCAAAAACATGACTTAGGTTAGCAAGGCACAGGGAAAATGAGTTTATTTGGGGGCTTACATAAACTCAAGCAGTTTACTTGCCATAGAGCCTGCTTCCTAAAAACACTACGTTAAGCAAGATTAACTCTCTGCAGCACAAGTTGTATAAGCAGTAACCAGCCGGAGGACACATCTCTGCCACAAAAGAACAAGCTTGTTCCTCCTCTCCTGAATATGAATATTGCCAAAGAGGAAGTGGTGTACATTTAGTGCTTTTGAACAACGTTAATTGTAGACCAGCTTACTCACTAATAGATAATTAGAAAATAATTACATGCCCAGAGACATTGAACAGTTACTTTTAAAAACTGAACTGAGCAAGTACAGTCCTGTTAAGTACATCTTCTCAGCACTCAATGTGATGGTCTAGGCAGTTGTCTGATCCACACCTGCCCATCACACCCCTCAGTCACAGTGGCTATTATTATTAACACCTCTGTCAGCTAGACAAGTGTGTTATCTGAGTGTGGTATGGAGGAAATATCTTGGCCAGGGTTACGCAAGAAAACTGTTGACAAGTTCAGAATTGAATTTTGGCCACTTAAGACCTGCTTGAGTGAATTAGCTAGCCAATAAATCCTCCCATCTATATGTTTAACAGATGAAAGTGCAAAATTCAATAGAATTTATCCAGCAACGCATCTGCTTCTAGCCTGGTGAGAGACATTCAAACACTTCTGCTTTTTTGTGTTTGATAGTTATTACCAAAACAGCAGCAAACATTCAGCAGCCAGCACACTACAGGGAAAAACTAAACTGACATTTTGATTTCCTAAGGCATCAAAACATAAGAAGGATCAAAGTGTTGTTGATCCATAGTTACAAAATAAGCACTACCTCTTTCAGTTGCAGATAGAAACAATGCAAAACGGACCTGAAATGGTTAAAAACACCAGCAGCAATTACTGCTTTGTGAAGCAATCTCACCCATTCAACTGAAACATTTTCTCTCTAGCAACTTCCTGGTAAAATGAAGAAAGGGAAGCAAAATAAGCAGCATAACACTGTTGTGCTTTTTATGGAATGAAGCTCCCTTGGGTGTGTGTCAGGAAATGAAACAAGCTCCTGCTTCTCCTACCTGTCTACTAATGACATCCCAGTGCACCTCAAATGCGACTAAGAGTATAACAAGAAGATAACAAACTCTTTTCCCCCCGCACAAGATTCTGCGAGTTTTTATTTTTTTTCAACTAGACACTGATGGCAACATGAACCATCAGTTCAGTTTCTGTGGAAGATTTTTACCTGTTGGATGTGTATTTGAACTCATGCATTTTCAATGTGAAGTGAAATTTGTATTAAAAGTATATATAGCTGTTTAAACTGCAGTCCATGATAACTTAGCTGCATAAAAGCAGGAAAATGCACTTCAGCCTTCCGTAAGTTAAAATGAATTAAGCATCCACATGGATGTTTTTATTCACACTCCTAGTGAGCTTAATTTGATTTACTGCTTCACTCCTTTAAAGCAATCTACAAACAATTAAGTCCCTATGATTCTGAAAAGTAAACAAAAGAGTTTAGCATAATCCATTTAACCTACTTCCCTTCAGGTAATTTTCCTGAGTGTTCCCAGATAGAAAAAAATGTACAATTTTGAAAGTAACATAATTCAATTTAGTGATATGCACACACAGCTTCATGCATATCATCTACACCTCACACAAAAAAGCAAAGTTCTTGGAACTCCTGCTGAAAACAACACCATGCCTCTAATCCTTCCCACGCTTACCTTTCTCACATTATAAAAGTCTCGATGGGGATTACTCTTTAGTTCTTTAAATTCAGACATTTCATTTAACATCTCATGTAAACTAAATTTTGATTCTAAAAAGTTAAGCCGCCGATGACAGTATGTCTTTCTGAAAAAGAAAACACAAAGAATAACTAACTTAGAACTATTGTATTTCAAGTTCAGAAAGAACTTGAAAGTTTTCACAGTAAAAACAGATCATATTTTTTAAATGAAATCTAGGACAAATTAATTCTTCTTTTCCTAGCACTTAACAAATACATAAGTCAATATCCAGTATTATTTCAGACTAAAATTGTTAGTGAAACAGAACTATATGCAACTGTGCTGGTATGTACTTTGAGTTATCAAATTATTCTATCATTCCACCTGGACCTAAATGCAGTTCTCTTAGTGATAGATATGACAGGGAAAGGGAAAAGGAAAAAAAAAAAACACAACCTATAACAATGTGCTATCAATTGCTGCTGCTACTCTGGAATGAATACATCCAATAGAGCAGATCGCCTTGTATATGACAGGAACACCCTGTGATCAAGATCTAGTATCATGTCATTTCTGGTGCCTTAGAAACACATTGATTATGTACATATATTAGTTTTTCTCTTTTTCCCAAAATACTTTTGTGTGCTCTTAAAAAAAAACACCCACACTGCTCTGTTCCTGCTTGCCTACTGCTCCAGCTTCCCTTTCATCTCGTTATGGTTTTCATTCTCTTTATAACAAATGGCATGCATGTTTTTTCTCTTTACCATCTGTCAATTCTTATCAAATCTACAATATTTTGATAGCACTATTAATGTAATAGCCTTCTTATCTCTGCTTCATTGTTGACAACCTCTCCTCAATGGAGCACAAATCCCATAATGAATCTGAAAGTCCAGTTCATAGAATTGCTGGGTTACGCTATTATTCAGTAAATCGGAAGTCTGGAGTAGGGCATAAGATTTCACTAAGCACAAAGGTTAAAGAACAATGGATTCTCAATCTCCAAGCAGGCCCGTGTGTGACAGACAAATGACAGGAAAGCACTCGTGCAAACAAGGAAACAATAGAGTACAAAAAGCTTATGCAAAAGGATTAGTGAAAAGACTTTTTTCCTCTTCGTTTGTATGTATTTATCAGGGAGTGTGAATCAGCCTGCAAACACTTAAATCTGAAGAAGCAAAAGGAGCAGAGGATTGCTCCTGCATTCACAAAGCTGCTAATCTTTCTAACGTGTTCTACCAAAGTCCTTCTTCCTTCTGGCTTCCTTATAAATACTGTTAACAGAAGCTACAAGAAGCAGCACCTTCATTATGTCTAAGTATTTCTTCCTTGCCCTTTAGTCTTTCTTCTGTCTTGGAATACAACACTCTGATACTAGAAATGCATTTACCCATTGCAGACTGTAACAAAGCATACTCAAGCTAGCTTTGATCTGGAGCAGGAGTGCTGATAATAACAGGAGCACAGGCTTTTGCTCTTCCCTAAGTGCTTAGGGAACGGGACAGTTCTGTTCAGGCCAGCTGCTTTGCCAGCAGAAGACACGCAGATTATGCTGCAGGTGTCAGACACAACCTTCAATGGGGGAAAAAAAAAAAAAGGCATCAGGTGTGACTAACTTATCACATTGTAAATGACTTCATCTCTCAAAGGCAGGAGGACCAGAAATGCAGTGTTGGCAGGCTGGGCAAAGAGTCCGGAAGCACAGTCCAGCCTCCTGCTGTTCCATCCTAGCATAGATTCTTTTTCTTTCCTAGCATTGAAGCTATTAGAAATTAATACTTCCAGTCCTCAGCTGGGAAGTATACTTTTAAAACCTGGATACACACATTTGCTCTATTCACTGGGCAAGGACGTTACTTTGTTACACGTGTGTCAGTGACACTACTGGAGTTGTTATATTTCTAGTTTTTAGAGATTTCCTAGGAGCTTGATGGTTCTGGGAAGCGTGAGACCTCTTTCGGTTGTGTATGCACACTTTTGTGAATTAACTGCTTGTGTGTTGCATGTGGAACAAATTGGACTGAGTATTTATGTTGCTGAGCTGTTCTGTATGCTATAATGCATTTGTTTTCTTCTCATGCAGCAAGAGCAGAGCACACATGAACAAATTCCAGACAGCTATACAAAACCTCAAATTCAGTATAGGCCAAAACAAAACAGAAGGTGAGGTTCAAGTTTCAATTTTCATGCCTCAAGAAGTTGAGGCCAGATTTGACTGGAATGAGAATGTCTTGCTTTTCTGTTAAGTGCTGCTCATTCTGCCATGGCTGATGCAAAGAGACTAAACAAATGAAACCTATCTGTATGTTCATAGAATGGTTTGGGATGGAAGAGCTCTTCAAGACCATCCAGTCCCAACCCCCTGCCCTGGGCCAGTTGCCACCCACTAGATCAGGCTGCCCAGGGCCCCATCCAGCCTGGCCTTGTCATCCCTCCAGGGATGGGGCATCCACTGCTTCTCTGACAAATTAAATACAACAGAAGTGAAAAGTATTTAGCTAAAGGCAAGCAGCAGCCTCACGGGGCAGAGGGAAGAAAAAGAAAAACATACGTTGGACCATCTGCAATTAGAGCAAGAACGTGGCTCAAGTCAAGGGTATAGGTCTCCAGGTCAGGATATGGCAGACTCCGAGGCTCATTGAGTTCCATCATTTCTTTGTTATCATAAACAAACGGAATGCCACCTTTTATCTTGACAACATAATCCAAGTTGTCTGGAGCATCATCAAGATTGTAAGGATCTCCATTTTCTTCTGGGGGTGAATGGAAGTCTGGAAACAAATGTACATTGTGTTTAGAAGCAACTTACACAAAAGGCAAAATAACTAGGAAGAAGACTTTCTGCTTTCATAATGTTTCCTTTTTAGCAGATCTCAGTATTAATACTTGCATTAAGATCATATTTTTGGTTGTTGTAACAACACAGCTCTGTTCTGCCAGGCTCATATTTAACTGCAGTCTCTAAGCTACTATAGTTCAAACCATTATTCAAATCTTTTACTCTAATTATTACAGTTCTCTGAACCAATGTATAAATAGATTTAATACTATTCTTTGTGAATGTATGATGATACAAGTTTCCAATTAAGTTTCCGGAAGTATTTAAGGTAGGATGGCTGAACGTATAGTTGAGATTTTTGAACCATCAACAGCTGTTGATTTCACACCCACCTTCATTGTTTTCTTTTTACCTTCTGACTCACTGTAGTAATTTTGGAAGTTTATATTTAAGCACACAGTAATGCAGCTGTTCTCATATTGAAACATTAGCTAGGAAAGAACAGGCTGCCTTACTTCTCCACCTCTGCCCTTCCCACAATCCAGTGAGGCAGACCAGCACATACGTAGCACGGTCACCTTCTCCGTTTCAATTGTTAGTGAATATACTTCACTCATGGTAGAGCCAAAAATTAAGCCTCAGTGCTTCTCACTCTGACCAAGACAGTAGTGGGTTTTTGTTTGTTTTAAATAAAGCTCCTTCCTTATGTACAATTGGTTTTGCACAGAACTAAGAAATGTGCAACTTTGAGACAGTACAACATATCTGTAGTTCTCCCCTTGGCCTTCTTATCATGAATAAAGTCAGAAACTACCAGAAGCACAGGTAGGATTTCTGCAGCATAGTTTTGTAATCCCTTACAAAATTAAGCAAACAAATCCAACTATGTATTTATGTCAACTCAACCATATCCTTGGGCTCAGTCTTAGTATTCAGAGTCCTTTTACCTGTTCAGTTGAACCAAGACTAAACAGTAACCATCCACTTTTATCTACCTACAGCACCTGAACGAATGCTATAAACTGATACCAAAGATACTCATAACTACCCAGCTCTAACTTGCGTATATTGACACTGTGTGATGAGATTTTATTACTAATAATGTTAAGTTCAAAATCATAACTGTAAAAAATTTATTAACCTAATAATAGCTTGGAAATATCTCCCCAGCAGCTGTGCCAAAATATCTTTCTTGTCTGGAATATTCAGTGTAGTGTCCTCTTGACACTCTTTGAAAATATTTTTATTCACTCTCTTCCAACTAATGAACTAGAAGGTAACCAATTTAAAATGTTTTAAAGTGTCTCTTCATGGCTGAGAATACTTTGCTAACAATATGGATGCATCTACAGTGGCAAATCTGTACAGACCAAAGATTGCTCCACACAGGCTAATCCAAAAACCAGCACTGCAAGCAGTTTAAATGTACAAGAAAACTTTCAAGACACACCCCACGTAAGTGGCAAATATAATTTGTGACATATATAGTAGGGAGTATGTCCAACCTAATAAGCCTTGTTAAAGAGATCTGAGCTTATAACCCAGGCAGACCATCCAACAAATGTGACTATCCAGCTTCCAGACCTGACCTGGCAAGTGTGCTGTGCCTGTAAAATAACTGACTCAAGGCTTGCTAACTGGCCTGTCTGTATCATGCTTTAATTTACAACATAGATGAGCTCATAATCCATTTTATTTTAGTATGCCAAGACCAAGAGGAATGAATTCTCACTTGAAGCCATACCCATGTATCTTTTTCCTAGAGGAACACAACTGTACTACATACCATCTTGTTTGCTGGAAAAAAAGTCAGTGAGTGTCCAGTATGGTTTCAGCTTTTAACAGTTTCAAAGTTTCAAAGTAGATACTGGCTTGATAACTTAAGATCACCAGTGATTCTCTACCACTAACAGAATAAATTACAGAGGCAGATGTACTCAGAAGACATCATCACAAAAACCCAATTCACCTTTGACTACAGAAGTATACAGGTTTAATTCTATATTTTACAAAGAAGATTCTTTATTTTAAAGAGAAGAACAAAGATACCTGGACAAACTTCATCTTCAACTTTCCATTTTTCATGTTGCATGCTACACAAATACTGGGAAGTTGTTCTTGGGAAGCGATGGTAGGCAAGACGTGAATACTTTTCTCGAATGAGAAGAGCTTTCACCAGGCTCTTGGCAGCTTGTTCATAATCATCAACTGTAACCTGAAGAGGAAAACCTGGATAAATACTGACAAATAAAATGGTAGTTTTAGTCACGAACTGAATCCATGCCACTAACAAGGAGGCTGGATTTCCAGAAACACAGATGTATGTGACTTGAACACAAGAATCTTATGTGAGGTTTCAGGAAGCCAGTGACAGAGGCAGTCCAAATACAATGTGCAAAACATACACAGAAAGTTTCTCTGCTACCATATATATATAAACGTAGATATATATATATAACCCATGTATTCAATAACTGATTATGTTTTTATCTATTTACCAGTTCAGTTTTTACAGGAAGAAGTATGAGCAACTTGTGTAACACTTGAAGTCGTCATTGCTTCAAATCAATCCGCTCACAAAGAACCATTATATTACTGTTATCTTACACTCAAAATACATNGGGGGGGGGGGGGGGGGGAAGTAACTTCTTACCCCTGCACAGTAGTCCCCGCTAATTGAAACTCTCTGAAACTCTGGTACATCATATGGCACCTGGACTGGCAGAAAAGCACTTTGAAGAACTGGTGTTGTAGGAGACAGAGTAGGATTGGCTGATGGTGCATTCCATTCCTGAGATGGAATTTGTAATGACAAAGACTGAGATCGAATCATCTTGAAACTTTTCTTCCTAGGAATTCATGGTATAAAGCATTACATGAGCCACGGTGTAAAACATTAAATACACTGGAAAACAGTTGACAGCAAAGAAATCACTCCCTAAAAAAATTGCAAGGTGAAATCTCATACCACAAGAAAAATGTTGGTCACAAATTATTTGTGCTTTTAGCTTTTGACGTTTCACGTTGTATATTGTATGTACAATTGCACTTACCCTCCACACAAATACAACGTGCCATAATTTGTTTATGGTCACTTGAGATACCAGTAAGATTTGTTTTGTTTCATGTCTTAAAAATTCAGTATCAGCAAATCACTGTGCAGAAAGAAAACATTACCACTGTGTTTACTGTAGCAGTTGATTCTTAGAGCCAATAAGATCAGAATTCAAAGTATCAGAGGAAAGCAAGTGAATGTTACATGAGGTCAGTTGTCATATGTTATCATGCTATTACACGAACTTTTCATTCTTCCCAAAACATTCAGGATTTAAAAACTCATCTACCTGTCCAACAACAGTATGGACCAAAATTTCATACGCTGCCATTCAGTTAAACTTGTAGGAAAAAAGACTAACATTGGTTATCAGAGTAATAACATAGTAGGGCTTTGAGATGTAAGTCCTCTCCTCCCCTCAGGGCAGTAAATGCCTAACCCCCACAGATTTAAATACTTTTGCTATTTCTCAGCAAAACTACGATAGATGTTTACCTTAGACTAAACAGCTGAAAAAGCATGCTGCATTTTTCAGTGAAGTAACTGTAATATCTTGAGTGAAGGTCTGCGTTATCTCTACAGATTTAATTAATTTTCCTCACTCCATTTACATGTCTTTTACATACTCATACAATAAACAGGTATGATGTGGTAAACTACCTGCGATACCACTTTCTTATGTGAAGTGGAAATATTCTCTTCCTTCATTTTGTAAAACAGGTGCCAATGCTTCAAAATGTTAGTAACAACTACTAGCAAAGGAAAAGGAATATTGGAACACTCTCTGGAAATTGCATATTGCCTCTGTGACATTCAGCTTACAGTGGTGGAATGAATAATATAAATAATACCCTATGACCAAACTCCATCCTCATGATTTTTTTGTAGCCATCTGAATTCTGTATGAAATTCTTGAAAGGCAGCGTTGGATCAACTGCAAGTGAAAGCCAACAGAACTTTTATTCATGTAACTGCTCTCTAAGTACACTTAAGTCCTGTAGGACAGGGACAAACACTTGTTCTGTTCCCACAAGCAAGCAAATACATTTAATAGCCCACTTCCCTCAGTTAAACTTGTGCAAATCTTTAGGTACGCAAACACAGTTTGATGGAACGTGTTTTTATAAAGCAGTTTCCCAAATTAAAAGTGAAACTTATTATTTCAGGAAGAAAAATATACCAGATAGCTGTCTGAATAACATCTAGCTTTTTGGGAAACCCACCTGCACAACTCAAAACCAAAAGTCTAAGCCTGTACCATCAGTGTATCATACCTTAATTCAATTGAATTAGCTCTTCTCCCTTCTGTTCCAGAAACATGGTGCCAAGTGCTGCCCAACTGATGGTCTGGAGCTAACAGGGTACACGTGTTTAGCTATCACTTTCAAAGGCTTTCTTGTTTGCCTGCTTTTCGATGAGTCCTGTACACATCCAAGCCATTTGGTGTCAGACTGCTGCTCAGCTCATGTGACTCCAACAAATAGTCTAGCCAGTTCACTGAAGTTAAGACATGGGGACAGTCTGAAACCAGCGTAAGGCTATCTCCCTCACAGAAGAAAATCATAAACCAAAAGGTAGACTGTATGCTGGACTAGGAAAATAAAATGAGCAAATTTGTAATGTGGTTTTATGGCTGATAGTTAGATCTTATCTCTGTGAGTTAAAGAAGCCTACGAGCAACCTCATTATGCCAATCTCACTTTTCAGTTTCTCCCTTGATGTTAAAAGTCAAGTCTTTGCTTTCATCTATTCTTACAGAGACTAAAAGAAATATCAAATATCATACCACTGTGACTTTCTGTGTTAAAATTTTCCGTTTCTCTGAATGAAACTATTATATTTGAGCAAAAAAAAAGGTTTTTTTGCCCCCCCCCAGTATTTTCTGACTCTTTCTTACATTCCAGCCAGCTATCCTGTTTGTTAAACTTGCATAAGCGGTATCTATGCTATTGCTGGAAACAGCTGAGGAGACAACCTCACCAATCCAAGCTCCCTAGGGTTCATCCCCACACCATCTGCAGAGCATGGAAGGACATCACACAGGTGCCCTTGGTACCTGTTCACCTTTCTCCTGAAGTAATAAAAGGCAGAATGTTGTTTGCCAGGTATTTCAGTATTCAATCAAACTCATTTAAAAATTACTTCCCGCTAAGAAAGCAACCGCCGAACAAACCTTTTCGCTGTTTCCACAGACTGTTGTTCTGCCAGTTCCTTCTGGAGTTCCCTTTCCTTGGCCTCGTTCTGCCCAATAGGGCAGTCTTCAGGCACGGTGAATAGCGACAAGGCATCTTTGCTGTCTTCTTCTCGGAGAACTTTAGCAAAAACCTTCTCTGCTAGAAGTCGCACTTGCTCATCAACCTCAGAGATGTTCAGCTTCGGGAACTGTCTAGGCATCTCAGCTAATAAGGAAGATAGTTGACAAAGTTATATAAGTAGAATTAAGATGCATGCAAGACCAGTCTTTTTGTAGCAGGTCTATTGAAATTCAGAGCTTAGAGCAAAAATCAGAGTCATAAGATGGTTTGGGTTGGAAGAGACATTAAAGATCACCCACTTCAACTCCCCTGCTCCAGACAGGGCTGCCACCCACCAGAGATCAGGCTGCCCAGGGACCCATCCAGCCTGGCCTTGAACACCTCCAGGGATGGGGCACCCACAGCCTTTCTGGGCAGCCCATTCCAGTGCCTCACCACCCTCATCACGAAGAATTTTTGTCTTAATACTTAACCTAAACCTATCTTCTTTTAGTTTATTAGTTTGAAACTCTTACCCCTTTTCTTGTCACTATACTCCCTGATAGAGCCCCTCCTCTTCTTCCCTGTAGGTCCCCTTTAAGTACTGGAAGGCTGCTATTAGGCCTTCTTGGAGCCTTCTCTTCAGAAGCAGAATAAAGCTATACAGAATTTAAACTACTGTGCAGTATGCAACAATCACAGGAATCCACTGAGCATCTTTACTTCTGGCACAATGCTCCTCATTTGCAAATTCAGAACTTCTTACTCTATTCATATACACATTGAGATGTTTTGTTGCGGGTTTTTTTTCCCTCCCTTCTAATAGGAATATGGTTTCTAAGGTGTCAGTTCAGTTAGAAGTACAAAACTGCTGAAGCACAGTAAAGCAATAAAAGGATCATTCTGTGGTAACAATAAATCAAATGGTACACCTAAACATGAGATCAGCTGCCAAACAGCTCTTCACTGACCTGGAGAAGTGGTCAGTGCTAGAACATAAGCCTTCTGGCCTGCTTCTGAGAATTCAACAAAAGGCAAGGATATAACATTTAATGGAAGCATTCATTCTTTATCACATGCACCATAAAAATTCCTAAACTGTATGCGTACAGATTTGCCAGTAGATTCCATTCACTTGCACCACCAGACAATTATTGGCAATAGAGCGCGCATTCAGCTGTCCGCATGTATTGCGCTGAACTAGGAAATCCCACCCACTCAGTCGCCTGCCTCCTCTGCTCAGGGGCTTCAAAGCCATTTTAGAGTCACAAGCAAGTTCAAAAAGAATGTTGTACATTTCTACCTCACCCCATTCTTTCCACAAAGATGTCATGGAGCTGCTGTGACATAAATTGGCTGGACAACAGAAGTCAAAATGCTGCAGTTAACTCTGTTCTTCAGTTTGTTTTCAGTAGCTCATATCCTGCTTTTGAGCTGCATGTGGGAAGCAGACAGGATACGGACCTACATTTCTACACGACATTTAAATATGATTTTTCTAAAAACATTTAATATTTTCAATTTCCATTTACATAGCCTTTTGTAACCAAATATTTCCATTTTTTTTTATATCAGCACTACTGAAAACATCATCTTTAATGTTTCTTCTCTAGTTTCCATACTTAATTTATATTTCACTCTTATGCACTGAGTGAATTTTGACATCTGGTAGCATTCTGAACAGAAGAAGAAATACCATTCACGCAAGCTATTGTCCAGCATTATTTATTCTGTGCTTTAAAGCATTTTTGAATGCCTTCAGTGTGATGGAGCTTATCACAAAGACTCAATTCTAATCACATAAATTAAAAATAGCAACGAATGTGTCACCACAAATAGATCCAAGCACTGACAAAAGGTGAAACTTGGGTCCAAAACTGGCAGTGCAGAATCCTTTCATCCCTTTTGGTTACAAACACACAAACATATTTGCTAAGAGGGTATTCATTTACACAGCTTGAAGCATGCTGAAAAGGAGCACGAGGGAGGCAGGGCAGTTGTTAACCACTGGAGGCACAACTCCTAGCAGCCCCGCCGCAGGATTTCTGAAGGCATGCTGCAAGTTTCATGTGTTGATACGTGATCCTTTTGATATGTGATCCTGTTGTTTTCAGCCTAAAAGATTTTAATTCATGTCCACCTGTTTTCACAGTTGCTTTGAAAACACTTCCCCTTTTATTCCAAAAACAAATATAGTATTAAACAGTGAGGAGAGAAACACCTGACTACACCACGGCAATTTAGCCACCACCTCCATTATTTCGCCGCCTTCTTTTTGTAACAAACTTGGAGCCTAGTGGAAAAGCACTACTGACTTGAGAGAACTGTGGATCTGACTCAATGTAGTCTTTCTTCCTGCAGAGTATTTGTTTGGCAATTAGTACTGAGACTTCATAAATGAAGGAGAGCTATATAACTAACAAAAATACATAGTGCTCAGCTGAACGATTCCGTGACAACGCACGGGGATGCCTTAGGAGCATTCAAACTTAGATTCACTCTCTCAATGTCAGATGTCACTGAAGTCACAGGAGTCTTTCCACTGACCTCAACAAGCACAGCTATTGGTAACTGACATCCAGCTACTGCCACGAGGGCCTTTTCGGCCGCTCCAGCCACAGCAAAACCAACGTTTTTTGTTAGTAGTTCCACCACACTAAGAGCGCTAGCAATCCAAGCAAAGCGTGCAAAGTTTCTTCTGCTGCTAAATCAACAATTACCATGTTTTCGGTACTAGCAGAAACAGAACAAATTCCAGGGCTGAGTAACCACATCTTGGTATAAATTAACTTTTTCTTTAAAAAATTGTCATCAGAAACACAAGTGCAAAAGGAAATACATTGCATGAGGAATCGTATGGTAAGGCGTTACAGTACCATAGGTTAAAGTCAGAACACACAGCTACAGTACAGTTCTCTACAGAGACCAGTGTTGGGTTTTCGTTGGGTTTGTGTTTTTTTCCTTTCTCACAAAACCTGGTCTTGCGTTGTTCGCTCAAGCAGAGGACAGGCTAAGGCCTAGGCAGGAAGGCTCACCCACATCCCTGCTAGCGCATGTCACCGAAAGGAGCTCAATAAACCCAAACCAGCCACGAGCCGCCTCGCACAGCACTCCTGCTCACCATGCCATCCCAGGCCGGGACAGAACACAGCTCTCTCACCCAGCACCCACCACGCAGGGCTGTCCCTTGCCCCAGGTGCATGCCGATGCACATCAGCTCACTGTGCTGGCGGCAGGGGATGGGTGCTACAGGCGCCCAGCCAACAGCCCCCGCAGAAGGGCGGCAGGAGTTGCTCTTAGCTCAGCACCTCTGCAGCAGACGAGGAGACTACTTCCTTTGGAACGTGTTGCATGCAGAACGCAACGGTTCTTTAAAAGGCAGTTTATGATTGGAAGCGCGCTGGGCTGGGACCGGCTAGGAGCTCTCGCCAACAGCCGCTGCCCGGAACCCTCAGCGGCGGGGCCGGGCCCGGGCGCCGCCACCGCAGAGCCCCGCACGCGGCCGCCCCAAGGTCACGGGCACAGCTGCTGCCGCCGCGGCACTCACC